>OX638234.1:15206200-15738700 GCA_951805285.1 Thymelicus acteon
AACTCATGACCATCCATGTGTTGCCAGGCTCCCGTTGACAGTGTGGCTGATGTAAACCATAGTGGTCCCAGTGTGTTAACCATCTTTTTTTTTGATGTGAAACATCTATAGCCGCACGTAAAACCGATTTCTGGCGTGGCGACGCATGCCGTGGCGACGCGTCGCCATCTTTCTCGCTACACTGAGCTCGAATACCTATAGGTATACTCCGTAGTGTACACAGTGTTGTTTACTACAGTAACCATAACCTGTGTTTTACTTGAAAACAAATTATTTTTCTGATAATAAAATCGTAATATTTTATTTTATCATTATGACATATTTAGTTCCTATCACAATATGTTCTTTTCTGCATATTACTTTTACAAAATAATGTCGATGTTTCACATCTGCCAGGCGTCCCGTGACGGCTCACATTTTTTTATTTGGGATAGTAACAGCCAATACTATACAGTGAAAACTTACAAATAAACCACAGGCCAATAACAACTATCCACTAATGACAAGTGCACTATTAAATTATACCGTTCGCTGAGAAATGGTTACAATCCAAAGAAGATATAAAAATCTTCACACCATGTAATTTTCAAATTATTTATAGGATTTTCAAACGTGTTTTAATTGAATCTCCTTTGGTTTGTGCATATTATTTGTTGTTTGTGCACGTGTATTTGAGTGTGCACAAACATATTATTATTATGATTATATCTGTGTCGCATGGATGGGTCAAACCTGAAATTCATCGGAGTCAGAAAAAACTAAAGCAGCTCGTAATTTCTTAAATAAAAATTTACATAATAATTTTTTTTATGTATGTAATAAAATATGATACAATTTTAACATTCTTAACTACAAATTTTCAATCTCTATTTCGTCGTATGCCCCATTAAATAACGTAAAAAGTAAACATTATTTAAATAACCTAATCAAGCCAAAGAAAAATAACTTCTTGTGTCTTACATAGTGGATCGAGCAATAGGACTTGGAGACCAGATCTAATTCAGAAACGGGTACAATAGAACAAATCTGGTCGCAGTGGCCCCTGGGACGTTTGACCCAGGCCCGAAATTTCAAATAATAATAATACATAGTGGATACATACTTCTCTTTTGCGGTTGTATTGAAATTCATTCAAACAATTGAAATGTAACAAAGGTTTAAACCCAATTGATTATTTTGTAGCTATCGGAATGCTTTGCTCAGAGCAGACGTGACAGTACAAGAATTACAGGGAATTGTTCTTGATAAACCACCGGCACCCTTGTAAGAGGAGAAGCTACAAAGCAAGCTGATTATTATTTCTTTAATTTGAAAAAAATATCAAAACTTATACCTCATCAAAAATTTGTCCATGTTAGATGTTCTCTTGACGACCCTGTAGTAGGTAGTTGGTAGCGACCCCTAGTTGGTAGCGACCCTGCCTGCGAAGCAAGAGGTCCCGTGTTCGATTCCCGGCCGGGGCAAATATTTATGTGGCAGATAAATATTTTTATTCGAGTTGTGGCGACAGCGCACATGCGTCACACGGTGACGTCACGCCAACCTGAATCACGCTATTGAAGTTTTCTGCATCGGTTGCATATATATAAATGCTCTGACAAGATCAGTCGGGGCTCGGCCGCCTCCCAGGCAACACACCTCGCCTGGCGGATGATCTCCCTTTGCCAAAGGGTCATGGGTGTTTTTGTCATGTGTCGTCCATACCACCGGAGACACAGGTATAAACCTACTGCGGGGGTATGAGTGTGTAAGTTTATTATAATTTTCGGGAGGAAATTTTCTTCTCAGCTTTTGAGCTGGTTCTACTACCACATTTACTATTGTTATTATTATTATTATATCAATTCCTTTATCAAAATAAATCCGGTATTTGTAGAAATAATCTCCAAAATATGACCTATTTGATTCAGTGATTTTTTTTAACGTTTGGTCCTTAAATATTATTGCTTTTTCATATATAAAACTTTTCATAGCTAATCGATGACAGTCAGATTCTTCACTCGCTGCTGGTGAAACTAATAAATTTAATTTGGAAAAGGGTTTTAGGTTTTATTTCAGATTTAAACCTAACCGAGGGATAACAATCCTGCCCAAAGAAGAACCACCATTACAGAACAGAGTTCTTGACCTCAGGATGAGATAAAATTCTATTTGTTCAAGTGCCAATAAAATGCTTAGAGCGCTAGCGATATTGGCAAGAGATAAAGTACTCGTAAAATAAATGTGTACATTTCGAAATAAGATGGATGACCAATCTATTCATCAGCCCTAGCCAATCCATAGCTTTCTTTAATAACATTAATCAAACCAATAATACGACATTCTGCTATGTGCATATTATGCACGTAAGACGTGTCAAAGCATGTATGTATTGTTTCGAAGTTTCTCGGAACTCAGAGCATACGTAACAAGCCGACAAAATAGCTGATGATGCATCTGATGGTAAGTGGATATTGAACGTAGTCACCCATGAACATCAGTGACATCAAAGGCATCATGCATCCGTTGCCGGCAAAGAAACAAAGAGGAAAGAAAGAAAGAATCGGCCCTCAAGCTCTGAGGCCCGGAACACGACGATTCGTTTGGCATCTAACTCAAGAGGGTGGTATCAGGCAGGCTTCACAGAATTAATACCAGCTATAAGATTAATGACTTAATAATACTGATAATATTAACCATGTGAAGCCTGACTATCAAGTGGGCTGGTTTCTGATGCCTTTTACGACACCCTATTCTGGCATGGGATTGGGTTTCAACATTTTAAGCCGCCCAAATAAGGCTAAAAACAAACAGCTGTACTACTAATAATTTGATGTTTGTTGAATGCAGGACAGTTTATGTATTTTTGGCTTTCTATATTTCAATTAGCAAGGAAATAAAATTTGGCTTCAACTCATTAACGGCCCACTCCTGAGCATGGGTCTCCCTTCTAAAAGAGGCCTAAAGCATCCACCACGCTGCTCCAGTGCGGATTATTGGAGGACTCAGAAGTCAACCCAAGCGTCGGAAGTTTTTATGTCACCCGACAATAGCCTCAAGCGGACAATGGATTTACGTGCCCTGCCAAGCACGGAAACGCTCAAAGAAACGGACAGTGGCCGCTGTTGCGTAACTCTTTATATCATTGAGGATTGACACAAGCCGCCTTGCTATGAACACTTCTGTAATAACATTTACAGTTTAAAAATTATACCTACTTAGCTGGAAAATAGAAAAAAATCTCTGTTTTATACATGTTTTATATTGAAAATATAATGGTTCTGAGGAAATTACACTCATTGTGTGTAATTATGCAAGAAAGGAACACAAGGCTATTTCTTCGAAGTTCTTTAAAGTTGCTCGAGATTTTTAACTATTTATAAAAATATCGTTGTTTTCCTTGTGTAGTACTGAGTAAGGTTTTCAAGTGAATTTTTGATAAATAGAATTTGACAGCAGACGGATATAGCTAGTGTCTGCAAAGTTCGGTAATGTTCAACATCAAGGGTAATGTTCCATTTCAAATGCTGACATGACTTAGGTACGTTTTCGTAAACGTCCATCCACGCATCCATTGACCTTTCAAAGAACCAAACTTGGCTGCAAAACGTTTGGATATACCCACTGACGCAGATCTACGTTGAAAAGGCTTTACACAAAACATCTGACAATTGGGTTGATTTAAAACTTAATCTAGCCCACTCTGCAGTAGCATGGTGGAATTACCCTAAGATTCAAACTAGGCGCGACCTTCACAATAGTCAAATCATGTTCAAGGTCTCCTTTACCAAGCACCTACTGTTATTTTCCTAAGAACTAAAACAAATTAACTCCCAAATCTTGATACCACACAATCTTTGTTGAATAATCCCTTTCGTGTGTATAAATTAACTTTCGCAAGTACCTGTGACCCGTATAATTCCTTATCTCCGACTCAAAAGTTCCCTCTAAGTTCGCATTACTCATTAATCTGGTCTCGAACTAAAAACTAATTCCATTACACATTCAGTGGTTCCGCGGGAACTCTGATGAGGACTTGCTAAATATTCCCAGCACAATATTGAGATTAAGTAGGTCACATGGAGGTCAGTTTCAATTACCCGCTAATTTGCACATGATTCCACTCTTCATTTAAAACGAAAATTAAAAGGGACGATTTTTAATTAATCTTTTTTCACATACACTGCATTGCATTTTTTGTGTTATTGCTCACGTAAATATCTATAACAAATTGACAATCAATTCATAATCACATTAAAAATTTTACCAAAATTATAATAATAAGTTCAAACCTTCAAACTAACGTCTCCTCCTATTCAGTAAATGAATAGAATTTCTTTACTAAACGCAACTCTCTCCAACTAATATCAATACATATTAAAGTACACATATCCCTCGTTCGTACTGGGATTGTGTTATGTAATTACCATGTAACCTTACTTCATTCAGCACGATTGAACTTCAATCAACTATGTGTTGCCCAGAATTAATCTGGTGTCAAACATCGAACTAACTTGAGCGCCTGAAGCTATTAATATTAGGTAAAGGGTCTTTACAAAACAAACTTCGTATCCCCGTATGATGGATTGCGTTGATCAAATTACTTTTTAATTATGGATACGAGTTTGATCCTAACTGAAAATAACTTATATATACTTATTCAGGTACTTCAATAGTAAATGAAATTGGCAATACTATGAGTAAGAGCTGAAGCAACTTCTATTTTGCAAATGACCAGTTGATTCTGCCATGGCGTATTGCGAAAAAACTTTTTCGTTGCTGAGTATTCTTAAAAACGAGGATGTACAATGTGGTATCCAACGGTGCCATGAGTGTTCCCCCTCGAAAACTTTTAAATAACGTTCTAAGATTAGTAATTTTAGCACTACAACCCCAGCCTAATCTGTATAACACCCGCGCGCCGAAATAAGTCTACTCTATGGGAATATCCGGCGTTCGAACTGCAACACTTTCTTTCGTTTACATTTCTTAGGTTTTTCTATGTTTCTATAACAAACTACGACGAAAACTACTAGAATTCAATAATCCATTTCTAAATGAAGCAGCTCTCCATAGCTCAATAGAAGAGTTCTCATTCCCTTTTACAATATTCCATTCATACAAAACCTCACTGTCAGCTTTAACTTTAATAAAGGGCTAATATCTCTCAGTGTATGTGGAGCAAGAGATGAGAAGTAGGTTGAAATTTAATCTGGTGATTCCAAAGAATAGGTGAACATTTTTATTCAAAAGTACACAATACATGGATCTATTGATCAAAATTAAGATTTTTATGTTAGTTTTATGTGTTCCGCCAAGACTTAAGGAATTTGGAAATCTGAGTATTATGACTACAACCATTTATGGTAAGCGTGAACAACAAATGGAAATATTTTCAATTCTAAAAATACATCCTGAATGTTCGTGAGCTGAAAATTAACTTAATACCGATAGACAGTAATACCAGTTCATTGGCTATTTCGCTAAAAAACCAAAACTAATAATTACATCTAACATGATCTAACACCATCAAATAAGTATACAAGAATCGCGCTGCTTTACAATACAGCCGACGTATCTTGGCGAGTATAGGCTCTGCGAACTTTAGCGCATGTAAGACAGAGATAGCGACACGAACATGCTAACGTGTGACTGAGACATAATACGCCGCGCACCGAGCATTGCCGAATTATGTTACTGCGCAGCCTTCTGCGCGAAGGTCAGACTCACCAAGATTCGTCGGCCGTACAGTGCGTTGAATGTCAAAATGTACCATGAATGTAATTAGCGTTGGTAGTTGGTAGCAGTCATAGTCACACTCTGTCCGCAGATTTTCCTTCAGTAGTGTTTTCACCGAAAGAAAAAGTCAAAAGAGGTTCCACGTCATTTAAATTTCCTTGTCAACGGTAGGCAACGAAAGTAATAATGTCCGAACAATGACAAATTTAGGCACAATCATCTGAATTATTAAAACAATTGGTTGTTTTAAGCAGGAGTCAATTAATAGCATCAGGCATTAAGTTTAACCTTGGTGTGTTTTTCGTTAGAGATGACGTAAACACTCAAATCAATAGGATTTGACCTTTAAATAAATATAAACTTTATCAGTTACAATAATATTTGCCCCGAAACATTTCGCCATTTTGCAAAACCCGATACTTTTCGCTGGAAAAACAAAATCACTAAGAATAATGTTACGTTGTTCTGTAATGTAATAACATACAAAAACAACACAAACCCAGGAAACGAAAACTAGTTTCAGATGAACTCAAGTGACAGAGAACTAATATTATCTCTAACAATCAGGGTTTGTCTCAAAGGAAACGTTTCTTCGCTGAAGTCCGGTGCACTGGGGATTGCAGCGCTGGATTCAATTATTTGCCACTTATTCTTTCTAACATTTAGTTTGTTATTACAGAATACCATTAAGATAAGTGCGATGCGCTAGGCAACGGAGCAGCAGTAGAACGCAGAGATAATGGTTCTTTACCAACAAACATACAATAAACAATACTGCTATATTTCTAAAGGTAAACTTATAACTATTATAGTGGATAGCCAACCAGCGTCCGTTTCAACGCTTTCAGCTTAAGTCCAAGGGTTTAAAAATCCGAAATATCATTTAGATTGTCTTTTAGTAATTGTTAGTCGTTACAAAATAAAAATAAGCCATTCCATGTTCGGGTCCCCAAGACAAAAAGAGTTTTAGTAATTTTGTTTACTCTCGACTCTTAGTATCTTTAAAATTTTGCATGTATTGAAGTGAACATGTTAAAAAGTCGTTATTCACGCTGTCACCCTTGCACACAGATAGGCCATGATCTGGAATAATTTAAATAATAATAATAATAACGCTACACTTTCATAGCCCCACACTAGGATTCGCTGTGTCGTGGGTGCCATGGAGAACACACTAGACAAGGACATTCTCACCCGGACCGAGAACAGAAATTCAAACTCAACATTCAAATTTCCGCCTCGCTGGGAATCGAACCCAGGACCTTCGGTGCGGCAATCCGGCATGGTAACCATTGCGCCACACGGGTCGTCAAAATAGAACTTATTGTCGCTGAAAATGCTGACGAAACCGCGGGCAGAGTGACAGTAGTGAATATCTGAGCGTCAAAACAGTTTTTTAACTAAATCTGCTCTGCCGCGGTACGGTGGTCTATACAGTGTTCAGTTCGCCGGTTAAACCCCGGTCTGTTAACTCCAATCGGACCCCGGAACAGTTCGCACGTAGAACGTGACAAAAGTTCTTTCTGTCACGTACAACTTTTTTTTGGTACCGTGAATCGTTTTCAGAGTTCACTCTATTTTTATCACACTTTCTACCTATTGAAATTTCAGAAATTGCGATTTTTATTTATCTTTTGAATAGTTTCTGGGGTATTGTTTTGTTCGCGTGTCGGCCATTTTTGTGCTCGAAATTCCAATCACGACTGGCTATTGTAACATTTGACAGTTATCATATGCATCGCCAGAACAAATAACCGTTCCTCAGCTAGGGTCAGAAATCCCTTTATGGATGGGGCAGCTGATTGACTGGAATAGCTTGCCCGCGGGAATGTTCCCGCCCAGTATAATATGGGTATCTTCAAAAGAAAAGTGAATAGCCTTTTACTAAGTCGGTGCATCCTCCATATTGGACTTCGTCGCAAATCGCCATCGCCTTCATCAGGTGGGATTAATGTCATTTACCAAGCATTTTACCCGTATTGGGAGGGCTTAGAATACGGCTCAGATGGGTGTCTTAAAGGCCACTAAATTTGGCCCGTTGTTGGTGGGGCCCCTCGGAGGTATTTCATTGGTGATAATGATTTTAATACTTCATTAATACCATTATTATGATTATTATTTCTCCTTGGAGTCCGCTTGGATAACAGCTACCATTCGCTTTACTCGGAACACCCACAACTGAATCTCTATTCATCCCACTACTAGCAATTCTACTCTTTTGTGTTCAGTTCACATGTGCTTTACAGAGTTTGGACAGGGCATCATTGAAAGTCTAATCACCTCCAGCAGATGTTGTCTTCATGAGTTTCTCGAACGGTCTGGCCTGCCCTCTCCACTTTAGCCTTATGACGGTAACTATTGCTACTGTTTTTAGCCCCTGACGTAAAAAGAGAGGTGTTATAAGTTTGGCGTGACTATCTGTATATCTGTCTGAGGCATCGCAGTTCCCAAACGAATGAACCGATTTTGGTCTAGATTTTTCATCTGTAAGGTGACTTGACTGAATCGAGAGTGTTCTTAGCTATGTTTAGTGTTAATAAAACGGTTGGGGGTTTTTTAAATATTAATTTAAGATTATCATTAATAGTCCATCGCCCCAACTCAGAGTCACTAACGGTTAATTAAATAGCTCCTTAGTACAGAATTTGTATGGTGATTCTTTACTAAGGAGCGATTTAAGTAACCGTTAGTGACTGTGAGTTGGGAAGTATGTACGTACTCAGCAGACACTGTCACAAGTTTGGCTTATTATACCTATTTGGATGTCTCTTTTACTCGTATCATCCCAAATAGTTGTGGGAACGTTATCTGTATAACTGCATATAAACTGTTTAACAGCCATTGCAAATATCCTGATGTAAACAGAAAACTTAAAATGGCGATGTTTTCATCTGACGACTGCTATAATTCTGTTTACTGTTATATTTGCGAATTTGAGAATTAAATAAATGTTGACTCGGTCTGACAGCGCTTCCCAACTGTTAAAATTTTCAATTATTTAATATCTTTTATTACTTAATACCTAAATAAAAATGTTAAGTTAACTATAACTCTGTTTAAGAATTCCGTGTAAGAGTGCAGAAGAGTACATTTAAAATATTGTTTATTTTTTTATTCTAAAACAGAGGACAAGGTTCGAAATATAAGTTAAAAATGAGATGACATTTTTATAATAAATCATTTTATATAAATAAGTACCTAAATTGATTCTTTGTTCTTTAAACCTAAATGATAAACATAATTTGAGAATCAGAAGCAGGGTTTACGGGTCTTAGGATGTCCTAGAAAGTAAGTCATTACAAATGTCAAATTAACAGGAGGATTTAACATTGATACTTCTGTATTATTAAATACTAGCTGTTGCCCGCAACTTCGTACGCTTGTCCCTCAGGAACAGTGGGATAAAAAGAAGCCTATGTCCTTTCCCAAGCTCTATTTTTTATCTGTATCAATTTTCATCAAAATCGATTCAGTTGTTTATGAGAAAGAGTAACAGACAGAGAGAGTTACTTTCGTATTTATAATATTAATAAGGTTTCTTAAGGCGACTAGTAACCGCCCTCGCTTTGCTTCGAGTTTTAGATAGATACAATATAACCCAATATAGAAATAAAATATAGCCCATGTTACTCAAAAACAATAGAGCCTCCTGTTGGTGAAATCTGTTCAGTCGTTTTTGAGTTAATCCTTTTCGTTACACGCAAGCAAACAAACAAAAATTAAAAACTTTCCTCTTTATAATTATTAGTTTAATATAAGTATATAAGTATAATGAAATGTTTTTCAATCATGCCCTCCATCTTAACACTTCGGCTAACTGTACATGGACAGTAGTGACCACTTATCACACAGTTCGCTGGCCTGTTCGCCATATTTAGTAATAAATAAATCCAAACTTTGATATTAAACATATCTTAAAGTTGTTTATTTATCGCAATGCTGACTATCCAAATCAAATTGCAGAGGTAAGCAAAATGTATTTCGAATTTAATATCGATACAAAAAGTCGTTATTCTGTTACAACGGTTGTTACATTGATTATGTGTAACCAAATGTGAAATACCACTTTTCCAACACATCTATTTGTGCCTCACTCAACCGAGCGACCCCCCGGGGGTACACGCTACGCGCTCACTTTGAGAAACTGCTACAAAGCTACAGACGGCGATATCTCTAGATATTATCGCCTATCCAGATATTCAATATTGGTTGAAGCAAGACGTGTTTATCGAAAGAATAACTCGGGTTAGTGATCCAATAAGACGGACGTTAAACTAATCTTACGGACGATCCGAGCCGCATACATCAGTCTGAGCTCAACGGAGATAGAATGGGTTACGGAAAATAGACGGTTTCGTTCCACATTTAGAGATACGACTTAGTTAATAGCTTGTTTTTAACCCCTGACGCAAAAAGAGGGGTGTTCTAAGTTTCACGTTTTTGTGTGTCTGTGGTCTGTGGCATCATAGCTCCTAAAGGAGTGGACTGATTATGATGCGGTTTTGTTTTGAAGTCTTACGTGAAAGAGATGGTTTTTAGCTATGTTTAGTAAAAATACTGTCAGGAATAACACTAACATGACTAAAATACTAACTAATTAACTCATAAAATAGTTATGTTATTTTATTATCATTTACGAAGTATCGATTAGAGCTTTTAAAGCTTCAAAGGCTTCTTAGTATTAAGGTTCGAATGAATATTTTAACTTCTTACGTTGTAAGGCTTTAGTGGGAAGCGCTCTCGTGGAAGCACAGAACCTTTAGAGATAGTGTTAATGTATGGATCCCGATGCCTGCTTAATGATCCGTGAACTGTAATCAATCGTCCCCTCGGTGTCCGGGACTTAGTGAACACCACTCACGACCAAATGGAAGAAAACCTTCAGGATTAAGAACATTGTATAAAACCGTTTACATTGATAATTTTTGAGAAAAACCGAATTCACATATCAAAATAGCCATTAATACCTGTACCTTAACAAAAGTAAGTATTAATATTATACTACGTAACATGGAATAAAATGTTATTTAAACATCGGATATTTCTGTAAATAAATAGATGAGTATTATCGTTAAGTCCGACCGCGTGTGTGAATCAAGTGTGACATTGTGTTATTTTGTAGTCAGTTTTATTTGTTAGTAAGAGGAGTGTGGAAGTTAGTATTAATTTGATTTTAGTATATTAGTAATATTAGTAATCGTCCACTAAGTAATAAAATCCTGACAAGGTAAACCTTACTGCTCAATATAAGTACAGGTCCGTTTGCAGCAAATTCATGGACCTCCCACATAGGTTGACTATCGTTGCACCTGATTATCCTCAAAAAGAGAAGATATCTTTTATTAACGGTCCCAAAAATAGTTCATACTGGACCTCTTGCATGCTCACGTCTTCACATCACAAACAATGCGTACAATCTTACCCGCATTAACATACCGCTAGGGACTGAGAGCCGCGATCCCTTATGATACGTAGACGTGGACCGCGAGAATAGATTTAACGTATTTAGCAGCAAAATTTATGTTGTTTGCCAACCATCCCGGCTTTACGCCGGCCAGTAATACAGGAGAGTGAAAATTTGGTTTTTAAATGTTCATCTAAGGATTTTCTTGAGCCGCTAGAGTATATTTACATATCCGAAAAAACAAGCAAAGAACTAAACAATGTAGAATTGCAAGTTTATCTGGCGAGGTAAAATAACGCTATTAATTTATTTTTCCATTAGGCTTTGGAGGTCAACTGCTAGACATAGGGCTCTCCTAACCTGCACCAAATTAACCAGTCCTGAGCTTTCTGAATCCAGCAGCTGTCTTCTTCAGATCATCAGTCCATCTAGTCGGAGGGCTTCCTATGCTCCCGGCATGGTCACCATTCGAGGACCTTTTAGAAATTAACGTACTGCGTCTCATAAAAATATGGTTACTTTTGACCCCAACAGGATTTTAAATAATCTTAGTACCTAATCATTGTTATTATCACCACAATCGTAAACTGCCCGATAGAGTCAGGTCTCGATTCAATCTGAGAAAAAGCTGATCAGTTACTAAGCACATGGCTGGGAGTAGGGTCCTCAGTGTACTCAGCTCAAGAAGAACATTCAATAAGCATGTAATCGAAGCTTTCTTTCGCCATTTCTTCTCCTCCATGACAAATTACCTTTCCGAAATTTGGTAAAATCAACAAATTGACGTACGCAAAGTGTATCAATGATATCCAACTTTGTCACCAAGTAGTAACCTTCGCCCATGGATCAATTTATCGAGCAATGAAGATAGAGGGAAGAAAGAGCTCTGTGCGTTGTCTACTGTCTGTATAACGGGGAATGTTCTGAAGAACTGTTTAATTTAATACCTGCGGCTAATTTCCACCATCGTTAACGCGCTGCAATGCCAGGACTCACAAACAACATAACGATACCTGGCATTCGACCACGTTAAGATTTACACGACATTTCCTACCACCTACGTGTAAACTGTGGAACGAGCTACCAACGACGGTATTCCCACATTGCAAAAAACTGACCTCCAATTGGAACATGACGAAGCGTTTGACGACTTACTCAAGCAAGTGACTAGCCTGGAAGGATAATAATATCAGTAATTATGACTGAATGGACTGATTTCTGTCGCCTCTAAGACACCTTGGTTTGTCAACATGGGATTAACTGGCCGTATTTCGATTCCCACATAACAACAGACATTTTACGAGTACGTCCTTCTCGCGGCCCAGAGGCCTCCGATGTTTGTCCTATTTGCATGTGCGTACGTGGGCCCTGAGTTTACGATAATGTTGTAAGTAAATATCAGACCCTTGAGACAGACCTTACGTGTAAAACCTCCAGTTTATGTTGTATTTACCCGCGGAGTTATAAACGTGAAGATAAGGAATTCTCAGTGGTGTGCGCTGTATTCTAAGTAACGAAGGACAGGGATTAGATAGAAATAAGGAAATCTAAAAACATTTATAATGAAAGATGTATGTATATCGTCGTTGCGACTTTAAGACCTCTTATGTGTTATGTGCCACTTTGGGCAAAATCACTTTTTTACGTCAAATGATTCTACATTTTGAAGCACTATCGAATTCAAAAACTCTCATGTGTGTACGACATTTCCATTGTAATTTATTCACCAAATTCGAAATCACCTATGTGCTTGCTAAACAAAACTGTATCGATTTCTATCGATTCCCTCAAAAAGCTGGTATTTTACACATAAGAGGTCTTAAAGTCGCAACGACGATATACTCGTTAGTTACAATATGAATCGCCCTTATGGATCCGAAACACATTGATCTGGCCGCTGGTGTTATCAACCTCTGATATCAACAACTATTGCAGATAATTATGAAGAGTAGTGGCCAATGACCATATTTCACTGTCAACTTATTTGGCGACTATTACTATAAAAACAACATTAATTACAGTCTATATAAGATCCGTCACAAGCTACTAAAATAAAGCAGATTAATTCTTATGCTTAGGTATAAAAACAAATTTAAAGTAAATACTTTTAAATATATGAAAACTAAAACATTGTTAACCCTTTCACATTTGCACTGTGAAACAACAAAAAGTAATTTTTAAAGGTCAGATCGAGCTCGCGAACTCTGTTAACCTCCAAAAGGTTACATATCTTCCAGTAGATAGTCAGTAATTTATCGAAGGCTGCCTCCGTCGCGGGTTGAATATTTTCAGCGACAGCCCCAGTTAATGACGCGTTAAACTTTACTGATCCGTGAACACCGCAAGGGACGGAAGGGCGGCGTTTACTAATACGAGTATTACAATATGTGCAACAGTTATAGGCTCCTGGTAACATAAAGTACACGATCGAATATGCTGGTTCACACGTCGATATAATCGAGGTACATTGACCTGAAGGGCGAAGAACAGAAGATATTTTTGTAGTGTGGGTAAGGGTTAAAACTACGACCAAGATTAATCGATTGTAGCCAGACTCATAATTATTATCTGGTCACCAAAAGTTGCCGTCGAAATGAAGGTTATTTATTGCGATTCAGGGACCTAGTTTCCTCCGGAATATAGAAACTCATACGCTTTGTTCACTATTCCACATCATTAATAAGGTTGGCTAGAAGAGATTTTGTAAGCAGCTATAAAACCGCCTTTTGTACTTTACTTATTTGCCTATTTTTTAAATATTGTTCAAAGAGTTAAAATAAATAAATTAACAAGTAACAGAATATAAAATTACTATTTGACCTGTTGCTTGGCAACTGACTTGAGATAGACTTCTTAAAATTTTCCTGTAATATATGTATAAGTAACAAACTGTTTTCAGCATTTTTTTCAAAATTCTAGCCTCAGTAGTTACAGAGATAAGAGGGAGGAATGGTCAATCTTTGCAAAATTATGTTGTTTTCTTTAATATCATCTTTTTTAGATTAATATTATCTATGATTACTTATGAGAATCGATGAACTAAATCTATATCTACTGTAGTTACAGAGCGGATTACAACTCTATAAAAAAGTACGAGCGGGTCGTGACTCGTTAAATAAGCCTACACCTTACTTCTTAGCCTTCTGGGTTATTCTCAAGCGGATGACAACTCGTAAAATAAGCCTTGGCCCTTGGTCGAATGTGAAACGAATACATTTATGTTACATTTTTTATAAAATTCTAGTTATTATATTTTAAAACACTGAAATTGTAAGCATAGGCTTTCTTGATACTACTTTCTTTATACTACTATACTTTCTTACTTTCTTTGTACTATCCTTTCTTTATACTTTTATTTCTACTGTTATAAAAAAATTTTTTTTGAGGGGACCCCGGGGCATTGTAATGAGGTGTAATAGCTCATTCAATATTCCTTGGCTGACAGATACATTTTTACTCTAAATTTTTAAATCATGACAGTTGGTTATAAAAATGCATCTGTCAGCTGAGCTTCCATCATGATGGATGGAGGTTCTTGAATCTATTAGGAACGTTTTATTATTTTAATATTACTTTTATATACAATACTAATATATGATTACTTCCATCAGTTTTACTAATATAATTAATGTTGTGTATCAAATACTTTAAAACTATAAAGCAATATAATACTTTGGAGAATCGGAGTTGCGCCTCATTACTTATAGCTTTACCTACCCTGCCGTGAGATACCTTGAGAATTCTACTTAGTATTTCTTTCTTCTTTCTACTTACTAGTACCAAATTTCAACTCATTTGGTCGAGTAGTTTCGGAGAAAATTGGCTGTAAAAGGCGTACAGGCACGTTTTTAGTGTTCCTTTTTTAGTTTTATCGGAACCCTAAAAATATCAAGGTGATGTAACACTTTAACACATAGAAAACGATGGAATTTAGACCACCGAGCGGGTCTCTACCTTAAAATTATAATTAAAAGCAAAGCAAAAGCAAAGAAAAGCAACAACCCATAATTGTCCCACTGCTGGGCTCGGGGTCTCCTCACAATGTGATGGAGTGCAGACCATAGTCTGCCACGCTAGCCAAATGCGAATTGGTAGACTTCACACACCTTTGAGAACATTACGAAAAACTCTCCGGTGTGCAGGTGTTTTCCTCTCACGATGTTTTTCTTCACCGAAGCAAGTGATAATTTACTTGTAATACGCACATAATATTTGAAAATTAGTGGTGCGTGCCAGGATTCGAACTTGGGCCCCTGAGTTTGAGAGACCAACGTTCTAACCACTAGGCTATCACAGTTTTTTTTTGAAAATGAGATTAAAATAACGCTTCACACTCATAATAACGCTTCACACTCATAGCCCCACACTAGGATTCCCTGTGTCGTGGGTGCCATGGACAACACACAAGACAAGGACATTCACACCCAGACCGAGAACAGAAATTTAAACTCATCATTCAAATTTTCCGCCTCGCTGGGAATCGAACCCAGGACCCTTGGTGCGGCGATCCGGCATGGTAACCATTGCGCCACACGGGTCGTCTTATATTTATTAAATTATAATTTTGTATAAGTAATATTATTATGTCAAATTATAATATCATTATAGCTAAGAATACAATTCATCGAAATTGACTATATTTTGTCATTTAGAAATTCATTTAGGCTGTAGGCATTTATGCAGTAGGAGTTTCTGCAAGGCTTCTTTGAATTTTTCTATATTAGAATATATAGGACGCATTTTGGGTGGGATTTCGTTATATATTGTAGCCGCCTTGCAGAAAAAACTCTGTTGAAATAAATGTGTCCTAGCTGGTTAGGTTACATATTACGAGTATGTTTGCTCTACTAATAAAATGTACACACTAGGTTTGCCGCACTACGGACATTTTTTCACTTAGCAATGAGTTGGGAGGCGACATCAACGAGAAATATCGTGGCCTTGTGCAAATATTAACATTTTTATGCTTTTCTTTTTCATCTGCGTAAAGAATACACGTCCGGACGATTCTTTTAACTTTTAGTTTTTGTACCATTTCAACATTTGAATCACTTCCATTACAAAACTGCGCTTCTGATCTCGGAATCGTTACAGCAATACGATAACCTCTCCTGTTAATTTTCTTTACAGCAGTTTAATTTCTTAATGGACTTGTTAAGTTAACGGTTAATTGGAAGTTAAGTTACTTGATGTTATGGGGTTTCTTATTTAAAAGGAGAGGATTGTGCGGTTTTAGTGTTAGATTGTAGTTTTTTTTAAGGTTGTAGTGTCCGTCCGTCCATCCGTCCGTCCGTCCGTCCGTCCGTCCGTCCGTCTGTCTGTTCGTCTGTCCGTCTGTCCGTCTGTCCGTCTGTCCGCTTGTCTGACCACAATCCCACCAGGTGCTAAGTGGAGATGAAATTAAGATAATGTTAATGGTGAGCGCAGAATCTTACGAAAAGCCTTTTACTCTTTTATTAAAGACTTGTGAGGTTGCAGATTCCTCCAGAAATCCAGAAATAAGAAATCTCAGGGCTGGGTATGTAAGGTTTTGAAAGATAAAAAAATCACAGCTCCGATTCCGTAAAGTATTATATTATTTTATGCCTTTATAATAATGGACAAATACATATATACAGAGATTAAGGGCATCGAACCTAATTGGCACACCTACAAGTCCGCCATTTTGAAAAAACCTCGATTCGGCAGCCAATGATGAAACATGTGTCAATCGATAGACTAAATGATTATGATCAAAAAGTATTCAATGATGAAATGTCGTAAGTGATATACTTTCTGAGATAAATGAGTTCAAAACTGTAGAAAATAAAGCAAAAAACTTCGTTTCAGCGGACATTGATAAATCATATGTCATTCGATAGGCTAAATAATTACGATTAAAAAATATTCAGTGATGAAATGTTGTGAGTGATATAATTTCTGAGATATTTGAGTTCAAAACCGTAGAAATATAAAGCAAAAAAACTTCGTTACGGCGGACATTGATGAAACATATGTCAAACGATAGGCTAAATGATTACAATTAAATAGTATTCAGTGATGAAATGTTGTAAGTGATATACTTCCTGAGATATTTGAGTTCAAAACCGTAGAAATATAAAGCAAAAAAACTTCGTTACGGCGGACATTGATGAAACATATGTCAAACGATAGGCTAAATGATTACAATTAAATAGTATTCAGTGATGAAATGTTGTAAGTGATATACTTCCTGAGATATTTGAGTTCAAAGCCGTACAAAAATAATGCATTAAAAATTATCATTTACTTGTTTTGAATTTATTGGGTCAATAATGAAAAATAAGTATATTACGCCATATGTGTATGTGCTGCATAGGTACTTGATTTATTAATAACGGGTAGGTTTGAATTAAAAAAAGCAAAGCAAAAGCAAACTACTAGGTTGTTTTATAAATAATTTATTTGCCACCAGCGGCTACAGCTTTGGCAATTACTCTAAACCAAAAGTTAAAATTCATTATTGGCTTAGTTTTCTATATCATGTCTGACAATCACTGAATCTAAAAATTCCGCTGGTGATAAAGTCAATGTTTCCTGATGTCGAGCCCATGCCAAGAACCATATAACACACAATATATGGGAACAATAGGACAAGGTTCTTTTTCCCACTATGCATGAGCAGTACCATCCCGCGATTTTATCTCTACCCTTAAGTTGTTTGTTTGACGAATTTGTTTAATTTTTATAATACATTTATAACGTAACTGAGGTAAGGAAAAAAGTGACCGGTACACTTCAATTGCTGTATCGCCATAAAAACTTAACCATAAATACGCCATAAACGCTCTGGTCATCCCTCACCTTGATTATGCTGATGTGTGTTGTACAGATTTGTCAGAGGAACTTCTGAATAAATTGGAGCGCCTTCTTAATAACTGTATTAGATAATTATATCTTCGGCTTACGTAAGTATGACCACATTTCCCAGTTCCATTCCTAACTTAAATGGCTACCCATTCGATACAGGCGAAACTTTAGAATTCTCTCAACATTTTATGCTATTTTGAATAATGTGTCTTCTCCTGTTTATATAAAGGAAACCCATAGCACTGCTTATTTCGGGAATTCCTTCACAATACAGTTCATACTGTTCTGGAACTCCTTGCTTGTCGACATCAAAAAATCATAGACTACCAAAAGCTGCTTCAAGAAGTCCGGCAGCACTACCTGAAGCAATTAGAATGTTGTCGCCCGTGGTCTTCAACCAGATGTTATATATGTATTTATGAATATTTATTTACGTAATATATAAGATGTTTATATGTAAATATGAATAAAACGGTATTTATTTAATTTTGTTTATGTATATTGTGATTTTATATGTATATGTATAGTAATTATTCTAAATATTCATAATATTTCTTAACTGGCATTACACTGATACAGTTACAGATCCACTAGAAATAAAAAGACAATTAATTACAAATGTTTTATTTTTGTACGGTTTTGAACTCAAATATCTCAGAATGCATATCACTTACGACATTTTATCACCGAATACTTTTTGATCGTAATCACTTAGACTATCGACTGACACATGTTTTATCAATATCGGCCGAAACAATGTTTTTTGCTTTATTTTCCTACGGTTTTGAACTCAAATATCTCAGAAAGTATACCACTTACGACATTTCATCACTGAATACTTTTTGATCACAATCATTTATTCTATCGATTGACACATGTTTCATTACTGGCCGCCGAATCGAGGTTTTTTCAAAATGGCGGACTTGTAGGTATGCCAGGCTCCATACAAAAATGTTGGAAGCCCTTTTAAGCGATGAAAACAATGATGTTGTATGTATAGGGAGGTAGATATGCCGAGAGGGCGTTGAAATTAAGTCAGTCGAATCCAGTCAAGTGTAGGGATTTCATTGTAGACAGTTGATAGCTGCCTTTAAGTGAGGCTGTCTATAGTTGTCATAAAAATGCCGAGTTGTGTTTTGAGATTTTGCAAAAATCATTTCTCCAAATTGAATAATAATGATAGAGTTACATACCATAGGTAAATACATAAAACGTTATGTTAAATTTTGTTACTAATATAGAATATTTCTTTTAAAATTGATTAAAATAAATATTTTAATATGGCACATGCTATTCGTCATAGACTAATATGGCAGAAGTGAAATTAGGTAGTGAACATATTTCGTAAATTGAACCAAATGAAATCTTTATATAATGATTGTTTTAGACTGAATTTAGAATGATTGTTTTAGATTGTTTGTAAAATAAAAACGTTAAATATCCTTTTATCTTTCATTATTTTAAATTTTCCTAGATTTCCAAGTGATGAGCTACTTATAAGTTATTGGGTAAGCATAGTTCAAAAATTTCACAGTGAAGCCAACTGGATGCCTACGCTATAAGAGTTATTTTATCAGTAATAAGTGTACACAATATTCTTTTCCTGCAATTTAATCTTTTTTAAATCTTCTAAAGCATGTTGGTTAAATAAATAGAACTATTTTCATGCCACTTCCTTATTACACGAGGGTTGGAGAAAGGATTCAAAATAAAAATAAATCTAAGACATGTATTTTTTCAATTCAATTTTTAAATTATTTTAAAATAAACCTTACACTGTTGTAAACACACTGTGACCTAAACGCGCACTAAGGTCACGCTTTTCAGCGCGTACAGTATCCATTTGTTTGACGTTCGGAAGCCTGTTGGTGAATCAAAAACCGTTAAATTCTCCCCCTAAAAGTGCAACTAAAGTAACTTTGTAATTTTTTCAAAAGTTTATCCCGAATAACTCGTAAAATGTACTGAATGTTCTAAACAAAGCCCAAATCGCGATTTTTTTATTCTTATAAAAGTGTCTTTTATGGGCCAAATTTGTGTAATCCACACTAAAATAAAGGCGCCAGAGATATCGTAATCGCGCCATTTTTAATTATTATATAATTACATACTGTAAGTTATTTGTTTTTGCAATATAATTTCAAAATGTTAAATCACAATAATAATATTATGCCTAATCGGTACTATTTCTTTTATTCCCTTCTGCCTGACTATTCTATGTTATGCTTTGACAATTATGACATGTCATCGCGGATCAAAACTAAACCTCGAAATGTATGGACATAACATATCTATGGTAAAATATCTTTGGATGAAAATATTTTTTAATCACAAGACTCAGATCCGATGTTTTATGGAAGCCCAGCTGACAGTTGTATTACACAACCAAACAAAAATGACATTATAAAGGGCTTCCAACATTTTTGTATGGAGCCTGGCATACCTACAAGTCCGCCATTTTGAAAAAACCTCGATTCGGCGGCCAGTGATGAAACATGTGTCAATCGATAGACTAAATGATTGTGATCAAAAAATATTCAGTGATGAAATGTCGTAAATGGTATACTTTCTGAGATATTTGAGTTCAAAACCGTAGGAAAATAAAGCAAAAAACATCGTTTCGGCCGATATTGATAAAACATGTGTCAGTCGATAGTCTAAGTGATTACGATCAAAAAGTATTCAGTGATAAAATGTCGTAAGTGATATGGTTTCTGGGATATTTGAGTTCAAAACCGTACAAAAATAAAACATTTGTAATTAATTATCTTTTTACTTCTAGTGTATCTGTAACTGTATCAGTGTTATGCCAGATAAGAAATATTATGAATATTTAGAATAATTACTATATACATATAAAATCACAATATACATAAACAAAATTAAATAAATACAGTTTTATTCAGATTTACATATAAACATCTTATATATTAAGTAAATAAATATTTATAAATACATATATAACATCTGGTTGAAGACCACGGGCGACAACATTCTAATTGCTTCAGGTAGTGCTGCCGGACTTCTTGAAGGAGCTTTTGGTAGTCTATGTTTTTTTGATGTCTACAAGCAAGAAGTTCCAGAACAGTATGAACTATATTGTGAAGGAATCCCCGAAATATGCAGTGCTATAGGTTTCCTTTAAATAAACAGGAGAAGACACATTATTCAAAATGGCATAAAATGTTGAGAGAATTCTGAAGTTTCGCCTGTATCGAATGGATAGCCATTTAAGTTAGGAATGGAACTGGGAAATGTGGTCATACTTACGTAAGCCGAAGATATATCTAATACAGTTATTAAGAAGGCGCTCCAATTTATTCAGAAGTTCCTCTGACAAATCTATACAACACACATCAGCATAATCAAGGTGAGGGATGACCAGAGTGTTTATGGCGTATTTATGGTTAAGTTTTTATGGCGATACAGCAATTGAAGTGTACCGGTCACTTTTTTCCTTACCTCAGTTACGTTATGTATTATAAAAATTAAACAAATTCGTCAAACAAACAACTTAAGGGTAGAGATAAAATCGTGGGATGGTACTGCTCATGCATAGTGGGAAAAAGAACCTTGTCATGTTGTTCCCATATAATGTGTGTTATATGGTTCTTGGCATGGGCTTGACATCAGGAAACATTGCCTTTATCACCAGCGGAATTTTTAGATTCAGTGATTGTCAGACATGATATAGAAAACTAAGCCAATAGTGAATTTTAACTTTTGGTTTAGAGTAATTGCCAAAGCTGTAGCAAAACAACCTAGTAGTTTGCTTTTGCTTTGCTTTTTTTTAATTCAAACCTACCCGTTATTAATAAATCAAGTACCTATGCAGCACATACACATATGACATAAAATACTTATTTTTCATTATTGACCCAATAAATTCAAAATAAGTTAATGATAATTTTTAATGCATTATTTTTGTACGGTTTTGAACTCAAATATCTCAGGAAGTATATCACTTACAACATTTCATCACTGAATACTTTTTAATCGTAATCATTTAGCCTATCGATTGACATATGTTTCATCAATGTCCGCCGTAACGAAGTTTTTTTGCTTTATATTTCTAGTTTTGAACTCACATATCCCAGAAACCATATCACTTACGACATTTTATCACTGAATACTTTTTGATCGTAATCACTTAGACTATCGACTGACACATGTTTTATCAATATCGGCCGAAACGATGTTTTTTGCTTTATTTTCCTACGGTTTTGAACTCAAATATCTCAGAAAGTATACCACTTACGACATTTCATCACTGAATATTTTTTGATCACAATCATTTAGTCTATCGATTGACACATGTTTCATCACTGGCCGCCTAATCGAGGTTTTTTCAAAATGGCGGACTTGTAGGTGTGCCAATTAGGTTCGATGCCCTTTAAAATTTAGAAGAAAAATACATCTGTCAGCCAAAGAAATTTAAAATTTTAAGGTATTTACACCACGTTATAGACTCCCTCGTAATGTCTGAAGAGGTTCTTATTAATCGTATTTATCCGAATGTAGTTAGTTGTACCGTTAGGAATGGTTTTAGTAAAATAGTTGTGCTTAGTTGTACATAGTTGTACCGATGGGAACACTTAGTTGTGCCGTTCCACTAGTTGTGCGTACGTAGTTGGTCCGTTAGGAAACCGCGGTCATATGAAGTTAGCAGGTATATAAACGTTCGACAATCAAGGTAACCCATTAGCGGAACATCTTACAGGACTACCCAATTACGAGGTATTTGAAGATCACGAAGCCGATTGATTAATCAGGCCGCCCTTGTATTTGAGTACCTATAAATAAGTTCTATTGATAAAGTATCTCGATCGTATTAAACATGATGCAATAAAGTTGTACGCTCTTACTATTCGAGGCTTGTCACAGATGTCCATGGGGGGGCAAGGGATGATGATGCCTACTGCAATCTCGTTTGATATCCTCATTGTTGTAATACTGGTTTGTTATAGGTATTTCGTTCTATATTTAATCAAAACTTGTCTACTTTATTTTTATGTTTTTTATACTTCAAAAATAAACTTCAAATCATCAACAACGTTTTTCTCTTCTCTTTACTATTTTTAATACAAAAATACAACAAAATCGTTATCAGCACGAAAATAATAGCTAAAGTGAACGTGGATTAATGTATTGATGTGATTTTTTGAAAAACATTTTATCGGGAAGTGAAAATATCATTAGTTTCCGTGTACGTCAGATTTCGATATGGCACTTCAAAGTGGAGATACTGCTACGGTAAGAGACTATAGTTCCTCCCTGCCCTCATTTAGTCTTAGCAGTCGAGATGGTTACAGTATATGGAAATTTAAAATGCGTAATTATCTGATGCATGAAGACTTATGGGAAGCTGTTGACGGGTATCCCCAAGGCCACACGATATCTAGTGCAACCCTGATAAAAAATGATAAAAAGGCATTGACCAAGATATGTCTCACATTAGAAGGTTCTGCTATTACGCATGTAAGAAATGCTAAAACAGCGTCAGAGGCTTGGATAGCATTACGGAATGCATATGAGGACAGAGGCATGGGTCGTCGTCTTAACTTAGAGAGGAAGTAATATAGGCTGAGCCTCAGTGACTTTGAAAATATAGAAGCCTACATTAATGCCGTGATGTCTACAGTACAAGATTTGGCGGATATTGGTAAAAATGTGGAAGATGCCTCTATAGCTGCTATTTTACTCGGAGGTCTCACTTCAAGGTATGATGCTTTGATTATGGCACTTGAAAATAGCAATATTGAAGTGACAACGGAGTTGGTGAAGTCTAAACTTCTTAATGAAATGTCGAAATTAAAAGAAACGACAAATAATGATTCTGCTTTACGGTCCAAAGTAGTTAAAAATAAAACTAAGAAGAAGAAACCCATAATTTGCTATGATTGTAATGAGCCAGGACATAAACGGAGGCGAGTTTGTCAACAAAGAATTAAATGATTATTTATTATCAAAAGGTATAGTACACCAGACTACAGTCCCATATAGTCCACAACAAAATGGTGTGGTAGAAAGGACTATTCGGTCAGTTGTCGAAAAATGTCGCTCTATGTTGGCAGAGTGTTCGCTTTCCAAAGCGTATTGGGAAGACGCCTTACAAACGTCTGTTTATTTGAAAAATAGGTCCCCGCACCGTGCCTTAGGCTGTTTAACACCTTTCGAAAAATGGTATGGCTTTAAGCCTAATTTAAGCCATCTTAGAGTTTTCGGATGTAGAGCTTTGATTTATGTTGCTGACTGTCAAAGGAAGAAATTAGATATGAAAGCGATACAGTCTATTTTTGTTGGTTACTCGGATCAACCAAATAATTATTTGTTTAGGGATCCTCAATGCCCGAAGCGATTAATTAAAGCACGTGACGTAACTTTTTTCGAAGATTGCTTCAATAGTTTAAACATAAATAAATCTTGTGAGGAACCCAGTACATCTAGAGCTGTTCCAGTCCCTGCACCTCCTACGTTACTGTTGTTGGATAATGTAAGTCAGGAAAGTGAACAAATTGATAAAGAGACGGAGTTACCTCTGCAGACTATGGAAATGGATACAGTAGAAGATTTTCAAGATGCTTCTACAGATGTTCTGCCTGAAAGTTCAGATTCACCTGTAATGGATGAACAGATAATGGAAGATCGAAGATATCCTGTGAGAGAGCGGAAACCTCCTGATTATTTCTCTTATCACACTTTGACTGAAGAAAATGAGCCTAAAACGTATGCGGAAGCATGTCGAGCTGATGATGCTGACAAATGGAAGTTGGCTATGCAAGACGAGTACAATTCGCTGACGAGTTTGAATACGTGGAAACTTGTTGATAAACCTAATAAGAAGATTATTCCATGCAAATGGGTTTACAAACTAAAGACGGACGCACATGGCAACGTTACAAAATACAAGGCTAGACTTGTGATAAAAGGTTTTAACGAAGTAGCTGGTGTAGATTACCATGAAACCTTTTCTCCGGTGGTCAGGCATTCGTCTCTACGTACTTTGTTTGCCATTGCTGCGGAAATGAATTTAAAAATGCGTCATTTGGATGTAAACACCGCATTCCTATATGGTGATATTCAAGAGGAGGTCTACATGTACCAGCCTCAAGGGTTTGTGAAAAAAGGCCATGAAGATAAGGTGTGTTTACTGCAAAGATCGCTTTATGGACTCAAACAAGCTCCTCGGGCATGGAATATGAAATTAAATGAAACTTTGTGTAAAATAGGTTTCAAAAGATTGCCTACAGAACCATGTGTTTATAAAAAACTTTTTGGTTCCGAGTTGGTTATAATGACTGTATATGTTGACGATATTATAATATTTTTCTCAAATGATATGACATTTGACAGTGTCAAATCGGATTTGGAAAAGCATTTCTTGTTGAAAAATTTAGGAATTTTAAATTATTATTTAGGTTTAAATATTACTCGCAGTGAAGGAGAAATTCGTATAAACCAACGTTCCTATATCGAATATTTATTGAAAAAGTTCAACGTGGAAAATGCAAAAAAGTACAATACGCCTCTCGCACACAGTAAAATGAACGCTACAAATTCTACAGGTAATAAATCGATGGAATATCCTTACCAGAATCTCATAGGATGTTTAATGTATCTTGCTATAAATACTCGACCGGATATTTCGTTTGCTGTAAGCTATCTAAGTCAATTTAATAGTAAATTTGACAATTGTCATTGGGTGGCAGCTAAGCGAGTATTGCAATATCTTAAGGGCACTATTGATTATTCCGTTACTTATAGGAAGACCGGAAAACCCCTTGTCGGGTATACTGATGCGGATTGGGCGAATTGCACTGAAGATAGACGATCGTATACGGGATATTGTTTCAAGTTTGCTGATGGTCCATTGTCGTGGGCATCTAGGAAACAACCCACAGTTGCACTATCTTCGACGGAAGCGGAGTACATGGCTTTAACGGATGCTGCGAAAGAAGCAATTTATTTGCGACGGTTTATCTATGAGGTATGCTGTAGTGTGTGTGGCATAGAACTATGTCTATGTTTGTATGTGTTAGTAGCCTAAGTCTATATATTGAACGTTTTACTAATAAAGACGAGCATTATACAACAATTCGCGTTCTTAATTACTCCGATCCCTACATGGCGACCCTGCCATCGAGCAGGCCGTACATAATGGTCGTATCGCGTTGCACCGTTAGTAGTTTCATTTTTAATTAGAACAAAATTATTCGCAAGATGTGTCAGTCATACCAAACTAAAGAAGAGGTTTTTCTGGCTCAAAATGCAGCTGGTGCTGGAAATAATGCAAGTTTACAAGACATTGGTGCACATTTAAGCATCCAAACTATTATGACTACAATAATAATCTGCCTGATGGGTGCCGCGCTTCTCTACTTTGGATTTAAGGCATACAAGAAGTGCCATACTCGGTGGATGCGTCAGGAGATTAACCTTCAAGCCTTCAGGGGAATACGAGTGTCCGGACGAGGTCGCTGCCAAAACGCGCCGAGAGTTGCAGAAAATGAGTGTCAGTGTAGACCAGTGAACAAATGAGTGCATTTAAAGTGCGTAATAAGTGTTTGTGTGCGTAAAGTGTGATATCCGGTAAGAAATTTTAACTAAAAGATACTGTTATGTAGTGACTAGAGACTATTTAAGACAAATTCTAAAATATGTAGTATTGTCAAAACGAATAAATAAGTGTCTTATGGCTAAGGAATTTGATAAAATCTATAATGAATTACTGAAAATACGTACATATTTAGTTAAAGTAGGTCCTAAGCGAAGGTTAGAATCTAAGGCTTGTAGTAGAAAATTAGAAGAATCGACAAATTTGTTTTATTCATTTAAAAAATTATATAAAGAAATAGAGTCTAGCATAAAAGAATACAAAAATGAAGAGTTAGTATTAATAAATGAGTATAGTTGTAAGATTGAGGAATTATTTGTAGAAATTAAAGAGTTATGTGAAAGAGAAAGTAGTTATAGTAACTCAGATTTTGAAAGTTTAAGTGAAGACGAAGTCGTTAAAATGGAGAAATTTGATCTTAAGATAGCACTGAATTTGTTGCCTGTCATGACAAATGATGAGTTAAGCATTAAACAGTTAATCGATGGGATCGATTACTACAGTTCTATTTTAGATAGTCAATCTCAAGAACAATTAATTACATTTGTTTTGAAGAGTCGATTGTCACAGGCAGCAAAGTTAAAGTTATCTTTAAAGTATGACTCAGTTAAAAGTCTTTTACATGATATGAAGGTTCAGTTATTGCCAATAAAGTCTGCTACGGCAATACAAAATAAATTACATTCTTTCTCCCAAAAACAAATGTCAATTGATGAGTATGGAAAAGCCATTACTGAGATGTTCGTGGATTTGACGATAGCGCAATCCGAAGGGAAATCTAGTAATTACCAGGTATTAAAACCGCTAAACGAAAAACAAGCTATCAAACGGTTTGCCGACGGATTGCGAAACCGTCGACTCAGCACTATCATTGCAGCAAGAAATTTTGAATCCCTGAAAGATGCAGTTCAAGCAGCAGTCGATGAGGAGACTTCGATGCTTTCAACTTCATCAGGTGAGATTATGGCTTTTAATCAAAATTATCGATATAATTACAGGCGAGCGTCAAATAACTATTTTAGAGGTCAGCATGGGCGAACGTTCAGAGGGCGCTCAAACCAGGATAACATGCGTGGAGTTGACCCTAATGAGTCAAACCAAGGCGCAGGGCGTGGCCGTGCACCTCGAGGATCGTGGCGAAACCCAAGAAGATCGAATCGAGGTAGGTCTTATTCACATAATAATCGAAACAAGTGGACACGTAATTCGGAAATAATGCAGGTGATGACCGAGGATACACCCGATGAACCCAAAAATCAGTTTTTTCGTAACTAAAAACTATTGTAAAAA
This sequence comes from Thymelicus acteon, assembly GCA_951805285.1. Classification (NCBI taxonomy): domain Eukaryota; kingdom Metazoa; phylum Arthropoda; class Insecta; order Lepidoptera; family Hesperiidae; genus Thymelicus; species Thymelicus acteon. Next base: position 15,234,055 of record OX638234.1, read on the forward strand.
TTATATTTTGTCTTGTGATAATAATATGACTGTCCAGCTGTCCGTAAATGGTAGTCCATTTCACTGGTTACTTGACTCGGGTGCATCAATTTCAGCCATCAAATATAAACATCTTGTCGAACAAAATATTCCTTGCCATTTTGAGAGTATTGAGATTAATGGCCTCGGGGGTAAAGTACAATCTTTAGGTTATGTTTATTTAAACTTAGTAACAGAAGATGCAACGTTTAAACATAAGTTTATTGTTTTTAATTCTTTGCCATGTAAGGCGCATGGAATCATCGGTGATGACTTCTTACGAAAACATAAAGCGTTATTGGATTACAAGAACAATAGTTTATCTTTGCACACTTTAATTGGTCATACTATTACGTTGCCTATTAAGGTATCTGGCATTAAAAATGATATGTTTATTTTACCTCCCAGATCGGAGTCGATCCACTTTATACAAACTAATATGAAAAAGGAATGTGTTGTTTGTGCTTCTGAATGTAGCGAAGGTGTGTTTATAGCTAGCACCTTAGTAAAACCCACTAATGGTAAAATACCAGTACGAATACTTAACACAACTGAGAATGAGTTAACCTTAGATAAACTAGACCCGATTGTACACAGCGCGTCGGATTACAATATTTGTAGTTTTGATAAATGCGACAAAAATGCTGCCCGCGTTAAAAAAATGTTTTCATTGCTGAATACTAAACATTTAAATGAAGAAGAGCAGATATCAATCGAAAGTGTATGCGCCAAGTATGCTGATATATTCTTTTTACCGGGTGATAAATTGACAACTACGCATATTTATCAACATTCTATTCGCGTAAAGCCTAATGTAGAACCGATATTTGTTAAACCGTATAGGTTACCCCATTCTCAGAAAGATGAGGTACATAAACAACTTCAAAATATGTTAGCTGATGGCATTATTGAGCCATGCGTAAGTGATTGGTCTAGTCCAATTTTGTTGGTACCTAAGAAATTAGACGCAAATGGGCAAAAGAGGTGGAGATTAGTTATTGACTACCGCAAACTGAATAATAATATTGAAAATGATAATTTCCCTCTTCCTAACATTACTGAAATTCTAGACTCGTTATCGGGATGCATCTATTTCTCACACTTAGATCTTCATCAAGCATATTATAATGTAGGTTTAGACCCAGATAGTAGGAAATATACTGCCTTTAGTTCTGGACAATATCAAATGACTAGGATGCCCATGGGGCTTAAAACGAGTCCTAGTTCATTTTCAAGGATGATGACGATGGCAATGGCAGGTCTCAATTTTGAAAAATGCCTCGTCTATCAAGATGATTTAATTGTGTATGGTAATTGTCTTAGTCATCATAATAAAAATTTAATCGACGTTTTTGAAAGACTTCGGAAAGTGAATCTTAAATTAAATCCATCCAAGTGTGAATTTTTGAAAAAGGATATGTTATATTTGGGTCATGTAGTCTCTGGAAACGGTGTTTTACCTGATCCGGAAAAAATTAGTGTTATGAAAAATTATCCCATTCCAAATACGGTAGATGAAGTAAAACGCTTTGTAGCGTTTGCCAATTATTATAGAAAATTTATTAAAAATTTCGCTGATATAGTTCATCCATTGAATAATTTGTGTAGGAAAAATGTAACATTTAAATGGGATAAAGACTGCCAGGTTAGCTTTGATACATTAAAACAGCGTTTGATATCTGCACCAGTTTTGCAATATCCATGTTTTTCTAGTGACAATATATTCAACCTACAAACAGATGCATCAGGTTACGTTTTAGGCGCCGTATTGTCTAATCAGAATGGAAGGCCAATTGCTTATGCAAGCAGAAGCTTAAATAAAGCTGAACGGAACTATCCCACTATAGAAAAAGAATTACTGGCTATAGTGTGGAGTATTAAACATTTTCGTCCCTATTTGTACGGTCGCAAATTTAAGATTTTTACAGACCATAAACCTCTAATTTATTTGTTTAATTTAAAGGATCCTTCTAGTAGATTATTAAAGTTTAGATTGGTTTTGGATGAGTACGATTTTGATATCGAATATGTGCCAGGTAAAAGTAACGTAACTGCGGACGCATTATCGAGAGTGTGTGTGTCATCGAAGGAACTGAAAGAAATGCATGAATGTGTTGTGAACGTTATGACTAGAGGACAAAAGCGGAAGTTATTGGGGAGCAGATCTTCGGATGATATGGGTAGTACTGACATTTGGCCTGATCAACCAAAAGTTGTGGAAACTCATAGTAAACCGAAGGACTGTATTGAGATGAGATTTATTGATAAAAATAATTGGGATAAATTAAGAGACGAAAATATTAATTTAAAGTTAAGTAGTCAGAATACATTGTGTTATGTGCCGTCTCGGATGACATTGTTTATAAATCCAGCGTCCCGATCGCAATTGACGCCAGCCGCATTTGCGAGGGAGTTCGGAGAATATTGTGTTATTAATGATATACAAGAAATATATTTCATTAAAAATGGCACAAATAATTTGTATATTGAAAAGTTGATATCCGAGATAAAAAAAGATGTAAAATGGTCCGGACCAAGATTATGTGTATTAAAGGACGTAGAAAGAGTGAATGACAAGGATGACAGACGAGTCATAATTAACGACTTTCATCTTTTACCCACGAGTGGCCACGCGGGTATAAGAAGAATGTTAAATAATATTCGTAAATATTATTTCTGGCCTAGCATGGAACGAGATGTCCATGATTTTGTAAAGAAATGTCATAAATGCCAGACTCAAAAATATAGCATTTACAATAAAGAGCCAATGGTAGTGACGACTACCGCTCATACAGCCTTTCAAAAGGTATATTTAGATATAGTAGGGCCCTTAGATAAGGATAGGTATAATTTTTCGTATATTTTAACAACACAATGTGAGTTATCCAAATATATTATCGCTTGTCCCCTTGTTTCTAAAAAATCCGATGAGGTTGCAAAAGCCTTTGTAGAAAATGTTATTTTAAAATATGGTGTTCCAAGCACTATAGCAACCGATCGAGGAGCAGAGTTCATCAGCGCAACAATGACAGAGGTATGTAAATTACTAGATATAAAAAAGCTTAATTCCACAGCATACCACCACGAAAGTTTAGGTGCGTTGGAGAATGCTCATAAACATCTAGGAGCATTTTTGAGAATCCAAACGGATAACCATCCTGAAACATGGAGTTTATGGTTACCCTATTGGTGCTTCTCATATAACACTTCGGTACATAGTGCAACAAATCACACTCCATTTGAATTGGTTTTTGGGAAAAAATGTAATTTACCTAATAATTTATCAAAATCTATTGAACCACTTTATAATCATGAGAGTTACCCGCTTGAGTTGAAATATAGATTACAGGTGTCACAGGCTGAAGCACGGAATAATTTGATACACAAAAAGACCTTGCGCAAGCAACATTATGATTCCAATATTAAACCTATCATTTACAAACCCAATGATCAAATCCTTTTAAAAAATGAAACTGGAAATAAGTTCAGTCCTATTTTTTCTGGACCCTATGTAGTTGTAAGGGACTTAGCACCAAACGTAGAAATAATAAGAAAAGGTAAAATTGATATAGTGCATAAAAATAGAACTAAGTTATATTGTACCTAATATATATTTTTTATACTGTATCTGTATACTTAGTTTAATGTATTCATACCTAGTGAATAAAAAAAGAACATGTAAGATTTTTTTTTTATTTTATTATAATGGGAGATGTAGTGTGTGTGGCATAGAACTATGTCTATGTTTGTATGTGTTAGTAGCCTAAGTCTATATATTGAACGTTTTACTAATAAAGACGAGCATTATACAACAATTCGCGTTCTTAATTACTCCGATCCCTACAACAACCAGTTAACTAGCGTTACATACATACATACATAGCGATAGTCAGAGTGCACAAAACTTGGCCTATAACCCCATACATCATGGGAGAACTAAGCACATTGATACGAAATATCATTTTATTCGAGAAAAAGTATCTGATAATGTGATAAACCTTAAGTATACTAAGTCCAGTAATATGTTAGCTGATGTTTTAACCAAGTGCCTAGGTAAGACCGCACATTTGAAATGTATCAGCGATATAGGCTTAGTGTAAACTTAGATTTTTTATTTTTTGAATAAGATTTAAGTAGAGTTTTGATTAAGGGTGGATGTTGTAATACTGGTTTGTTATAGGTATTTCGTTCTATATTTAATCAAAACTTGTCTACTTTATTTTTATGTTTTTTATACTTCAAAAATAAACTTCAAATCATCAACAACGTTTTTCTCTTCTCTTTACTATTTTTAATACAAAAATACAACACTCATGACATAAAAAACATTTCTTCCTAGGTGCGTCATATTGGTAAGTTTTGAGTGCCGTGGCACTAGACCACCATGCTGAATGAATAAAATAACTAAGGAATAAATAAACGAATAAAGGAAAGAATTCAAATTATTTAACAATTATTAACTTAATTGATGTTTCTTTTTACTTTCCTTGGCTTATGTTTTATATGTAACTCGCCGGCAAACGAGTTGACCATCCACCTAATGACAAGTCACCACCGCAGCCTCGCATCACCAAAAGCGTCCCCGACGCGCTGCCGACCAATACAGAAGAGAATAGAAAGAACTTTTGACGACTCGTGTCGCAAATTACCATGCCGGATCGCCGCGCCTGGGGTCCTGGATTCGATTCCCAGCGAGACGGTTTAAATGATGAGTTTGAATTGCTGTTCTCGGTCTGGATGTGAAGTGTTCCGTCTTTGTGTGCTGTCCATGGCACCCACGACACAGGGAATCCTAGTGTGGGGCTATGAGTGTGTAGCGCTATTTAAAAAAAACTGTCCCTCAGCCTGAAGACGATGAGTCGTTTAGCACCTAACTCAAGCAAGATAATCTCTATATTGAGTTAATGCACATGCTATTTGGTATCATGATTAACATCGACTAACTGTCGTTACCACTTATCACAAGCCAGCTTGCTGCATCGCAAAGTTTTTACCGTCGAACTAATATTACACTAGTACTTTTAACTTGAATGGTTTTTACACATTATTCGCATTGTACCGCTGCCAATGGCGTACGATACTTTCCACTTCCGATATTACTACAGTAATACTACGAATACAACAACAGATAACGAAGTTTTAATTAGTTTGCGTTCAGTATTAGTGGGAGACGTCGGTCGGCAGACACCCGGACACCCGGACACCCGATCATGATTCTATTACAATTTAATGAAGAGTAAATTTACTCTGGCACCGGCGCGTTGGTTCAGTCATCACGCTGTGATTTGAGGCCATAGTACCAGTTGATTGTAAAAATACATTATTATAAGGGTGCGATCTATAAATCGTAGGTAACTGCTCAGAATTACATTATCTGAATATAAATAATGTTCCTAAATCAACAGGTTCGATATTGTTTTATCCGACTTTTTAATTTTTAACCGACTTCAAAAAAAGGAGGAGGTTCTCAATTCGACTGTATTTTTTTTTATGTTTGTTACCTCAGAACTTTGGACTGGGTGAACCGATTTTGATGATTGTTTTTTTAATCGAAAGCTGGTGGCTGTCAAGTGGTCCCACATAAATTTTATTGAGATTTGATAATGGCATCCATGAGAAAACCACATAAGTCGTAAATTTGTGTTAAGTTGTGCGCAACAAATTGACGAATAACTCAATATCACGCCAACCGATTTCGATGATTCTTTTTTTATTCGAAAGCAGGTGCTTGTCATGTGGTCCCCCTTGAACTTTTGAAATTTGAACGAGATTTGAAAAGTAGTTTTTGAGACTTTGAAGTCGGTTATTTTTTGTTAGTAAAATTTAGATTATTTCGTATTAAAGTGTCCGTCATATAAGTGCACGTTATGGATCTCGCCCTAAGAAAACAACCGCGGCTAGCAAATTAATTGACGAGATTTGTGATGGTTCTATATGTAGTTTTTAGGGTTCCGAAGTAAAATCGGAACAATTATAGTTTCGTGGCATTGATATACATATTTATTAAATCTCCAGTGAAACAAAATATTGATTTTTTTTTCAGGGTACCTCCGCTACAGGTAACGTGAGGATGAAATTTATTTTCGTTGCGCACCCCACAATGTGAGGTATCGTTGAAAAGTTATTTCAAAGGTATTGTGGGTCTTTTAAAACCATTTTTGGAATTAGGGGTCCGTTTGCGAAATATTTGGTTTTGAAGTGCAAATTTTGGTTAGAGTCAAGTGTGCCCCCCCCCCACGCCGGCTAAACGATTAGACTTGAAGAAGTAAAAAAATCACAAAAATAGATTGTATGATGAATTTACAAGGAAAACTATCACGGCTATATTAACATAATGTAAAGAAACTCCGTCGTCGTCGCAGCAATGAAATACTATAGACCCCTTTTAAACACTTTTATTGCACTATTATTACATTAATTGCACCGACTCACTATATCCGAACCTCGAACGGTTCGGATTCAACAATCAACCATACTCCTGTTGCAAAGGCTTTTTAAAACAACCTTATCCCTCCACTGTCAAGTAATATGCAAGTCTCACTTCCTTCCGCTCTAACTTTTAAATATCGTACTTCCGCTGTAATTTTTGAAAAAAGTTTATTTAACTTTATTTCCGGTTCATATTACTTGGCATTGGATTACAATAAATTAAATATTAATTACCGAAATATTTTGTAAAATTCTGATTAAAATAAATAAAATCATGACAATAAGTAGTTAATGAGTAATCTATACTAATTTAAAAAGAGGAAAGATTTGATTTTTTGTTTGCATTGAATAGGCTCCGAAACTACTGAACCGATTTCAAAAATTCTTTCACTGTTGGGAACCTACACTATTCCCGAGTAACATAGGCTATATTATATTTAAAAAAAATTAGGGATCCTTAATAAAACTCCAATATGTAACCCAAATGTAAAAAAATAAGAAAACCGAAGCAAAGCGAGGGCGGTTACTCGTAGTCGATAAACTTAGGACTTCGCAACCTTACATTGCGCGTGGCCTGACACACACTTGACCGGTTTTTTAGTTAGTCTGCAGTATTAATAATATCGCCGTTTCTTCTCCACTTAAAGCACTTTTCCAAAATGGTGGTAGATTAAAAATATTTAACGTTCATTATTTTTAAGTACAATATTAAAAAAATATTTGAATTTCAGATTGACACTTGATCCAATACAAGAAGTTGAATCTTGCGAATTTAACATGGCCATTTATCATCGACAACCAAATCGCAAGAAAGTATTCAGTTGCCCGCAAAACCATTGTTTATTTTGAAGATGATTCAGGAAAATGGCCACCACTGGCATGCGTGCCCAGACACGCTGTTCGTGGATTACACTACGGCACTACACCAGCAGAGAATGAATATTGTGGGAATTATTTGTAACTCTGTTTATTAAAGGAATTTAGCAGCATAATCATTAACCGACTACAGACCCTATTCGGAGGAGGCAGATGGCACTGCAAGCGTTGGCTATCCTTATTATTTTATGGTTTTCGTATAAACAAAGTGTCAGTCATCTAGAAGGAACATTTGATTATTGTCTGAGCAAAGTAGAAGTTAAAAGCGGTTTATAGATTTCACCCTTAGACACCATTGCAATGCAGTCGTTCGTATTGAATCAATATAACCATATCAATACATATCCGAAGACGAGTTGTATCAACGTTTACTATGATATTAGAACAATATTCTCGAGCAGAACGCACTGAGCCGAGAGGGGCGCCGGGCGCCCGGGCGAGCACCGTGCTCGGCGCCCCGTCTACTGGATTACAGGCTATTGACGGACAGTGAACAATCATTGGTCATTGGTTAAACCAATGTTTGGACACGCATTAACGTTTATAATAGAAGATTGGGAATACACTATTATAAGTAACTATAAGCTATTGAGACTCGTTGAGGGTAGATTTCTGCTTTAAATTATATTTAGGGCATTAACATGTTCGAAAATGAAGAAATGAAATGAAATAATATTTTATTCATGTAGGTGTCACTATTGATTTATATCAAAATATGTCTGTTATTATTCTTAGTCTATAGTTGTTAATCTGTACTATATCTATGGTGTAGTCTGTACTATATCTGTGGTCCGGAAATAAAAGTCAGTCTGTTGGAAACCATTAAGCGGTCGTTTTAATTAACAGGTTATGGGCCCAGACTTTTGCCCGTTAGGATTGTTTATTGCGAAAAATAGTAGTGAAAATCATAGTACGAAATACCAGTGATTGTTCTACAAAAGTAAAATATACGCGTCTTACATTTTTGTGTCGCAAGACTCGCAAGCGCAACACACGCTACGGCAACCAAGCCGGTTTGTAGAGGAAAATGGCGGCTAACTATATAGTAAATGTGCCTAAGTTACGCGGTCGTGAAAACTTTGACGAGTGGGTTTTCGCGGCAGAAAACTTTCTAGTACTTGAAGGCATGATGAAATGCATTAAGCCAGAAAGCGATGGAAGTGGTGCTGAAGTGATTGCATCAGCCGCAGACGACGCGAAGACGAAGGCGAAATTAATACTTACTATTGACTCATCGTTGTACGTTCACATTAAAACCGTCAAAACTACTAAGGAGCTGTGGGAAAAACTCAAGTCGCTTTTCGATGATTCTGGTTTTTCAAGAAGGATAAGTCTTTTACGGCATTTGATATCCATTCGGTTGGATAATTGCAGTTCCATGACCTCGTATGTTACTCAAATTATTGAGACGGGTCAGAAACTTTGTGGAACAGGATTTGCAATAAATGACGAGTGGATTGGGTCGCTGCTACTAGCTGGATTACCAGAGAAGTTCTCTCCCATGATCATGGCGATAGAACATTCGGGCATTCAAATTACAGCGGACGCCATTAAAAGCAAACTTCTAGACATGGAGACCGGAAGTTCAGATAATCAAAATGCAGAGGGCGCGTTTGTCGCGACAAGAAAAAACCAATACAAGAAGTGGAAACAGAATTTATCTACAGTTGGCAATACTGGCAATAAAGATGGCGGTTCGCATAAGTCAAGTAGTACCAACTTGAAAGCCGTAAAATGCTATCGGTGTAAACAAAATGGACATTATCGAACACAATGTCCGAATAATCCTAAGTCAAGTAACAAAAACGAAGACCGTAGACAGACTAACGCGTTCTCGGCTGTGTTTTTAAGTGGAAACTTTAATAAACGAGACTGGTACATTGATTCCGGTGCTAGCGTTCATTTAACCGCTAACTCAGATTGGATCACCAGTAGATATCGTCAAGTTCGACAAGAGATAATAGTGGCAAATCAGGAAACTGCTTTAGTTACGTGTGCTGGCGATGTTAAGATAGTAACCTCTGTCAAAGGAAGTGAGTTCGACATAAACATTGAAGATGTTTTTTGCGTGCCAAACTTGACGACGAATCTCTTGTCGGTAAGCAAGCTAATTGAAAAAGGTTGTGCGGATTCCACAATCTCGCACGGATTATAGAGATTTTAGTAGATTTAGGTTCGCTTGTTGTGGGAATCGTTAGTTGGATGGGCTTGGGCTTCATTAAAATAAAAGATGTTGCGCGCTCGCAGTTCCGACGAAAAGTGATTTTATTTCCTGTAGTGTTGCCATACATTGTCATATAGATTAATACAGAATTATTAGCACAGACTAAATAAAAAGAATGTGAATTCGTAACACCCTCCACAGCCCAAAGAAACAATTTTATTTATTCTACGTTGTAAATCAACAACGTAACATATGGCAATGTAATTTAAGACAACAAAATTTTAACTTTCAATCCTAAATTTCGTAACATTATAGAATTATGTTACAACATATCAAATGTTATGAAAATTTATTCGAATATTAACATTGAATTTTCATGAACCACATACAGTAACGTAACTAGACATTTACATTCAAAAACATTGTTTATATAGACAACTTTCATGTGCTCAGTATATAACAAAAAAATTACAATTATTATTAAACCTTCTTTTATAAAAATTACAATCATTATTAAACCTCCTTTTATAAAGAAATACACTTTCCATGTTTTCAGTATAAAAATAAAAAAATACACACAAATGATTATTAATCATTTTTTAAATAATGCAAAAACATTAAATATAAATGCAACAAATTAACAAGATTTGGAATTGCTCAACACCAGTGATCCTGTGAACAGATAAAGTAAAATTAGTAGGTATACTTACTTGGCATTTTTACTGCTCTGCCACAGCGTGTTTTCTTTTCTGTTGCTGTTTCCATTCCAATCCTCTCCTCCTCTTCATCTGATACTGTTTCTGCCATTTCAGCTTTTTCCATCTTATTTGTAGAATCTCTATGCGTAGTTGGCCTAAGATTATCAGAAAACTCATGCATTGGTTGAGGACTAATGGCTTTTAGTTGACTACTTACCTCCTTTGAGGAGATTTCTAGAGGATACAACCTCTGGAATGGTCTAATTTTAAACCCCATTGAAGTTTTCACTCTTGCTGTCCTGTTGTGACCATCTTTACTTGTATATATTTCGGTTATAATCCCTAGAGGCCATTTAATCCTTTTCTCTTCAGTTTCTATTAATACAATATCTCCAATATTTAAAATAGTTTTATTTTCCTTCCCTCGTTGAACTAAAGCTGTTAAATATTCATTTTTGAACCTTTGTTTGAAATCTTCTCTCAACTTCAGTAAGTACTTGAGCCTCAGATTCAAAGTTTTAGCATCTGCTGCGTCGAGGTCTGTAACATCAGTATGCGGAATGCATTGAATGAAACATGCTGGAGTTAACGGTTCTAGGAAGGTATTATTATCATCTTGCACATATGTAAGTGGCCGTTGATTCATGACTGCTTCACACTCACAAATTATGGTCTCTAATTCTATGTAGCTGACATGTGCTTGTCCCAATATCCTTTTAAGTAAATCTTTCATGATTCTGATAAGCCTTTCGAAGAATCCACCCCACCAAGCTGCTGTGGGTGCATTCATTTTCCACTTTATATGGCTGATTGTGGAATGTTTTTGTACCTCTTGCCAATCTATATCAGCCAGTCTATTCTTAGTACCATGGAAGTTACTGCCATTATCGCATATTATCTGTCGAATTCGTCCTTTTCGTGCGATGAATCGTCTTAAGGCAAACATAAATGACTCTGTTGATAACGACTTTGTTAATTCTAAATGTACACACCGATAAACAGCGCATGTAAATAATATAATCCAACATTTCTCACCATTGCGAAGAAACAGAGGTCCCGCAAGGTCTACACCACTTACTTGGAATGGAGCTGTACATTCAGTTCTCTCTAATGGTAATGGAGCAGTAGGTACTTGTACTGGTTTTGATCTGAATCTAGCACATATTGTGCATGCAGCTATTATGGACTTTGCTAGGCGTCTAATTCCAATAATCCAGTATCTTGTCCTTATATCGGCAGTCAGCTGATTTGCACCTGCATGCTGCAATTCCTTGTGTCGTTGTTCTACAAGTCGTTGTACAATAACATTCTTTGCTGGAAGTACTACCGGAGACTTAGTGACTTCTGGAAAATCTGACAACAATAATTTGGTCTTGACTTTTATTAATCCATCTGTATCAAGGTAAGTGTTTAAGCTTTTCTTTATATATTCTTGCTCGCATGTCTGTATCACCTTTATAACTTTCCTTTCTGCTTCTTCATATTCCTCCAATGATATTTCTCCTCTCCTTCTTTGTTCTCTATGTCGCGTGTTATTTATAAATCTTAATATCCATGCTACCATCCTTATTATTTTTGTGTATTTAGAAAAATAGTACAACCTTTCCAGTCCTTCCTTTACACATATATCTGCATTGCATGCTGTCTTAGTCTTTTGTAGTTCTTTGCATGCTTCAGTGTTGTCAATATGGACAGAAGACTTGGGCCATTCATCTTGATGCAGCAGTAGCCACGCCGGTCCCTCCCACCAGCGAAGAGAAAATAATTGTTCAGCATTGCAGCCTCTCGATGCCAAGTCTGCCCAATTTAGCGTCCCAGAGGACATGAGACGCTTAGTAGTAGCCACTAAGCGTTTTTCAGCTATATCACGGTTGCTCAGCAGCTCTTCATGGCCCACCTTTAGTGGCAGAGACACCTCATATCTTCTTTCTGCATTGATGATAACGCTTTCTTCAAAATTCATCACTGCTTCTGCCTCTTCTTGGATCTTTGTTCTGTTCTCCACAGGATCCCTGATGCCGAGCAATTCCAATGACCAAAAACCTGATATATCTGATGAACAAAATAAAGTATTAGTTAAATAACTCTTTGCATTATTTATTTTACCTTGTAAGACCCATCCTAAATTAGTCTTAATAGCAACTAATCCATCTTTAAGAGCAATTACAGCATCAGTCATTATATAGCCAGAGTAGTCTGCACCAATTAACAATGAAATTTGAGTACATTCCTTTGAATCTGTTAATACAATATTATGTTTCTTTAACAAACTTGATAGATTTAAATTTGTATTATCATAACTAGGTAGATCATTACAAATTAAAGGTTGATCTAAAGCAGCTATGTTCATATTAAATGACCTATCCAAACTATGAATTTTAATATTATAAATGTTATGAACTTTAGACTTTACTTGTACTCCGCTGAAAAGACTATGTGTTAGAGTTTCTTTGCCAGTCTCTTTAATACCTAACTTTAGTGCGACATCTCTTCTCAAGTAGGACCTCTGTGAACCATTATCTATTAGTGCTCGTACAGTCATCTCCTTGTCCCCATTGACTATTTTCACCATAGTAGTCTGTAATAGGGTCACACTATTTCCCTGACAAGCAAAATTGTTTGTGGTCTGGTTTGCTGGTAATTCCTTGGAAGAATCTGCCTCTGGACAAAGTGTTGCAGAATGTCTTCTCTTACATATGAAGCATTGTACAAAAGTTTTACATACCTTTGCATGGTGTCCAATTTTTAAGCAGTTCATACAAGCCTTTTTCTTCTTTATAATTTCTCTTCTTTGTTCCATGGTCATTTTAACAAGTTTATAACATTCCATGCTGGAATGACTTTTGTCGCACCATAAACACGACTTTCTTTTCTCAGTCGGATGTACTCTGGCTACTAATGCCGATGCTGTGGTATCCCTTGGTTCACTCTGACCTGAAAATGTATGAGCCATTTTTATTCTTTGTTCACTTTCCACCTCCTTCTTCAAGAACTGTAGTAGTAAGTGTAACTCATTTTCCATATTAGCCGGTCTTGCTCGCTCCCATGCTTTTAACACTTCTAGTGGCAATGCGGACTCAATCATTGGTAATATAAAAGATGAGTAACCATCCCCTAGTCCAAGAGACTCTAATGCACGTAGCTGGGCGTTCATGTGATCATAAAGATACCCCAAATTATCTTCTTTACTTAATACCAAGGACAATAATTCTCGTACATATACTTGAATTAAAAGATCTTTCCGGGCATACCTTTCTTTAAGGTCCACTACTGCTTGTCTGTAGCTCTGGGTTGTGGCTGGATAGCTCTCAATAAAGCGACACACTTCTGTGCCAGGCGTCATGCTCTGTTTCAGATACAGCAACTTGTCCCCGTCGTTGATTTTGTCATCAGCGTCTATTTTTTCAAATTGGCCCCAAAAGGGCATCCAGTTTCTTATATTTCCGTCAAATTTGAACGTTTCTAAACGCGGAAGTTTATAGTTTCTTTCAAATATTTCTTTTGAAATAGTACATTTCTCGGATGTTGTCCGGAGACATGAATCATGTTTTGATTCTATCGTAAGCCACCTTAATTTATACACTGCGACTTCGTCGAGCTCTTCTTCTATGTCGGCTTCGACGCCATTTTCCATAAGCTGATTTTCTATTTCTCTATCAAGGCCTTGTAATTTAACAGCAATTTCCTTCAGAAGTTTATATTTTGCCTCACCTTCGTGGGTTGGGGCATCCTCCAATTTCAGCGAATTGGCGACTTTCGTAAACTGAGCCCTCGTAGCACGCCGGGTTTTCTTTTTGGCCTCCATTATAAATCGATATCCACATAAATATGATAAATATTATACCTGATACGGTCGCCAGATGTGCGGATTCCACAATCTCGCACGGATTATAGAGATTTTAGTAGATTTAGGTTCGCTTGTTGTGGGAATCGTTAGTTGGATGGGCTTGGGCTTCATTAAAATAAAAGATGTTGCGTGCTCGCAGTTCCGACGAAAAGTGATTTTATTTCCTGTAGTGTTGCCATACATTGTCATATAGATTAATACAGAATTATTAGCACAGACTAAATAAAAAGAATGTGAATTCGTAACAAAGGTAACAAAGTGACTTTCACAAATGATAGTTGTCACATTAATAATAGCAATGGCGAATTAGTTGCCACTGCTACTCTGACAAATGGTGTCTATAAACTAAACCTGAAAGAAAGATTGGCTGCAGCAGTAACTCCTTCGGGATTGACTTGGCATCGTAGATTAGGACATGTAAACAGTGATTGTCTCAGAAAAACAATAAAAGCCGTAGAAGGTATGACCTTAGAAAATAATTTCACAATAAACAAATCGACATGTAAGACATGTTGTGAAGGTAAGCAATGTCGGCTACCTTTTGCACATAGTGGTACAAGAAGTACAGCATTACTAAATGTGATACATAGCGATATTTGTGGTCCGATGGAGGAGACTTCACTGGGGGGTTCGTCCTACTTCCTGTTGTTTGTGGACGATTTTAGCCGGATGACCTTTATCTATTTCATGAAGCATAAGAATGAAGCTTTAAAATACTTTAAAGAATTTAAGGCGATGGCGGAAAATCAAACAAATAAAAAAGTGAAAATCTTCAGGAGTGATAATGGAAAAGAATTTTGTAATTCTGATTTTGATAATTATCTAAAGAGATATGGTATAATACACCAGAAATCTAATCCGTACACACCTCAACAAAATGGATTGTGTGAGAGGATGAATAGGACAATAATAGAGAAGGCAAAATGTCTACTATATGACGCAGAATTAAATAAAAAATTCTGGGCTGAGGCTTGCAATACAGCTGTATACTTAAATAATAGATGTGTGTCATCAGTTCTGGATGGCAAAACACCATATGAATTATGGATGGGTGTTAAGCCAGATGTAAGCAATTTGAAAGTGTTCGGATCACCTGTCATGGTTCATGTCAATAAAGAAAAAAGATCTAAATGGGATAAGAAATCCAATGAATGTATATTACTTGGATTTCCTGAAAATATTAAAGGCTATCGGCTATATGATCCAGTTAAAAAGAAAATATTCACTAGCAGAGATGTGATCATCATGGAAAAGCAATCAGTCATGATGGATGTCACAACCGAAGAGATAGGAAAAGAATGTATGACAGAAGAAAAATCTGAAGAAAACCAGATTATACAGGATTCAGTGGGGGACATCACGGATTCTACATTGATGGAAGAATCAGTGAATGATACATCTTCAGATTATATACCAAGTGAATACGAGGATTGTTCTGATCATGTCAATGATGTTCGACCAGCTAGACCAGTAAGAAATATACGTGCGCTGAACAGATATGGTTTTGGTGGCATCTGTTACACAGAGAATAAAGCTGATAGTGATCTCACACTCGAGAAAGCATTGAAGGGGCCTGAGAGAAACCAATGGTTACAGGCAGTACAGGAGGAGTTGAAGAGCTTCGAAGAAAATGATGCTTGGGAGGTAGTGGATCTTCCTAATAATTCTACTATAGTGCAGTGTAAGTGGGTGCTCAAAAAGAAAATTGAGTGTGACAATAAAGTGCGTTTTCGTGCGAGGTTAGTAGCCAAGGGTTTTACCCAGCAACCTGGTGTGGACTACGATGAGACATTTTCGCCAGTGGTAAGGCACAGCACTCTAAGATTATTGTTTGCTCTATCAGTGAAACTTGGTTTGGATATCATACATTTAGATGTGGTTACTGCATTCTTGAACGGTGACCTCAATGAAAATATTTACATGCAAATACCTGAAGGATTTAATTGTTCTGATTCTAGTAAATTTCTAAGATTAAATAAAGCTATATATGGATTGAGGCAATCTGCAAGAATGTGGTATGATAAAGCAAATACTTGTTTAATTGAAAACGGATATACTAAGTCTAAATATGAATCTTGTTTATATATAAAGAATGAAGGTAAAAATATGACTATAATTGCATTATATGTCGATGACTTTTTTGTGTTCTCGAATAGTAGTGTTGAGACCAATAAATTAAAATCTGTATTGGAGTCTCAGTTTAAAATTAAAGATTTGGGCCAAGTAAGGCAGTGTCTTGGTATGAATGTTTGTTATGATAAAAATAATAAAGTTTTAACTCTAGATCAAAGTAATTATATTGATAAGTTGTTGTTGAAATTTAATTTAGTTAACTGTAAATCTGTAGAAACCCCGATGGAATGTGGATTAAAATTAGTTAAAAATAACAGTTGTGATAAAAGTTTACCTTATCAGCAATTAATTGGCAGTTTAATGTATCTAGCTATACTTACTCGTCCAGACATAGCATTCGCTGTAGGATACTTAAGTCAATTTAATAACTGTTACAATAAAGAGCACTGGACTCATGCTAAGCGAATCTTAAGATACCTAAAGGGAACCAAAGATTATTGTATTAAATATTGTGGGAATAATAACAAAGAGATAGTAGGATATGTGGACGCTGATTGGGGCAGTGACATCTCTGATAGGAAATCTTATACAGGCTACTGCTTTAGTCTCTCAGGCGGGGTGATTTCTTGGGGATGTAAAAAACAAAAGAATATAGCATTATCCAGCACAGAAGCTGAGTATATAGGTTTATCAGAATGTTGTAAAGAGGCTATTTATGTAAGAAATTTACAAAAAGAATTACTAGGTTTTTCACAGTGTATTGTAATTTATAATGATAACCAGAGTGCTCATAAGCTATTGCATAACCCAGTATTCCATAACAGAACAAAGCATGTTGACATAAGATACCATTTCGGAAGAGAATGTATTAATAGAAATTTAATTAAAGTTGAATATCTGCAGACAGCTGATATGCCTGCAGACATGCTTACAAAAGCTTTAAGCGGCATAAAGCATAATAAATTCATAAAATTGATGGGAATAAAATTAAAGTAATTTTTTTTTAATTCTTGTGTATTTTGATATAGTGGGGGTATTGATTTATATCAAAACTAGCTGTTGCCCGCAGCTTCGCATGCGGAATTTATGCTTATCATATTTGTACCCCTTGCAGAAGAAAATTTAAAAACAGGTTAATTTATATTGAAGTATTTATATTTAGAAATTTATATACTGAAACCTACGAAACAATCACAAATCATTCCTCCGGGAACGGATTTTGAAAAATAAACAACATTAACATTAGTTTTTTTCTTTTTCATGAAAAATTTTGAAAAACTCGAAAACATATATTCCATCAATTAAATGAAGAACGTTTGTTTCAAATTTAAAGCAAGACGTTGGTGTTTTAAAAATATTTCATACTAAGTTTCATCTTGTTTCCTGGGAAAACTTTTAATTTTATCGCGACTAAAAGTTTTTTAAAACGTGATCCAAAGTATTAGGAACAACTTGACTAATTTCCGTCGAAATCAGTTCAAGGGTTTTCATGTGATGCCCGGACAGACAAACAGACAATAATACCCCTGTCCTTTTCTCTCCCTCTCCCGCTCCCCATCCCTCTCCCTCTCCCTATCCCGCTCCCGGGCCCTATCCCGCTTCCTGTCCCTCTCCCTCTCCCTCTCCCGCGCCCTGTCCCCCTCTCTCTCCCGCTCCCGGGCCCTCCAGCTTTCTGTCCCCTTCCCTCTCCCTCTCTCTCCCTCTCTCTCTCCCTCCCTCTCCCTCTCCCTCTCCCTCTCCATCTCCCGCTCCCTGTCCCTCTCCCTCTCCCTCTCCATCTCCCGCTCTCGCTTCCTGTCTCCCGCTCCCGTCCGTAAAGTCCTCCACACAATTTTTTTGTTTCTCACTATAAGCTTACATATTAATTTTCATATTTCTGAGTTTGAAATTGACCAAGTCCTGGAAAAACTTGCAACCTCTTTATTTACCTCTTAGGGGATGAAATTCCAAAAAACCTGTTACAATTAACGTAGTTTCTTAAATATTTAAAATCCCTTAGTATTACCCCTTATGGGGATGAACTTCGAGAACACAGTGGGTACAGTTATTTTTTGTGTCTAACTATAATAAGCTTACTTATAAATTTTCAAGTTTTTTACTTCAAAACTGACGAAGTTGCCATACTAACTTGCACTCCCTAATTAATTAACCCTTCAGGGGAGGATTTTCCAAAAAAACACATTACTGATTATTTCTAATCTTGAGCTAATATAATATTTTTTTATGTTTTTAACTTCAAAAATGACGAAGTTGCGTAGTAAGTTCCATCCCCTAAATTTGTCCTTTAAGGGATGATTTTCAGCTAAATTTTAACTTTTGTTAATAACAATAAACTTACATAAAAAATTTCATATTTACAACTCTAAAATTGACGAAGTTGGTTTGTATGAAAATGACCTCCAACCCCTATTTGTAGGGGATGAATTTCGAGAAAACAGTGATACAGTTATTTTTTGTGTCTAACTATAAGCTTACATACAAATTTTCACCCTTCTTACTTCAAAACTGACGAAGTTACCCTACTAAATTGCGCCGTCTTAATTAACCCTTTAGGGGATGATTTTCCAAAAAACATAATACTTACAAATTTTGTTTCTAAACTGGAGCTAATATGTAAATTTTCATGTTTTTAACTTCAAAAATGACTAAGTTGCCTACTAAGTACCATCCATTCAATTAACCCTTTAAGGGATGATTTTCCAAAAAAATGTGTTAAACTTAATTTTTGTTTATTACTATAAACTTACATAAAAAATTTCATATTTACAACTCTAAAATTGACGAAGTTGGTTTGTATGAAAATGACCTCCAACCCCTATTTGTAGGGGATGAATTTCGAGAAAACAGTGATACAGTTATTTTTTGTGTCTAACTATAAGCTTACATACAAATTTTCACCCTTCTTACTTCAAAACTGACGAAGTTGCCCTACTAAATTGCGCCGTCTTAATTAACCCTTTAGGGGATGATTTTCCAAAAAAACATAATACTTACAAATTTTGTTTCTAGTCTGGAGCTAATATGTAAATTTTCATGTTTTTTACTTCAAAAATGACGAAGTTGCCTACTAAGTTCCATTCAGTAAATTAACCCTTTAAGGGATGATTTTCCAAAAAAATGTGTTAAAGTTAACTTTTGTTTATTACTATAAACCTACATGAAAAATTTCAAATTTATAAATCTAAAACTAACAAAGTTGGTTTGTATGAAAGTGACTTCTAACCCTTATTTGTACCCCTCAGGGGATGAATTTCCAAAAATCCGTTCTTAGTGGACGTCTCCTTAGCATAAACTATCTCCCTGCCAAATTTCATCTTAATCGGTTCGGCAGTTTCTGAGATTTCTTGTTTAATCAGCGGTGTGTCGCTTTTCAATTTTATATATATAGATATGTCTGTTATTATTCTTAGTCTATAGTTGTTAATCTGTACTATATCTATGGTGTAGTCTGTACTATATCTGTGGTCCGGAAATAAAAGTCAGTCTGTTGGAAACCATTAAGCGGTCGTTTTAATTAACAGTCACTGATACATTTATGCACGTCATTATTTTTAATCTACCAGCTTTTCGGAAGGGTGCTTTGTCATGGAGGAGAAGAAAAGCCGTAAAGAGACTCCTCAGCAACTTTAAAAAAAAAACTTATATTTATTACAAAAATAGGTATTCTCTAACCTGAGCAGAACTGGTTGCTTAGCTGGTCATTTTCAACCATCCTTATCATTTAAATATTCATCTATGTTATAATAACCCTTGCCTGCGAGTTGAGTTTTTACACGTTTCTTGAAAGATCCCCACTGGCAAGTCACGTCTTTGCTTTGGGACTTTATTATAAAATTTACAAAAAAAAATGTAAAAAAGATGTTTTGTAAGTAATATATAAGTGTGTAAAGTCACGGATAGCACTATATTTTTTGAAATAGCCGGCAAATGAGCTGGCGATCCTCCTGATGGTAAGTGGCTATCGTCGCCCATGAACATCAGCAACACCAAAGGCATCACTGATGCGTTGCCGGCCAAGAGTGAAGAAAAAAACATCATCATCACAATATAAAATAACTATCTGATTATTTCTATTCAAAGTACTCGTAGCATTTCAAAGAAGTTAAATAACTGCCATCGCTCGGCGCCGCGCTGATTGGCCGTCAGACACTGATGGAGTCGGCACATCTGTTTTATTTTATTACTCAAGAAAATTGGTTAAAGTCCCTTATATGGAAAAAGTTTTAGCTGAAACAATTATGTATGTTTTAGGGTAAGTGAGTAAATAACAAGTTCAACGGGTACCACCCTGCCCGCATACCTCATTATACTCGTATAAATAAACTTACTTGAAAACTCTACTCAGTGTTTAGAATAAAAGTAATTTATGGTAAATATTGTTCATTTTATTAATGACATTAGCTGTCACCCGTGACTTCGTCCGCTTGGAAGGTATTTAACAAAAAAGTTATTGTTCTTTTTTCCAAAACAATTTTTTTGTAGCCTAAGTTACTCCTTGTTACATCAGCAATCTGCCAGTGGAAGTCCCGTCAAAATCGGTCCAGCTATTACAGGGATTAGCCGGAACAAACAAACAGACAGATAATCTCTGAAATGGCTGGACCGATTTTGACGTGACTTTCACTGGCAGATAGCTGATGTAACAAGGGGTAACTTAGGCTACTTTTATTTTAGAAAAAAATAGTTTGTTAGGCGATACGAAGTTCGCCGGGTCAGCTAGTAAGTAAAAAAAGGTAAATTCAACTTACGCATTACAATCCACAAATGAAGTATTTCATTCCGGCGCCATTCGAATTTAGAATTCAAATAACCGCTATTGCTCTGCGCCGCTCTGATTGGCCGTTGGACAGTGATGGAGTCGACAGATCTATGTTTTATTTTATTACCCTCACAAATTGATGAAATCGCATTCCGTCCGAAAAATAAAATTTTATTGCGGTTATATTTTCTCAAAAATGTCCCCTGCAGGGTAACAAAGTAGACACCTAGAGTACTCAGTCGTAAATTTTGAATGAATTTCAAATCAAACCATACCTCCTTGTATGTAAAAATGGAACTCAGTCGCGAAACATTCTAAAATGGCTCGCTTTTCTTTTTATCATTCCATGCGCAATGTCAAATATATCATTCCACTACATTTTCTCACTCAATTCGTTTTACGTTTCGATTTCCATAAACCAGTTAGAGAAATCTCTCGCTTACACAGTAGGTATAGCTTACTGCAAACAGGTCAAGTTCCCCTTTAATTGAATTTTAATTGATGTATTGTTACAATCTTCTGAATTTAGGAACAATGTAATCTTGACTCCTATTGTTCCTTAAAACAAAAAACCCTTGGAATAAAATTGCTAATAATGCTAGATTTTTTAAGTAGGTAGGTATTTTGTTACTTTGTGGTCTCTGGGAACTTACAATTAATATTTTACATGCAGTCACGGACATAAAAAAAGAACGGACGTAACCTTGTCTAATCGAGAGTGAAGCTGACAGCTCGCTTACCATGTGTGCGTAATTTTGTAATTTTTGATTCGCCATGGTGTCAATGTCATATCAGGATTGTGTCAATGTGTGGGTGTGTGTACTTGTACGAATACAGAGTTGGTATTCCTATGTGTGCTTCACTGAATTTGTTCTTGGGATTACGTCCGTCTTTTTTTTACGTCCGTGCATGCAGTTTATTATTTAATATTTTTTCATGTTAACATAAAAAATATTTGAATTATCTTAATAGTATAAAGAAGCATTTTAAATTAAATCTGCTGCAATTTCAGTTACTAATTACTTTATGTAGATACTTAAATTTAGTTTGGTGCTTTAGAATAATCTGAGGACAGTTGAAGGAACCTTTAAAACAATATTTAAAATAACTGGCGAACTTTCTACCAACCGTTGAAGGGATCAACGGTCTGGAACTTAAAACGAATAATCCACGAGGAAGTGAAATTAACAAATTGATGAGTTACTCCGATTGAAGTTAAAACATTGAATAGCAATTTGAGTTTGATCAAAGAATCGCTGCGGTTACAGCTTTCTAATTTAAGTTCGTGTTCCTAACGAAAACAGATTCCTTCGTCAGACTCGTCGTTTGGTGCGAGCTACAAGATCTTAGCGAAACATTTCAATAAAACCTGTATTTGTATCGCCTTCATTAAATCTATAGATTTATAGATATACCAATAGTATTTGAAGATAAAGAGTTTGTTTGGTCGTTCGCGATAATTCAACAGGTTCAAATTGAGAAAATATTTTTGTCATAGTCCATTTATCGAGGAAGGCTATTGGCTATTAACAACACGCTTCGACCAATAGAAACGGAGCACCAATTAAAAATGTTGCAAAATGGAAAAAACGAGTGTGGTTACTTAAAGGTTTACCGAAGCGAGTGCATTTACCTCTTATAAATAATATAATATCGTTATCTTCACAAAATATACATAGTTTTTATTGTGTAATCATTTATGGTTATTCATGTCAATAGTTACGATTTTCCGTTTTTTTTTTTGTTGTTGAGGAATGAAACGAAATAACATTTATTCAAAGTTATTTTTTTTCACACTTTGAAATTCGAAGTACGCCATAGATTAAACAAATCCCTACATATAATAATGTATTACCAAACCAGTAAAACTCTCTTAAGTTAAGAAACTTCGTCAAAAAAGCATCTTCTAAATTGGTTGATAAAACAACGGAATTCAGAGTTAAGAAACATAAAAAAGAAACAAAAAACATTATAAGTCGATTAAAAAGTATATGTCGCTAGATCTTAATACGTAAACCTCTTTGATGTTCGCAACTTAAAACTCACTTATTCTAACTTAACATTGACTTGGTGAATTCTTTGCTGGCGATTTTTGGACTATGAACACTCTCGGGCGACACGGTCTTTCACTCTTGACAATTCTTCGTGTTTATGTGGTAGGAGTAAACCGAAAAGTGGCTAAATTATCTGTAATCTTGGTGCTTTGGTTTGGTCAGACAGACGGACGGACATGACGAAATTATAAGGGTACCGATTTTACTTCGAAACCCTAAAAATTAAGTACTGCGTAAGTGACTTTTGTATAGGAGCCTTGTTAATGCCTTAGATATCAGAAACCACCATTATAACCATGAGTTATTTTTAAATCTTGATTGAACTTAAAATATACTCGAGGCAAAAGGAATTTAAAATTCTCCCGGAAATATATTAACAGCCAATCAGCTGATCCCCAATATTATAACTTTCCAATTAGGGTTAGACCCTTACACCCTCCCCACCTCCGCACCTCCGCACTTCTGCACCTCCGCACCTCCGCTCGGCACATAAAGACCCGACTCTTGGCCCCGTAAGAAAACCCGTGTCTGTTTTATTAAATTTCCAGTTTTACGGCATAGTTTATGAGGGCATATATTTTCGATACGTTACCTTGCGTAATAAAAATAATAAAATACGGACAAGTATCCGGTATCGGAACGATTCAAAGATTTTCCAGACGAATGTGTTCCGTTAAGTTTTAAGAGTATCGGAAAATAAACACCGATTTATGAGCTACTAAAATGAAATTGGTTTAGAGAAGCAATTTGCTGTGCACCTATTACAGTTGACTGTTATTCCCCATATTAGTTTTTAGTCTTTATAAAACACACTAAATGTGTACAAAGGTATTTAGGGTTTCACAGTCAAACGGAACCCTTCTAGTTTCGTCATATCCGTCCGTCCGCCCGCAGCATAACGTCGAGGCAATAGTGCTAGAAAGCTGTAATAAAATTAGGCATGGATATTTAGTAAAATAACCAAGTCATAGAATAAAATATATTTTTTTCTCGTGAACCCTGTAGTGCCGTATCGTATTGTATCGTTAGGATATCGTTGAAAAGGTCTTTCAAACGCTGTAAAGTGCAGACTTCTTTAGATGTGGACATAGCGCATGACAGGACGATACGGCACTGTTACGGATAGCATCTGCAATCCTTATTGCTGGCAAAGTGCTGCATCAGCAGTCAGCACATCCAGGCCTAGATGGTCGGGGAGCTTGGCGGGACCGCCAGTTCCTCCTCGCTCGCGGTACAGGCCACACGTGCTCGAATTATCTTTGTTTGGTTGATTGTTAAACGAATTAAAGTCCCGTGATTTAAAGAATTCTTTTTTTAAAACCCATCCATCGCGGGACCCCGTAACATTGGTGGCAGCGTAAAGGGATTTTGAAAATCCTCGGGACGTCTCTCTCCGCGAATCAACACTGAATCCTGAAAAGAAAACTTACCTGAGTCTCTCTCCGGAATCTCCACTGAATCCTGAAAAGAAAAATTTCCTGGTACCGCATCGCTGCATCCACGAGGAGGACCCAACACTGCATCCGTCGGAGGACACCCCTGTATCCTGTCGAAGGACATCATCGCGCCGCATCTCGTAAAGTACTCATAATACTTATCGCCGTTATTCCTGCCGTAATGTCCTGGTTATCCTACATCACCGCAGCAGCAGCCCTGTAAGTGAACATTAAACATATTTCATCAAAATACAAGTTTCAAAAGTGTTAAGTTAACGAGAGTGTTCCAGAACAACTTATCTCTTCTATGAACAACGAATAATAACTTAGCCTAACGAAGTGAGCGTAGTCATAACAAACATTTATCTATCGTATCGAATATCATCACCGTGTCGTCGTTACCCTGCGAACATTTATTGAGCTCTTTGTTCTATGCATTTGTATATTCTACGTATTGTATTTTTTGTGTATTCTGTGTGTGTTCTGTATTTCTTTTGCAGCATTTTAAGTGTATGTTTCTAATTGCATCTGTTTTGTGTGTTTATGTGCCTCTATATCCAACTGATTATTCGATCTTATTATGCCAAAAACCACTAAAATCGACATTCTAGAAAAACTTAATTTAGAAATTCCAGAAGGACTAGAGATCGCCCCATCACCCACTAACCTTACACCACAGAAACTAACCTCAAAAACACACATCATGGCACACACAAAGGAAGAAGTTAATCTAAGCACTTTATTTAAATTTATCAAAACATACAATGGTTCCAGGGAAACTTTAAACTCGTTCATAATAAACTGTGATAATGCAATCGACCTTGCTTCAGAAACACAGGTTCCAATTTTATTTAAATATATCCTTAGCCAATTAGAAGGGAAGGCTGAAGTAGCCTGTTCGATTAAAGAGTTCTGCAACTGGGAACAATTAAAACAATTTTTGAAAAATCAATTCTCAGATCGGAAACACTACACACATCTACTTACAGAATTGCAAGAAAACAAACAGGGACCTTCTGAAAACGTAAACCAATTTGCACTGAGACTCGAAACACAACTATCCCAACTTCTAACCGAAATTTCTTTAGGGAACTATCCAGCTGTCGAAATTCCTGGTCGTACATCCGCCATGGAGGATCTAGCATTGCACCATTTTATAATGGGCCTCAAGCCAAATTTATCTCTCACCGTTAGATGCAAATCCCCGCAAACTCTTAATGAGGCTATCAATATCGCTATTTGTGAAGAGCGCATTTTGCAAACTGTATATCGACGCCCGCAGCCTGATAAATCTTTCAAACCCAGGGACTCTTCCAATAACTTCAATCAAAACAAATTTGTACAACGCGACCGGCTTAACTTCCAAAACCAACAAATTCCCAATCGTAATCCGATCATATGTCGCTATTGCAAAGCCGTCGGACATTCTATAGATCAATGTAGGAAGCGGGAGTATAATAATCGCAATCAAAACAACCCTTCAACATCCGGTTTCATGCCACAACCCCGTGTCAATTATGTTAACGAAGATTATGGTACCGATGAAGTTGATATCTCAAAAAACTAAATAACGTCTCGTATCGGTGTCGTGCGAGACACCATTTGCCTAAGAAAATCGACGCCACTGATTCTACTATATCCTCTGTTCCAATACCCGTCGCGTCCGCTGTATCCGCTGTATCCGCTGTATCCACTGTATCCACTGTATCCGCTGTATCCACTGTATCCACTGTATCCGCTGTATCCACTGTATCCTCTGTATCCACTGCACCTACAAAAAAGGTCAAACTTACCACATCCGCCGTATCCGCTGTATCCGCCGCATCCGTTAAACCTGTAAAACTTACCACATCCGCCGTTTCCACTGCATCCGCCGCACCCGCTGCTCCCTCTGTCTCTACTGAACCCTCTGTACCTGAAAAAGAAACCTCTACTATGTCCACTGAATCCACTGAATCGAAAATTTATGAGATAAATGCCAATCATGATAAAGTTCTACTCCCTCACATTCTTGTTAAATCCTCTGTGTCTGAAATACCGTTATCCTTATTAGTAGATTCCGGATCATCGATAAGTCTAATTAAATTAATGAGCATAAACCATGAACCAAAATTATCAAATGAAAAAATTAATTTAAAAGGTATAGATCCCGTTAAATGTAGCACTAAAACCCTAGGTCATTTTTCATTAAAGCTAAAGATAGATGAAACTTCAGGAAAATTCATAAGTCACAAATTTCACGTCGTAGAAAATATTGATCTCCCCTACGATGGTATTATTGGCACAGATATGTTAAACTACTTCGGTTGTACTATTGATTACACACAAGGTATTCTGAAATTAAATAAAACTAATATCCAACTCCTATTTCACGAACCAATCTATACCATCCCAGCCAGATCCGAGATGGTAATTGAATGTTCTGTTTCCAACCCTGAGATTGAGGAAGGAATTATTTTAGATAAACCAAAAATCGAGAACATTCTAATCGCAAATTGTCTAGTAAAAGTGAAAAGTAATAACAGAATAAATCTTTCGGTAGTTAACACTTCCGAAAACACTATATCCCTTAATTCGAATCTTAATGTTACTCTGACTCCTGTAGAAACCAATATTCAAAATCCGTCTCAAGCTCATCCTATTAACAATATTAATTATTCTAATTCATATGAGCGAACTCAACAAGTCCTTAATCAACTTCGTGTGTCACATTTAAACCCTGAAGAAGCTGACGCTCTTTATAATCTCTGTTCTGATTTTTCAGACATCTTCCATTTAGAAGGCGAAGAACTTACTCATACTAACGCCATTAAACATTCCATCAAAACAAGCTCGAACAATCCAATCCACGTTAAATCTTATCGATTTCCGGAGGTCCATAAGCAGGAAGTCCAAAAACAGATTGATCTGATGTTAGACCAAGGTATCATCGAACCTTCAAAATCACCCTGGTCGGCTCCTATCTGGGTAGTTCCGAAAAAGCTAGATGCTTCCGGCCAAAGAAAATGGCGTATTGTGATAGACTTCCGACAACTCAATGATATTACCATTGGAGACACTTACCCCATACCTAATATCAACGAAATCCTAGACCAATTAGGCTCAAGCAAATATTTTTCTACTCTAGATCTTTCTTCCGGCTTCCATCAGATTCTCGTCGAGGAAGAAGATAAACCCAAAACTGCATTCTCCGTACCCCAAGGACACTACCAATTCACGCGAATGCCTTTCGGCCTAAAAAATGCTCCTTCCACATTTCAGCGTCTCATGAACACGGCCTTATCTGGTCTCCAAGGTACGCGATGTTTCGTTTACCTTGACGACATTGTCCTATACGGATATGATTTACATACAGCCATAAATAATTTGAAAGCTGTCTTCGAAAGGTTGCGAGATTATAATTTAAAACTTCAACCAGAAAAATGTGAGTTTCTAAGAAAAGAGGTAGCTTATTTAGGACACGTCATCACTGAAAACGGAGTCAAACCCAATCCCGAAAAGATTAAAGCAGTCGTTGAATTTCCTACACCTAAGAATCCAAAAGACATAAAATCGTTCTTGGGTCTCGTCTCTTACTATCGTCGATTCATCCCTGAGTTTTCTAGAATCGCTAAACCCCTAACTCACCTTTTAAAAAAGGACAACACCTTTAAATGGCTAAATGAACAACAAGTGGCTTTCGATCAGCTAAAGACAAAATTAACGACCGCCCCCATCTTGTGCTATCCCGACTTTACCAAACCTTTTATTCTCTCTTGTGATGCATCTAATTATGCTTTAGGCGCTGTCCTATCCCAGGGTCTCCTAGGCAAGGATAAGCCAATTGCTTTCGCCTCACGAACGCTGAACCGTAGCGAAAGTAACTACAGCACCACGGAAAAGGAACTTTTAGCCATCCTGTTTGGATGTAAAACTTTCAGACCCTATCTATATGGTCGCCAATTCCAAATAATAACAGACCATCGTCCTTTAAAGTGGCTGTTCAACCATAAAGATCCTTCCAGCAAACTCCAAAGATGGAGACTAAAGCTAGAGGAATACGAATATGAAATCGTATATAGAAAGGGCAGACTTAATGCAGCCGCAGACGCTCTGTCTCGACACCCTCCTGATGATGCTACTGCTCCTGTAAATATAATTGGTACAAAGTCCATAGACTCTTCTAACCCGAACTCTACGAATCCTACTAGAATCTTACCTTCCGCTACCCCATCAACTTCTAGAAATCCGGACAATGTGGAAACACAAATGCTATCGAGCCCCCTAAATCTAGATGAATGGAACTTACCCTTTCTAGAAACTTTACAGCAACTTAATGAACTTCCAAGCACTCCTTTTAACCCTGAAAATTTAAACTTAAGTCTAGAGACTGATACTATTCCTAACCCAGGTAACACCAATGTTGTTCCAGGCCCTATCGAGTCAAATCCGAATAACACAACTGATACTTACCTTGATCCTGCTCCGAATCCGTCTCCTCCTGATGGCGAGAACTCGCCAGATACTTACCTTCGCGATGTCCTAAATCCTAGTACTAATCCTAATAGTGAAGATATTCTAAATCCAGATACTTACCTCGATGATATATTAAATCCTAATTCTAACATTAATAATACAAATAACTTACCTTCAAACTTACCAAGTCCTGAAGTGTCCAACGATTCCTATTCAGACTTCTTGAAGTCCATGTCTAATAGGAGTCCTTCCTTTAACACCGTTATTCACGAATATACAAATCCTTTATTAGCAGCCGACTCCGAAGTAATAATTTTACCAACATCAATCGATTTAGACGAAACAAATCCTTATGTTGAAGAAGTTTTGTCCGAACAAAGTGATATAACCGATTTCATGAACAAAGAAAGAAGACTGAAATCATTCCTTAACCTTAAAACCGATACTAAATCCTACTATTTTCTCTTTACTAAAGTCCATCATTTCGATGAAGTGCCATATCCTGATTTATATGAATCCTTAAAACAACTCAGAAATGAATTACTAGTTTGCTGTTCACAAACACCCACAGAAATTGCTATTTCAGATTTCAAAGATCCCTTTGTGAAACTTTCATACACTAGAATTTATAACATAATCGCTTATCTTTTTCATAATACAAACATAACTGTTAAAATCTATCGAAACACACTTACCTATCCTACACCAAATGAAATTCCAAGAATTCTCAAGGAAAATCATGATATACCTATCGCTGGCCATGTCGGAATAGGAAGAATGTATAACCGAATTAAAGACAGATATTATTGGAGAAGCATGAAATCCGATATTGAAAATTACGTAAAAAGATGTTCACATTGTCAATCCAATAAAGCACTCCGGCAAACAAATAGAGCTCCAATGCAGATCACCTCCACTTCCACTGCTCCTTTTGAGAGGATAAGCCTTGATATTGTAGGTCCTCTCCCCGAAGCTGGTCAGATAAAGTTAAAATTTATACTTACTTTACAGGACGACCTCACCAAATTTTCTACAGCATACCCCATCTCTAACGCAACAGCAGAAGAATGCTGCGAATGCCTCATCCATTTCATTTCTTTATTTGGTATCCCTAAAATGATCTTGACTGACCAAGGCACCAACTTCACAGCCGAACTTTTCAAAAAGACCTGCGAATTCTTGAAGATTAAACAATTATGGTCTTCACCTTATCATCCTCAGACTCAAGGTGCTTTAG
Organism: Thymelicus acteon; assembly: GCA_951805285.1. NCBI lineage: Eukaryota > Metazoa > Arthropoda > Insecta > Lepidoptera > Hesperiidae > Thymelicus > Thymelicus acteon. The sequence goes on from OX638234.1 coordinate 15,264,101, forward strand.
AAAGGAGCCACTCCACTCTTAAAGAGTATCTTAAATCTTATGTAAATGAAAACCAATCCGACTGGCATAAGTACGTTTACACTGCAATGTTGGCTTACAATACCAATGTTCACACAACTACAAAATTTACTCCCTACGAACTTCTTTTTGGACACAAACCTTACTTACCAAATTCAATTTTCGAACTTAATCCTACGGGCACCTACCTTGAGTATGTTAAGATGCTAAACCATCGTCTCAAGGTCTCACGTGAAAAGGCTCTTGAGAATATTGCCAAATCCAAAGAAAGGTCAAAGGGTTACTATGACCATCACTCCCGTCCAGTGACCTACAAAGTTGGTGACTTCGTATATCTAAAATCACATCTTAGGTTACGAAAAGCGCTTTCACCCATTTGGAAGGGACCATACAAAATCGTGAAAATCCATGGAAACAACACATTATCCCTGCTCATAAATCGGCGTCACGTAAAACACCATTACGATGAAGTAAAACACGCCAACATCGACCCAATCAATATAAACTAAATAAATACAACATCCTATATACATATTATATTGATTTTAATCACTTCATATACAAATGATTTTATTTACATTAAGTTATAAATAACTTAGATTATTTAGTCTTTATAACATAGTTTAAGCAACTACTATTATTAACCCTTATTATATCATTCTATTTCTATTACTATTATCCCTACTATTATTACAATTACAGCCTGGTAATACTATGTCACGGGCACGTTCATGATGAAGAATTCGTCCAACCAATAACGAAGAGTCCAGGAGTTTACTTCAACCCCCTAGGTTCCATTAGATTAATTAATGATTATTTTCACATTATTATACCTGTTGAGATAGAATACATCAAGCCTCATATTGATAATATTAAAAGCGTTCTTAGCACAGCACAACAATTGTGTCCTAAAAACAACGAAATCGATCCTTCGGAATGTCAAAATACATTTGAACCACTTAACTCTATGTTTGAGGATCTTATTCGTGATTATAACTCTTTATCTCATCTAATTTCCGCGAAAACTAAAAGAACTGCATGGTTTTCTGGCATTGGTACTATTTTTAAACATGTGTTTGGGACTATGGACGAAAACGATGCGATTAGATATAATGCTGCAATTCATAATTTAAAGAATAATAACGGAAAATTGTTAGAATTGGTAAAAGAAAATATTTTAATTTCAAAATCTGCTATATCCAATTTCAATGAAACACTTATCCGAGTGGACCAAAATGAAAAGCGTTTAAACGAAGCAGTAGAAAATATTTTGTCTCGAATGACTAGCTTAACTGCTAAGACTAATACACTCATGTTTAGAGCAACAATTCAAGAAATATTTAATGTACTTCAATCGAGTCTTTTAAATTTATCATACAAATTGGAAGATATTGTCAATGCTATTTTATTTGGTAAAACTAATACACTGCATCCTTCTATCATAACGCCTAGAAATTTGTATGATGAACTCGTTGCGAATTCAAAACACATCCCTAGCCTAAGTAAATTTCCTGTCGATCTAGAATTAGAAAATATTCATGTTATAATAAAATTGTCACAAATCGTCTCGTATATCATAGATAATGTATTGGTATTTACCGTGAAAATTCCACTTGTAGCCATTTCCAAATTTGCTTTATATAAAACAATTTCTATCCCTCTACCTCATGACAATTTGTCTCCAAATTCTTTTGCCCTAATTATACCTACTTCTAATTATATATCAGTAAGCGAAGACAAATCCAAATATTGTATTTTTGATAATTTAGGTAATAATTGTAGGGAAATAATAAATGACGTTTTTATCTGCTCCAATTTAGAAGAGCACAGCATTGTAGACTATCCTATTTGCGAAACAGATATCATGTCTAAAGTTTTATCATTGCTTCCTAAATATTGTAAAACAAATTTTGTATCGGGAAACATACATTTTTGGCAAACTCTTGGAAATAACAGGTGGATCTTCACCCACTCTACTCCTACAAAACTACATATAATTTGTGAAAATTCTAATTTTGATATAAACCTGCTGGGCACTGGTATTGTAACATTAAAACCTAGATGTAATGGCTATTGTAGTAACTTTAAATTAGTTGCTTCTGTGAACCCTACTATTAAATTAAATGAAATACATTCTGATTTTAACTTAATTAATGACTCTTGCTGTAATTTAAATAAATTCAAGAAATTTAATCTATCTATCCCTTTCAAACCATTAGATTCTAAAATAAATCTTGACAATCTCATGAAACTCAATTCAAAAACTAATGATGTCCTAGAATTAATAAATAAGTTAAATATTAAAAACAATTTTGAACCTGTATCATCCCAATCGATATTATATTATGTCTCCTTTTGTTTTTTTTCTTTGTTTGTCATTTACTATTTTTGTAATCGAAGATGTGTGGCCTTTTATAGTAAACTTAAATTAAATAATAATTTGCCTAATGATGGTAACGAGGAAATTGAAATGCCAGCTCAAAATTCATCCCAATCTCAACCACGTTTACGAATTGCGTAAACCTTATTTTATTATAATTATTTGTAAACTTCTCGGATATAAACCCGATAACTTTACACTTAAGGGGGGGGTTGTTACGGATAGCATCTGCAATCCTTATTGCTGGCAAAGTGCTGCATCAGCAGTCAGCACATCCAGGCCTAGATGGTCGGGGAGCTTGGCGGGACCGCCAGTTCCTCCTCGCTCGCGGTACAGGCCACACGTGCTCGAATTATCTTTGTTTGGTTGATTGTTAAACGAATTAAAGTCCCGTGATTTAAAGAATTCTTTTTTTAAAACCCATCCATCGCGGGACCCCGTAACAGCACGATGATACTCTGCGGTCGAGTATCCTGTTGTTAGAGTCACGTTGACAGGGGACGGACGGAGTGTCGCAGGTTGCAAGTACAACAAATCTAGTGGCATGGTTGAGCCACTGCCAAGACGAACGACACTATCTACTTGTTCTTTGAGCTTCGTCGTATTTTTAAAACCTCATAGCTTCGGCCTAGATAATGCCACAGAGCTCAGTTCTCAAAATATTATGTGGTCATCAAACTCATAGAATATTCTAAGTTTCATTTGTTCAGCTTTTCCTTTTTTAAATTTGTTGATAAATTAAATACGCCGATTTATCCTGATAGGTAAAAGTATAAATTGGCCGATTTTGAGAACTACTACGACACCTAATTTCACACCATAAGTACATTTGTTTGTGTGATGGCCGCGAAGATGCAGGTATAGTAAGGTAAGGCTTGTACATTCACACCTTGTAGAGTTAGGAGCTTGGCGTTTCATAAGATTTCATAACTTTTTATTCAATAACAATTATACCCAAGGGTATAATTCATTAATATCACACAAACTAAGTATCTACCCCGGACTGGAAAAGAGTTCTCTCCTTTTTCCACAGAAAACAACTGAACTACCTAGTCATCGTACGTAGAATAAATTCCTATACACATTACAGAAATCATATTTACAAAATTCTAAAACATATTCGTTGAAGTTACAGCAATGTAGTAGAAAATACGGCGGGAGTGTTACTATAAACATGTTAGTAAAATTTGTTGTATAAATGTGTGAACGCCGGCGCCGCGGCCGGTGGCCGTTCGTGGTACCATTTGTGACAGTTGGCTGCGAAATATCATTTCAGTTTCGCGTCCGACGGGAACTAATAGGAAGCGTACGACCGCGCGAAGCTGAACGTTCGCGCCGCGGTCATATTTTACGCTGGCCAACAAAACATGTATGACATCATAGCCTACTGAAAAAAGGAATGAATGTCAGAAGTTTTCGTAAATTGGATTTAGTTAAAGGTGATTAAGAACCTACGTTATTAAAAACTTAGCACGGGTTAATACGAGCAAGTACCCGAAATCTGAAGAATTCCTAGTAGTAATGGTAGAGTTAGTTGTAAACTACAATGCCATCAAAAACAAAACTTGTAAAAAAAACCAAGTCTCGCAACTCAGTTCTTCTACCGTAAAAAGTTGTGAGATTCATGTAATACCAAGTCGGTTAATTTATTCAGTTCCTACTTAAGGGTCCTTCTGTCTTAAGTTATTACGTAATTAGCTAACCTAACAAGTAACAACATCTTATAGTGACCATATTATCAATATTAAAAATCTTTTATGTTTTAAATAAATAGATCGATTTGACCATCGCATGAAAACACAATGTATCTCACAAGTAATACCTACATATAATATTAAATTTGATTGTTTAGTGCGATAGCCAAGTCAATCTATTTATTTAAAACATAAAAGATTTTTAATATTGATAATATGGTCACTATAAGATGTTGTTACTTGTTAGGTTAGCTAATTACGTAATAACTTAAGACAGAAGGACCCTTAAGTAGGAACTGAATAAATTAACCGACTTGGTATTACATGGATCTCACAACTTTTTACGGTAGAAGAACTGAGTTGCGAGACTTGTTTTTTTTTACAAGTTTTGTTTTTGATGGCATCTCATTTCTTTTTGTACATAGTTATATTATATATTAGTACCTATTTTTCCATTATATTATATACAGGTACACTGATTCATTCACTGCAAATGTTACTTTATTATACAGGTACAGTGATTCATTAACTGCAAATGTAACTTTGTAATCCTATATATTTATATGGGATTACAAAGTTATTTATGCAGTTGATTTATCTAGAAAACTGGACCGAAATTTCAAAATATTTTAGTTTTTCCTTGATCTATACACTAAACACTAATTGTGTTCCAAATTTGAAGCTTCTATGTCTGCTAGAAGTGCCTTAGAGTTTTGATGATCGGTCAGTCAGTCAGTGAGTGACGAAATTAAGAAACTTTGACTAGTTATAATTCTTAAACTACTGGTTCAAATTGAATAAAATTTGAAATATACCGTGTTTATACAATGCCTGCTTGATTACTAAAAATTCAAGCTTCTAGCTTTATCCACAACAAAGTTATAGGGAGTCGAAAATTGCCTGAATTGCTTCGAGAAAAGGATGGTACGGCCGTGCCGCTTTTTCGCTCGACTTGGCGGGGGCACTGCCGTGCCCCCAGATCAGATGCTTAAAAACTTATAGAGAACTAGCTGCCCGGACAGACTTCGTTCTGTCAAAAGTTTAAAAAAATAAAAAATAAATTTACGGGTGGACCCTTAACATTTAGGGAGATGAAAAATAGATGTTGTCCGATTCTCCACCCTAGCCGATATGCACGCTAAGATTCACGAAAATCGGTCGAGCCGTTTCGGAGGAGTTCAACTTCTAAGACAGTGACACGAGAATTTTATATACATATTAGATTAACGTCAAATAACAAATTTTTGCTCAGGTCCCCCCGTCGAGTTCTGAATAAAGTTCAATCCCATGCACACGCATCAATAAATAAATTATTGAAGCTTGAGTTACCGCGACAGAGATTTATTCTTGTTTTGAAGAATAACGTGAAGCCGTAATCTGTGTGTGACGTGTGACGGATGCGGAGCCAGGTGGTACAACACTAGTTGTTACCCGCGCGCGTGCTTGCCTTGCTAGTTGGTCGACTCAATGGACTCAAACCGAAAATATCAAGTACACTACTTGATGTAGTTCTTGCATCAGGTGGTTCGCTTACACGTTATTTACCAAATTCAAAGGCATAGTGTGTAAATTAAAAATTTCCGTTGCCTTCTATATTCTATATATAAACCTTCCATCTTTGGCTTTCCAGCTTTCCAGCTTTGAATGTACATATTTGTGATTTCTCGTATTTTTTCTTACATTCTTACCAATATTGACGACCCGTGTGGCGCAATGGTTACCATGCCGGATCGCCGCACCGAGGGTTCGATTCCCAGTGAGGCGGAAATTTGAATGATGAGTTTTAATTTCTGTTCTCGGTCTGGGTGTGAATGTCCTTGTCTAGTGTGTTGTCCATGGCGCCCACGACACAGGGAATCCTAGTGTGGGGCTATGAGTGTGTAGCGTTATTATTATTTATTTATTTATTAATATATTATATATGTCGGGGAGCGACCTCTTTCCTTCTACAAATCAAATCAATGTATTTACTCGAATATGTTTTAGTTGTACAGGTATTAAATTTGTTATGTTCGACATATTCTGCCTTAATAAGGCATGCAAACTTTACAAAGTGTCAAAAAAATATGTATGTCTCGTCTACTTATCTATTGCATAATCTCTTAAACTATTTCTTAATTAAATTTACTAATCAATAAGTGTCAGCTCCATAATTATTAAGTACAATACAAATAATATTAAATTACACTGAATAAATTACATTTAGATTTATGTCAAATTACAGAGAACGTTTACATCACAATAAGTCAGTTATAAAATTACATTAAAGTCATGTCTCAATTAATTATACTAAAAGGCCCATTGCTGCAATTGTTTCAGATCTAATAACTCTTTAACTGAATAAAACAAGTGACTCATTAACCATTCCTTTAGTTTGGACTTGAGTGGTCTCTCTGGCAGGTCTCTTATATTAAGAGGTATAGCGTTAAATATCTTGATGCACATTCCTACACAGTTATTTTTATACAAGTTTGTATTCGGTACCTTTCCATAAACTAATCTGTCTGAATTTCTAGTATTCCTCGTGAAAAGATCCCTAGCTTTTAAAAATTGTGATGGATTTTTTATTACATACATTACAATTTCTAAGATGTAAATACAGGGAAGTGGGAGCATTCCTAGTTGCTTAAACAAGGGCTTACATGACTCAAACGATCAGCCGATGCAGATGCTGTCATAACCAACACCATAGAATACCCCTTCTGCTTTATATACATGATTCCAGTTAAATAATACCGCAAATGTAAGGAATATTCAAGGGCAACTATACCACCCCACTGAAAAATGATATGTCGATACCTGGCGCAGAGCGATGTATGATGGATGTTTGCGGTAATCATTTACACCGGATATTTATTTTATATTACGCCAGTATGTCGATTTATCGCCAACGAAAAATTGATGTGTTCGTTGATCGTGTAGATACCATCAACGATCGTGTAGATTTCAGCCGTATTGGGGCGGCTTAGAATACTAACCCCAATCCCACGCCGGATGGGTGTCGTAAAAGGCGACTATATCCGGCCCGCTGGTGGTAGGACTCCTCGAGGGATTATATTAGTAACTAGCTGTTGCCCGCAGCTTTGCATGCGGAAATTATGCTTATCATATTTGTACCCCTTTCAGAAGAAAATTTAAAAACAGGTTAATTTATATTGAAGTACTTATATTTTGGAATTTATATATTGAAACCTACGATACAATCACCAATCATTCCTCTAGGAACGGATTTTGAAAAATAAACAACATTAACATTAATTTGTTTTTTCTTTTTCATGAAAAATTTTGAAAAACTCGAAAACATGTATTCCATCAATTAAATGAGGAATGTTTGTTGCAAATTTAAAAAAATCGTTGATATTTTAAAAATATTCCATACTCCGGGGAAAACTTTTAATTTTATCGGTACGAAAAGTTTTTTAAAACGTGATCCAAAGTATAAGGAACAACTTAACAAATTTCCGTCGAAATCAGTTCAAGGGATTTCATGTGATGCCCGAACAAACAAACAGATAGACAAACAGACAATAATTTTAAAAACAATTTTTTTGGTGCTCTAACACGTTATTGAAGTTTCCCTAATGGATTTTTTTTTAAATATTTAAGGTACAGAAAAACTGGCTCTTGAGTTTTATTAAAAAAAATCAAGAAGGTTCCGTTATTTCCATTCATCCAGGAGTTACATATCTTGTCTCCCAAGTAATACCAGCAGATCCTAAATGGATCAATGATGAACTGGTTTTACGATGTGAATATGAACAGTATAAATATCTTTAAAAACGGCTCTGTTGTTTCCATCCGGACACTTGCACTCTCTCTCCCTCTCCCTCTCCCTCTCCCTCCCCCGCTTCCTGCCCCTGTCCCTCTCTCGCTCCCGGGCCCTCTCCCAATTCCTGTCCCTCTCCCACTCACGCGCCCTGTCCCTCTCCCTCTCCCGCTCCCGGGCCCTATCTCGCTTACTGTCCCTTTCCCACTCTCTCCCTCTCCCGCACCCTGTCCCTCTCCCTCTCCCGCTCCCGGGCCCTCTCCCTCTCCCTCTCCCTCCCCCGCTTCCTGCCCCTGTCCCTCTCTCGCTCCCGGGCCCTCTCCCAATTCCTGTCCCTCTCCCACTCACGCGCCCTGTCCCTCTCCCTCTCCCGCTCCTGGGCCCTATCTCGCTTACTGTCCCTCTCCCACTCTCTCCCTCTCCCGCACCCTGTCCCTCTCCCTCTCCCGCTCCCGGGCCCTCTCCCGCTTCCTGTCCCTCTTCCTCTCTCTACCTCTCCCACTCCCGCTCCCTGTCCCTCTCCCTCTCCCATTCCTGGTCCCTCTCTCGCTTCCTGTCCCTCTCTCCTCCCCCTCCCGTCCGTAAAGTCCTCTACACAAATTTTTAGTTTTAATATTAATTTCCATATTTCTGAGTTTAAGTTGCGTAGTAAGTTCCATCCCCTAAATTAAACTATTTAAGGGATGATTTTCAGCTAAATTTTAACTTTTGTTCATACCAATAAATTTACATAACAATTTTCATATTTATTTTTCATATTTCTCTAAAACTGACGAAGTTGATTTGTATGTAAATGACTTTCAACCCCTATTTTTAGGGGATGAATTTCGAGAAAACAGTGATACAGTTATTTTTTGTGTCTAATTATAAGCTTAAATACAAATTTTCACCCTTCTTACTTCAAAACTGACGAAGTTCCCATACTAACTTGTACAACCTTATTCAACCCTTTAGGGGTTGATTTTCCAAAAAAAACATAACTTTTAAATTTTGTTTCTAATCTTGAACTAATATACAAATTTTCATGTTTTTGACATCAACAATAACGAAGTTGCGTACTAAGTTAAATTGAAGAAATTAACCCTTTAAGGGATGATTTTCCAAAAAAATGTGTTAAAGTTAACTTTTGTTTATTACTATAAACTTATATAAAAAATTTCAAATTTATAAATCTAAAACTGACAAAGTTGGTTTGTATGAAAGTGACTTCTAACCCCTATTTGTACCCCTTAGGGGATGAATTTCCAAAAATCCGTTCTTAGTGGACGTCTCCTTAGCAGAAACTATCTACCTGCCAAATTTCATCTTAATCGGTTCGGTAGTTTCTGAGATTTCTTGTTTAATCAGCGGTGTGTCGCTTTTCAATTTTATATATATAGATATTGATTTTAATTATTAATTAATACCATTATTACTATTATTATTTCTCCATGGAGTTCGCCTGGATAGCTACCACCCTTGAGCATGAGTCAGCCGCCAGCTTGTCAGCTTTGGTGTTGCTGATGTCCATGGGCGACGATAGCCACTTACCATCAGGTGGATCGTCAGCTCGTTTGCCGGCTATTTCCATAAAAAAAAAAAAAAAAAATACCTACCTCCTGCAGTACTGTGTCTGTGGCATCTACTACGATGCTACGATGTTATCGTATGCTACAACGCGTCGTGCTACGATGATCGTAGCTTATAAATTAAACGGATGAACCGTTTTTTTGCTGTTTTGTACGTTGTAACTGTTTGACACCCTTTGTGATGACGACCCTGTAGCCTAGTTGGTAGCGACCCTGCCTGCGAAGCAAGGGGTCCCGGGTTCGATTCCCGGCCGGGGAAGATATCTATATGACAGATAAATATTTGTACTCGGGTCATGCCACCCGCAACTAAGGTAAAAACCTACTGCGGGGGTACGAGTGTGTAACGTTTGTTTTTTTTGTTTGTTTGTTTGTTTGTAAGGTTTTTTTGTCCTCAGGAGTTTCTTTACGCCACTTCTTCTCCTCCAAGACCTTTCCGAAAAGCTAGTAGATTAAAAAAACGTGCATAAGTGATACGTCTACATGAAAAAAATATTTTGAGTTTAGTTTTTTTAATTTTGAAGAAAATCTGTTTTCTAGTTTTAAAGTCGTCAGCGTTGTAGAGATATGACAACTTTTAGCCCTATTGGGGTGGCTTAGACCACCGACCGGATCATTATCCCATGGCGGCAGACCAAGGTAGCAAAAGTTGCTAGCGAAGCTTATTAGCAAGGTTTTGATATTACAATAATAAAGTAGATAACTTTTTAAGGGTATTTTTAATTTTAAACTACGTATTACTTAGAGAGTTATGATGGAAATTTTATAACTAATTCATCACATCAAAGATAAAAAAATATCAGTTTGTCTGTAGTGTCCGTCTTGGAAACGTCTATTACGTGGCATAGGTAATCCCTGCAACGTATATAAGAAATTGCCCAAAGACTGCGGCTTATTAAACCTAAGAGGGAAAGTTAAATTACAAAAAATGTTCTTTAAGGAATTCGTCCACGATATACGCTGCAAACACTGCCCGGTCGGTACAAAGTAGGTATATAATCATAATTTAAATCAAATAGATCATGGTTGTAAGCGACACATACTATGCCACAAAATAATAGGGTGCTTCAGTGAAATACGTAGTTTAATGGTGAACGCACATTTATCCGCATCGTCCGCGCCGAACGCATCACATTTGTATAAAATCATATGACGGATGCGGCCGCATATGTCATCCGCATCGGGCTCCTATATGATTTCATACAAATGCGATGCGTCCGGCTCGGACGATGCCGATATATGTGCGTTCACCATTAGTCGAAAATATGGGAATGTTGGCAACTGTTTAGTTAAGGTTTAGTTTCGTCTTCTGGTAAAATTTTTTTGTTCTTTCATTATGTTATAACTTACTAGCGCTTTGCCGCGTTTTTTAGGATAATAAGTGCCCTTTATCTTATTCCAGATCATGGTCTATCTGTGTGATAAATTTCACGAAAATCCGTGCAATAGTTTTTGCGTGAAAGAGTTACAAACGTGCGTACAAACTTTCACATTTATAATATTAACGGGATTAGTAGGATAAATAAACAACATAATGAAACAATAAAACCCTCTACGACGATTGAGCCAATAACTTCTCTGTCTGTCTCATAAATGTATGCTCCGACCAGATATCGAACACGAGACTCCTTAGTAGACCAACAACAACTTGTTCGCCAATAATTCCACCTGATAGTCGCTGACAATCTACTGCTGATGGGCTGGTGGTAAGCCATGTTAACATACAAAATCGTATTTAACATTGCTGCCACAGACTCTTATTTTGTAACCGAATGAAACCACAGATTTTGTAACCGAATGAATCCCACTACGGTACGTGTTACTGCTCTCTGCTGATCTTGTACTGACGTTAAATATTGTTAATTATAATAATAAATAGTTATGGACAATTTTATTCCAATATATTTAAGAAAGAATAACCACTAAAAATAACCACTGAAAAAAATGTTTTTCAATGTTTTATTCTACGATTCTGGAGTTTTAATAAATATGTACATATATCCATGCCAAATTACAGCTTTCTATCACTAAGGGTCTTCGGACAGACAGACGGACGGACATGACGAACCTATGAGGGTTCCGATTTTTCTTCGGAACCCTAAAAAGAAGTTGACGTAATATAGGTTGGTGTGGAATGTCACCCTGTCACTCTGTCACCCTGTCACCCTGTCACCCTGTCACCCTATCACCCTGTCACCCTGTCACCCTGTCACCCTGTCACCCTGTCACCCTTTCACCCTGTCACCCTGTCACCCTGTCACCCTGTCACCCTGTCACCCTGTCACCCTGTCACCCTGTCCCAGACTGTCTAAACATTCTTCACATCATTCAAGTTTTGTCCTGTTATGTTGCCGCAACTCTGAAACATCGATCTACACCTACACCTTATAATGCATGTTAAATTACCTTTCTGTATTATATTTAACGTTCAGAAAAGAAATCTGGTCAATTGTTAAAATATAAATTGGTAGAAACTTTAGCTATCGTATCCGAAACACTTTAATTCACGCTAACATATTATTATATCCGATATTAAATATAAATGTACCGTTTTTGCCAAGGAGGCTGTAAAGAAAGCGGTAATAAGATTCCAATGAAAGCATAATGCTGGTAATTTGCCTAACCCAGCCCTTTTAATTAGCCGCCGCAGAAAGCACCATCCACAGATGATATAGGACTCCTAGATGCGGTATTGGACTGAGCGCAGTTTATTAAGAGTGTTGAGCGTATTGGTTTTATGAAAACGGATGTTATATACTAAGTTAATTAATATCATTATTACTATTATTATTTCTCCTTGGGGTTCGCCTGGACAGCTACCCACCCTTGAGCATGAGTCAGCCGCGAAACGACTTGTCGTGTTCCCACTGGGGGCTTGAGAGCCAGATATTTCTTCCTTTTTCTTCTTTCTTTCTTGGCCAGAAGCGCATCATTGATGCCTTTGGTGTTGCTGATGTCCATGGGCGACGATAGCCACTTATCATCGGGTGGATCGTCGGCTCGTTTGCCAGCTATTTTCATTAAAAAATAATAATAATAATAATGAAGGCCGGACATGACGAAACTATAACCGCTCATTTACACGCGCGTGTCACGGACCGTCTCGTGGCGCGTCCGTAAGCCACGCCCCCTACGCGCGTGTGAACACCACGCGAGCGCTCGCGCGAGCCCCTTTGGCGCGCGCATACAAAACCGCTCCCGACGCGAGCCCTGCGAGCGCGAGACGCGCCGCGGTCTGGTCCGCGAGCGCCCTGTTCACACGCGCGCGATTGCGCGCGTCTCGCGGATTGTCTCGTGGCTCGCGCGCGCGTGTAAATGGGGTATAAGGATTCCGATTTTACCTCGGAACTCTAGAAAAGCAAAACTTCTTAAAATATTATAGTATATCTAAGACAACCATACAAAGATTACACTCATACCCGCACACTAGGACTATGGACAGCACACGAAGACAAGAATTCACACGCTCAGACCGAGAAAAATTTTAACTCATCATTCAAATTTCTGCTTCGCTGAGAATCTAGGAACCTTTAAACTATGTGACAATCCATCGCAAGTATTAAAAGTCCATCGCAAAATCAAAAATAGATACTAATATACTCGTTGCAAGATAACTACGCATGCTATTTGCTACTATAAAATACGTTACATACGAAATACGTCATGTTATACGTAAACTTAACTGAAGCACCTGATTCTTCCAGCAACCCTAAGCTGGTAAATAACAAAAACCCAATAAAAACATAGATACACAACCATTACTAACAATAACGATAGATAAATCAGATTGTGCCATACGAAACATAAAAATTTGATTTCTATTGTACGTGCGCGGGATTCACTTTTAGCGGACAATATAAAATCTAGTGCCTAGGTCATACTTTATTTCTATTCAATTTTGTTACATGTAATGTACTGATAGTACGTGCAATGGTAAAAGGTATTATTACTTGGGCTTCAACTCAATAATGACCCACTACTGGGCACGGGTCTCTCCTCTAGAGGAGGCCTAGAGCATACTCCACCACGCTGCTCCAGTGCGGATTGGTGGAGGGGTTATTGGCCAACCCGAGTGTCTGATTATTAAAATTTAACAAGTCTCCATTTATCCGACAAACTATACCGCTTCTAGTTTAAATTGAATGTAAATTCTTGTAAGCGACCGTTCTTAAGTCTACACCAGTTTTCTTAATTGGATTTTTATTCTCGAACAATTAAGCCGAAGTGATAAATGCGCTCGGAACTAATGTTTAATCATCCTTTTGTATAAAAATATCTTTAATTGAAATTTCTAGTTTTCTTCTAATAATAGAATCTAGTTTTCTATTACAAACGTGGATATCAGTTTCTTCCTGAGCACGCAAGCTGCTTACTTAAGGTCGATACATACGTAATGTGGACGGGACGGGGACGGGACGGGGACGGGACGTGAAGTTTTGGAAACATCGTTTCATAAAAATGTAAACGATAGCGCATACGCCACGGAGGCACGGACGGGACGGGAACGTCCACGTCCAGTCCCGTCCTGTCCACGTTACGTATGCATCGACCTTTAAATGTTATAATCCTAACCTTAGCTAACCAAGCCAAACCTCACTTTATCTAGAATACGCAATCTTAGAAAATCAAACGTGATATTTTTGATCAATATTACACACCAAGTTTTTTTTTTATTTCTGAACAATATATCTCTAAACACGTAAAATATACCTATACATTTTCTCAATGTGTATCTAGGAGATTGTAATGTTCAGCAGTTTTAATGAAATTTCAGTAGTATAACGTGGAACATTGCGCAGTCTGACAGACGGGAGAGCGCTGCAGCGCTGGCTGGACTTTTAAAATGTTAAATTCTATCATTTGACTATAATATTATCAAATACGTTGTGTTTTATTTTATACTAGCTGTTACCCGCGACTTCGACGGCGTGGTATTTAATATTATTAAACTTTTCATTGATCCAATTTTTTTCTAAATCATTTTTTTTTCTAAAATAAAAGTAGTTTAAGTTACTCCTTGTTACATTAGCTATCTGCCAGTGAAAGTCCCGTCAAAATCTGTCCAGCCATTTCAGAGATTAGCCGGAACAAACAGACAGACAGACAAAATTGTAAAAAATGTTGTTTTGTTATATGTACTGTGTATACATCCAAATGCACTTAGTAAAAAGCAGTTATTTTAATATTACAAACAGACACTCCAATTTTATTTATTTGTATAGATAATTTATAACAATAGTTTTTTCCGGAAGGGAAATAATATAGGCACGGAAGGACGATGGAACAAAATCAGTTGATGTTTTGGAATCTGTAGGAAAGCATCTCAATAAACATTCGACAGAATAAGATTATTATATTGACTGTACAATGTGGGATGTTGTTTATTAATCTCACGGACGTAAAAAAAGAACGGACGTAACCTTGTCTAATCGAGAGTTGTGGTCCATGGCACCCACGACACAGGGAATCCTAGTGTGGGACTATGAGTGTGAAGCGTTATTTATTTAAAAAAAAAGTGAAGCATAGCAATGACAGCTCGCTTACCATGTGTGCGTAATTTTGTAATTTTTGATTCGCGATGGTGTCAATGTCATAGCAGTATGGTGTCAATGTATGAGTGTGTGTACTTGTACGAATACAGAGTTGGTATTACTATGGGTGCTTCACTGAATTTTTTCTTGGGATTACGTCTTTTTTTTACGTCCGTGATTAATCTATATACATTTCCAATATGAATCTAGAAATCCAAAAACGATCACTACGTTGTAAAATTACATGTCGTAAAGTTAGTCGCTTCGACAATTTATTGCGAATATTTTCCGCAGTACACGGTCATTATCTTAAACGAATTAGCGAAAGTCGACAGCGATTACGGGAACCGCAATAATTTATGCATGAGGATTTGTTGCCGCAGAATCCATTGTACATTTCGGCAAACCGTATCACGCCATCGCGGCGGCATCGCGGCATCGCGGCCAAATGCGCCATTTGTCTCCTTTTTTGGCTTCACGATAGGTGATACACACGGACTTTTAGATACTTTATGACCCGTGCCCGTAGATAACAGAGAATATTACAGAGAAATTTAGAACCATTAGTTTTAAGCAATTTTAGGTGGGTGTGAAGTAACTAATCTATTTCGTGTACAAAAATGTTTATAAGAACTGTCGGCTTAAGGAATGGTGGTACACAATACACAATACCTGTACCTCCAAGGTCATCAACAATAACTTTCAGCTTATATATTTCAGTGTTTCAGCCATAACAACCACGCCTGCTTACAGGGAATCATTGACAAAGAATTTTTTATCCCCTTGGGAAAATTTACTCCGCTCGAAATTGTTTGGAGCGTCAAAAATTACAATAATTCCAAATATTCTTGTGGCGTAGAATTATCTCAGCTATGAATAATTTTGGCACTGGGAAATTATACCCAAATATTTTTACAACGCTGAAGAATTGCTTCATAGGTTTGTTTACAGCCTTAATGAATATCCCGTGTGATAGCTCGTGTGTCCATGACACGCCACACCCACAACACAATGTAAAAGCCTTTTGATTGTCGAACATGAATATGCATCGATGCGTCCTCGTAAGTTCGGAGCTTTGTGGCTCAACTCGATATGTTTACGCCGGGGTTAGGGCAGGACTTGCTAATACGGCTTAAAACTGACTTCTATCTGTGTTTGCTGTACTGTTATATTACAAATATTTCGTTCTATATTACAAAGATTTGTAATAAAATTCCATCGAAATTTACAGAAATTCCTTACCATAAATTTAAAACTCATATTAAAAGCATTCTTATGACCAAAGGATATTACAAATTAGATGATTATTTTAAAGACAAGACTGCTTGGACATTGGACATGAGTTTTATGAATACAGATTGTAGTAGATGATAAGTGCTATCTGTGACTGTGAGCAGGAAAAAACAAACCCGGTAGTTTCTTGCTGCTTCTTCTCCCGGGCCCTCTCACGTAGGGCCTTGTCTGAAGCATTGGCGTAACTTGCATGACTTTCAAAAAGTGTTTGTAAACCAAGCCAATTTTGAATAAAAACATTTGATTTGATTTGATTTGATTTCTTTCAATACTTACATAAATTGTTGTTCAATTATCATTTGCACTGGTGCCCTTGGTCTCGTTTCAGTATAAAAAGTTTATGGTCAGAATCTGCCACCGATGAACGATTTTTATTTTGATGTAACTAGGTCGAAAATCTGCTCATATTAAAAATAGGATCTGAGAGGCAGAGCTTCCCTTGGCAATTATAGTATAATTTTTCTCAGATATTACCAGAGACATCATATTTTGTACAAGGCTATGCTTGATTGCATGCCTTATACTGTTTGTTTGATGGCAAGACTTAATTTTACAAAGAAATCTTGATTAAGTATTTTTTGAATCACAAAAAAATCCTTTACATGAAATTTTCGTCCTTCCGATGAAAATGCTTCCCATTAGAGTGGTTTTCGAAAATCATTTATTACAAGTTATAATCAAAATGCACGTAATATTTATATGGGTAAGTTTTGTATATAGTACATACTAGTAACTAGGTCTCACAGGCCCAATATAAATGGCTAAGATAAATAACAATAAGCTGTTATTTCTATTGATGTATGAAGAGTATACAAGAACAGTGAATTTCACTTCCGTCATTTCCAATGATGAACGAGTGTTTGTTCTGTCGATATGTTATCTAATACTGACAAAACAATTTTCTTTCCCTGCATTAGACGTAACTTGCACTTTAAACGAAAACTTCCTATCACAATGCAGCATCCGGTTGCAAAGAAAATGCATTGTTCAATAAAAAATCATATTACGTATATTATACAAAGTAACTTTATTGTACCTACTTATTTTATTGTATTGGAATCATCATCATGTGATTGAAATTAAGAGACTTAGAAAAAATAATTTTATTTGCTTAGCTGTAAAGCATTACCTTAACTCTTCCGGTAGCTTCCTTATTATCAATATTGCATCCCGAAATAAATTACGTTCATTTTCTTCATCATTACAAAGCATAACTATCTCACTACTCTCTTCTCTCAGTGTTAGAGAAAATAGCCATACTTCACACGCTGGCAACATGCTTTACTTTGGTTTCTTCAGTTACCTTCATTCAGCCTTCAAATTTTCTCACGAGGTTTCTTTAATTGAACGAAGAAATCATTTTTTCAATTCAATTCAATTCAATTCATTTATTTGTATTAAGTACAAAGGCACTTAGCCTGTATTAGGCATACAAATATTACAAAATACAACATAAACAGTACACAAACACAAACATAATTTATCAGTCATTACATTTCATAAATATACTAAAATTAATTTAACACAATTATATCACATATTTGAATTATATTAATAAACAATACATTTAGATTAATTTAGATTCAGAATTATAATAAGACATTTAGAATTCAAGTTAAAATTAAAATTAAAAAAATCAAACAATATAATTACTAAAGATTAAATAAATTCATTAATGTCATAATAACAATTATTTATTAAATGTCGCTTAAGTTCTGTTCTAAATTTATTAAGGGTAAGTTTTTTAATGTCATCAGGAATTTTGTTATAAATTCTAACACACATCCCACACGCATTACGATGGACCAAGTTTGTACGCAGGACTTTATCTAGCACCAGTCGTTGTCCGTTCCTTGTATTTCTGGGATATACCTCCTGAGCTGTTTTAAATAATTCTCTGTGCTGTCTTACGAAGAGGGAAGCTTCTAATATATACATCGATGTAAGTGTCAGTATGTTATATTGTCGAAATATTGGCTTGCATGAATCAAACGGGGCAGCACCACATATAGCTCGAACACACTTCTTTTGCGCTATGAATGCTCTTTTAACATGTGCGGAATTTCCCCATAATAGTAGACCATATCTAAGGTTAGATGCCACGTAACCGTGATATGCAGTTAAAGCAGTTTCAGCTGTTGACGTGTGTGCTAGTCTGGCTAGGGCAAACCTAAATTTGTTAAGCTTATCACATAATCTATCAATGTGATTTTCCCAACTAATGTTTGAATCAATTGTTATTCCCAGAAATGTAGTGTGATTGGTTTCTGTTAGTAACATTCCATCATAACTAATGTTTAGTTGTGGTATGTGGTTACGCCAATATATTAATAATCTGTAATGATAAAATTAATTAATCTGTGGTACGCTTCCCTATTCCTCCTTCCCTACCATAAACATGCAAGCACAGAGCGACAGACAACGTAAACGCCCGGCGCGCCGCACGCGCCGTTGATGCTCGGACAGTCGAGTCGAGTTGAGTCGAATTACCGCACCGCACCGCGTCGCTCCGCGACAAGTTGTTACCACGCTCTTATATCGTCTACCGCTTACTAAATACGTTCCCGCTGTGGGCACTGCGCCCCATCATACATTCCCGCTTCCTCATCGGATGTGCCATCCGCGAGTGCAATAAGTAACCGGTGAACTGGAGGAACCGCGGGTCGTGCTGCCGCAGATCGCTGGCTGCCTGCTGGGTTCCGGAGGACACGTCAAGCTGTCGGAGTGCTCCTAGCTGTGCTCCTACCAGGTTTGTGCTGCATTTCCTTGCCTCCTCTATTCCCGATTACCATTTTATTGCGCGTACCAAACCCAGATACAGTCCATTTCAAAAATAACTTATTGGCATAACCATAGTGGTCCATTTCGAACCGAATTACCGGATATTTTAGTGTTCATTTACCGCTCCGCCCTTATTAGCATACTTAAATAGGTCCTAATAAGTGATTTCCTACTTTTTCTTGCGTATTCATTGCAAATAACGTCAAGTAGGTAGGTATTATTCCCGCCCGTGGCACGCCGCTACGTGATATTTGTTAGTGTTTTCATTTATTTAAAGTTTTCGACGAATATTGCATTTTCAAGTTAATTACATTCCTAAACGTAGCTTAACTTAAATCCCATATCGTCATATATTTCGCTAATTAATATTTTTCATACCTTCGCATAGATACCTATCTAACATTCCATTTTGTTCCATATAATCCGACCGAGTAAAGTCAGACGCATCGCGTATTACACGCCCGCGTAATAGTGACACACATTATTTTTCCGCGTTAATTTAACCTTTTTAATTACGCCGCATTACTGTTCCGCTTAACTTGGTCGTATTCGCCCTTCTTGTTGTTGTTTATATAACTTTTCAAAATGCCGCCCAAGAAGGTTCCTGCAGAACATAGCGAAGACGAGGAAGTCACTACTAACCCTCAATTAATGATATTACAAGCTCAACGAGAAGCCATTTTCGAAATAGTGCAAAGAATTTATGACTTATCGTTAGATTCGCATTCGAACACCGCAAGTATGGAGGTATTCCTTGGCGAGTCCACGCAGATTGATTCTTTACGCGAAGATTTCAAACGGGTTTTAAATGAATATAATTCTCATTTGTTGTCATTAGACCGAACGGCTAAACCCGATTATAGTAGTTTAATTGCTTTTGAATCTTTATGCAGTAGAATCAAACGAACGCAGTCTCAGTTCATGTCTCAATCTACTTTACGTAATTCGCGCGATGATTGTTCTCTTCAAAAATCGAGGCCAAAATTACCGGCTATCGAAATTCCTTCCTTCTCGGGAGAAATACGCGACTGGTCGTTATTTTATGCTAGTTTTAATACAGTCGTACATCAAAATTCGCATTTGAACGACTCGGATAAATTATATTACTTGTTAGGTAAATTAACGGGTAAAGCCTTATCGCAGGTTTCGGGTATTGTTCCGTGCGCCGATAATTACAATTTAATATTGCAGACGCTCATTAATAAGTATGACGATAAACGCATGCTCGTCTCGTCGTATTTAAATCAATTGTTTGATTTCAAACCTTTACAATCTGCTTCCGCAACTAACTTTGATTTATTTACTGACAAGTTTACAAATGTAGTACGCGCTTTACAGAACCTAAATCTAGATAACCTATTTGATCTAGTTTTAGTGCATATCGCTTTGAAGAAAATCGACTCTGACACCGCACGCGCATTTGAATTGAATTATAGTAGCTCGCAAATGCCTACTTTTGATAACTTAGTCGAATTCATAAAAAACCGCGCAAATGCTTTGGAACGATTCCAGACTGCCCAGTGTAGTTCACTTACTCGTACGACTAATAATAATAGTCGTCAAAATTCCAATAATTCTAATATTTCTTATAATCGCCGCGTAAATAATAATAACGCTACGCAACCGCCTAAGTACCAAACGTACCTAAGTACATCTAGTAGTGACACTCCTAAGTGTCTTTGCACTAATATTACGCATCAGCATTTATTTAAGTGTTCAGACTTTAATAAGTTATCTCCGCCTGATCGCTTTAAATGTGTGAAGGATAATAATGCTTGTGTAAATTGTCTGAGTTTAAAACATCGCATTTCGAATTGTTCATCAAAATCTAATTGTCGCGTGTGCGGATTAAATCATCACACGTTATTGCATTTCAAACGTGAAGCGAACACCGCGACGACGCCCCCGGCCGCGGCGCCCTCGCCGCCACCGGGAGACGCGACAGCAGCGGCGCGCCCCTCCACGCGGCCGACTGCGCCCGCGCGCTCCGATGTTGCTATGTGCACTACGGCTGCTTATACATCTATCGCTATGAGTAAACCGCCCCGCTCGTCCGCGCACTCTGCGCTCGCACATAATAAAACTTCGAATACTATTTTATTATCGACCGCTCAAGTTATCGCTTATGATCATAAGGGTAATAGGCATGTTATTCGCGCTTTATTGGACTCCGCATCTCAAAGCCACTTCATCACTCAGGAGTGTTGTGATCGGTTAGGTATGAAGCTACATAATACCGAACGCACCATAATTAAGGGTTTCGGTGGATCTGAAAAGGTACTTAACACTAACTCGGTCAAATTAAAATTCTTTTCTCGATTTGATGATAATATTTATTTCAATATTTCACCGCTCGTCGTTGATCAAGTCACCGACTCGTTGCCGACTGCTGTGGTAGACACCTCCGTCTTATCACATGTGTCAGATGTACCGCTCGCGGATGAGAGTTTTGGAGTACCTAATAAAATTGACGTACTGATAGGTGCTTCGCTCTTCCCCCACTTATTACTTCCTGACGTAGTTCACCATTCTAGCGACGCGTCGCTACCGCCCGCGATACGTACCGTGTTAGGATTTGTTATAATGGGTTCCGTACCTACACAACCTATACTTCACACACGTCAGGGCTTGACGTGCTGTCATGTTCAAGAGCCCGCCGCTATTGACTCATTGGTCAGACGCTTCTGGGAGCTCGAGGAGCTTCCTTCCGCTTCGCCCATTCAGTCCCCCGAGGAGATTGAGTGTGAAACCTTTTATAAATCGACTACAACCCGCGATCCCATCAGTGGGAGATACATCGTTGCCCTTCCGTTTAAGGAGGACGTGTATACGCTCGGTGATTCTTTCGATACCGCTCGCAGACGTTTCATGTGCCTCGAACGAAAATTAGAAACTTCCTCCGAACTCAGGTCGGCATACGATAACGTCATCAGGGACTACATTTCTAAAGATTATGTCTCTCTCGCGCCCCCACGCGACTCTCATGACCCCGCTCCTATATACATCATACCGCATCATGGAGTCGTGCGGGAGGATAAGACATCGACTAAGCTGCGCGTAGTCCTCGACGCCAGCGCGCCCTCTACCGGCAGCCGACGTTCACTGAACGATCTTTTACATTCGGGACCGAACTTGCAAGGCGACTTATTTAACATAATTTTAAATTTTCGTTTACATGCTGTTGCAATGACCGCGGATTGTCGCCAACAGTTTTTGCAAATTATTGTACGCGAAGTCGATCGTCGTTATCAATGTTTTCTTTATCGCTTTAGTCCACAAGATCCTTTACTCTTATACCGGTTTAATCGAGTTTGTTTCGGGTTAAAAAGCAGTCCCTACCATGCATTGCGCACGGTTAAGCAGCTCATCGATGATGACGGCGCGGAATATCCGCTCGCGAGTGACATTGCGTCTACTTCGCTTTACATGGACGATCTTGCCTTCTCCGTTCCCAGCGAACCTGAAGCAGTCTCCGCCGCTCATCAATTAATTGATTTATTTAAGGGTGCACAGTGGGATCTCGTCAAATGGAACTGTAATAAATTAACTGTTTTAAATAAATTACCAGATTCGCACAAAATTCCCACTGAGGTGGAATTTGATAAAACTATGCAACATAAAATATTAGGTCTGCATTGGTCTACGGATGATGACGCATTTTATTTTAAAATATCCGCCCCCGCCGAGGTGAAGTGCACCAAGCGCTCCATTCTATCGACCGTCGCCCGTCTATGGGACGTCATGGGTTTCGCTGCCCCTGCTATAGTATACGCTAAATTGTTAATTAAACGCCTTTGGGAGCTTAAGCTTGATTTTGACGATATTCCGCCGTCGCATATTATTAGTATGTGGCAGAAGTTCTGTGCTGAATTACCTTTCCTTAATAATTTACGTGTACCGCGTCACATAGGTGTGACCGCGGATTGTAAAGTTTATCTTTTAGCATTCTCGGACGCGAGTGAGATGGCATACGGTGCTGTTGTGTATGCTCACGTGAGCAGCGCATCAGGCAATAGCGTGCAGTTGGTATGCGCGAAATCAAAGGTCGCGCCCATGAAGCCACTTACGATCGCACGGCTTGAGCTCTGTGCAGCACTGCTCATGTCAAAATTGCTCCGCACGGTTCTTAATAATTACAGTCGTCACTTCACTGTTAAGCCTTATGCTTTCACTGACTAAAGTCGCTTTATACTGGATTAAAAGCTCGCCTCATAGGTGGCAAATATTTGTAGCTAATCGCGTCGTTCAGATAGCCGAGAATATTTCTCCTGACGACTTTTATCACGTCGCGGGTACTGACAACCCCGCCGACGTTCTCTCGCGTGGCACTACGCCACAGAAATTAATTTCGCACCCTCTGTGGCTCCACGGGCCGCAGTGGGCCTCATTAGATCCGTCGCAGTGGCCCCTCAAGGACCTCGACGGTGAGTCTATTGCAGACATTCCCGAACAAAAGGTTTTAACGCACACTGTGTGCTCGCCTGTAAAGCACTGCGCTTTATATGAACTCGCTCTCCGCGTCTCCTCATGGAGTAAACTTCTTCGTATTGTTACTTACGTGTATAAGTTTTTAAAGATATTACCGCGCAGCAGCGCTATTACAGTGACTGCTGACGACCTTAACTTTGCTGAAATAAAGATACTTCGCGCCCTGCAGAGTCAGTACTTTGCAGAGGAATATTCTAATATTCTTAATAGTAAACCTTGCTCGCAGGCATTCAATCGTTTGAGGCCTTTCATTGACAACGGCCTGATCCGTGTCGGGGGTCGCTTAGCCAATTCCTCACTGGACTACACACATAAGCATCCAGTCATTTTACCGCGTAGCGGTCACGTAGTGAACATGATCGTTGATTATTACCACATTAAACATTTACACGCCGGACCAGAATTATTAATGTCCTTGCTTCGCCAAAAATTCTGGATCCTGTCCGCACGCCGTATTGTGAGGCAGAGGGTTCATCTTTGCAATACGTGTTTTAGATTGAAACCGCGACCGACTTACCCACTGATGGCCGACTTACCTGACTGTCGTACACGTCAAGCCGCTAAGGCATTCACGCACACGGGCTGTGATTACGCCGGTCCCATCGCCTATACTCCTGTACGTCGTCGTGGCGTTCGCAGTGAGAAGGCCTATTTATGTATATTTACATGCCTTACGACTCGCGCGGTGCACATAGAGGTTGCCACAGACCTCAGCACTCCTAGTTTCTTAGCCGCCTTAAAGAGATTTCTCTCTCGGCGTGGTCCTTGTCTGATAATGTATTCAGACAATGGCACCAATTATAAAGGCGCTGATTCTTATCTTCGCGATCTTTACAAGTTTTTGAATACTGAATTCCGCAAGAAACTCGAGGAAGAGTATGCGGAGAGCCGCATATCGTGGAGGTTCATTTGTCCTAACTCCCCCCATACTGGAGGTGCCTGGGAGAGTATGGTCAAGGTAGTAAAAACCGTCTTATTCAAAGTAATCGGTCAACAGCTTTTGTCGTATGAGGAATTGTATACTGTTCTCACGCAGATTGAGTGCCTTCTTAATTCAAGACCGCTCACAGTGTTAAGTTCCGATCCCGCCGAGCCCACGGCTCTAACACCAAGTCATTTCTTACATACCGCGCCTTTGTTATCTTTACCCGCGCCTGAAGTCACATCTGACCCGGTCAGTTTGCTTCATAGGCATACGCTGTTAGATAAATTAGTTCAATCGTTTTGGAACCGTTGGAGGACGGAATACCTGCACGGCTTACAGGTTAGGCAGAAATGGAATACTCCTTCCGTACCTATCATTCCCGGAACCGTCGTGGTTGTGATGAATGATAACGCGCCGCCCCTATCCTGGCCGTTGGCGATTGTAGAGAAAACGCATCCGTCTAAGGACGGCATAGTGCGCGTGTGTACAGTTAGGACCGCCAAGGGAACCTACCTTCGCCCGGTTGTTCGTCTGTGTCCGCTTCCAAAACAATAAAATTTAATACTTTATTCGCTCTCCTAGTTTAAAATAATTTAATATAAACCGCATCGCTCTAGTATTAGTTCTAGTACTCGATAATTCATTAATTTTAGGTATATTATTTCAATTCATTTCAATACCGCTTCGCTATGATTCTTAGGAATTCCTTCTTAATTTTCACGCGCATTGTGCGCTCTAGGAGTCATATTTTCATTAGCTTGCTTATGGTTGTTTTTTAATGGTGACCCATTAAGGGCGGGTGGATGGTTACGCCAATATATTAATAATCTGTAATGATAAAATTAATTAATCTGTGGTACGCTTCCCTATTCCTCCTTCCCTACCATAAACATGCAAGCACAGAGCGACAGACAACGTAAACGCCCGGCGCGCCGCACGCGCCGTTGATGCTCGGACAGTCGAGTCGAGTTGAGTCGAATTACCGCACCGCACCGCGTCGCTCCGCGACAAGTTGTTACCACGCTCTTATATCGTCTACCGCTTACTAAATACGTTCCCGCTGTGGGCACTGCGCCCCATCATACATTCCCGCTTCCTCATCGGTTGTGCCATCCGCGAGTGCAATAAGTAACCGGTGAACTGGAGGAACCGCGGGTCGTGCTGCCGCAGATCGCTGGCTGCCTGCTGGGTTCCGGAGGACACGTCAAGCTGTCGGAGTGCTCCTAGCTGTGCTCCTACCAGGTTTGTGCTGCATTTCCTTGCCTCCTCTATTCCCGATTACCATTTTATTGCGCGTACCAAACCCAGATACAGTCCATTTCAAAAATAACTTATTGGCATAACCAGTATGTTTTTATTTTTAGTCTTAAATATTATATATTTTGTTTTTCTTAAATTAGCCGTAAGTTGATTTTTATGCATCCAATTTAAAGTAGATTTGATGGTTTCATTTATGTCAGTTTCAAATGTCTTAGTACCTGCGTGAGCTTCAGATGTCACAATTATCGATATATCATCAGCAAAGAGCACAGATCGATGCTTTGTCACTTCTTGAATGTCATTAATATATATAAGGAACAAAAGCGGTCCTAATACACTACCCTGGGGAACTCCAGTTTCATTGCGCACAAAGTCTGATCTGTATGATGTAATTTCACCACTTTCACCTTTTTTTTCTATTTGTACACATTGTGTCCTATTGCTCAGATATGATGTAATCCACTGTAAACCTAGTCCTCGAATTCCGCAGTTTTCTAATTTGCTAATAAGTATTTTATGTGATACATAGTCAAATGCTTTAGACATGTCAAAAAAGAGACCAACAACTTGTTTTTTCTTATCAAGGTTGAGTAATATTTCGTTAATTAGGTGGTACCCAGCCAGTGTAGTCGATTTTCCCCTAAGAAAGCCATATTGGTCTTCACAGATCACCTTGTGTGTGGTCCAGAATTTTGTCAACCTATTATGCATAGCCTTTTCAAATATCTTAGAGAAGATTGGGATTAATGTAATTGGTCTATAGTTGTCTATGTTTTCCCTCTCTCCCTTTTTAAATATAGGCTTTACTATAGACTTTTTTAGTGTTGTAGGAAAAGTACCAGATTCGAATGAAAAGTTGATTAGATAATTTAGAACTGGTGATAATTCATTAGTACATTTTTTAATAACCATTGTGGATATTTCATCATATCCTACGGCTTTAGAGTTATTAAGTGATTTTATAATAGTTTTTACTTCATATTCGGTACACGGAGTCAAGAACAATGAACTAGAGATATTCTTATAGGGATATTGTATTGAATTCTGTATTCTGTGTGATGTAGGATTTTCCTTATTAACGAAATATGTATTAAATATGTTAGCTATAAGTTTAGGATTCAAAATCACCTCATCATTATGTAATATTTTGTCGATATCATTACGCATAACAGTTGTATCTTCCTTTATAATATTCCAAGCAGCCCTGCATACATTTTTGCTAGTAGAAATATATTTATTATTTGAGATTCTTTTAGCTGTGTTAATACATTTTTTGAGTATTTTAGAGTATACTAAAAATTTATCTTTATGGCATTTATTTTTATTTTTGTAATACTTAATTCGCAGTTTAGCTTTGGATACACTGCTCCGTTTAATACCTTTTGTTATCCATCTTGGTCTGCGTATTAGATTTTTTATTTTAATACGTTTAATGGGAAAGCATAGTTTATAAATAGTGCAAACCAATTCCTGAAAACTATCGTAAGCTTTGTCAAGATCAGGCTGTTCATATATTTCTGAAAATGTCAAATCCTTTATGTAACGTTTAAACAATTTAATATATTCTTCATTTATTTGTCTTCTGTAAATTATTGTAGTTTGGGTAAACATATTTTTAGCCAAAACAGTGAATCTTAGCATTTGTGCAGTTTCATGGTCTGACAGGCCTAAGTTTAGGAGATTTGATTTACTGCTTTTGATATTACTCATAATATGATCAATACAAGATGCTCCTCTTGTTGGTTGTTCAATATGCATGGTCAGATTGTAATTTTTTAATAAGTCAAGATAATATTTCGTCACTTTATTTTGTTGTATAATATTTATATTCATGTCATTTTTATTTACGCAATACAAAAAGAGGTGCTTGAGAAATACAAACTTCTTAAGCGTCGCTGCTTTCAAAGCACTACCAGATACACTAATTAAATAGTAAGTCGAATATTCCATCCCTCCATCTATCAACCTTTGGATATCATTTGTTACACATCGGCCTCCCCTAACATGCCAATCACGCCTAATACGCCAATCTGACCGATCCTGCCCTTCTGCATCCAGCGGATACCCGCAATCTTCTTCAGGTCGCGCCGGTCCCGGTCGTGGGGCGTCTTGTGCTCTTTTTACCGAGGCGTAGTCTCCATTCGACGACCTTTCGGTTACCGATACTTTAAGATTGTTAAAGTCAAAGTTCCTTAATCCTTATCGCTTGTAAGGAAGTCATTTCTGCCACGGTCCGCCATACAAAAGACACGTTCTTTAGTCGAGTTGCTCCGTATTTCACCTTTATCACCTTGTTTTGTTAGAAACATATTGCTTGTCAATTTGTATTTAGTTATCGCCAACCCTAACTCTCTATGAAGCTCTCAGTTTCAGCAAAGAACACTCGACGAGGACAGAGAGTCCCTTTGAATCATATAAACTTTTGAGGGCCTCTTATTATTTATGAATATTGGCTTGACACAATTCATCCAAATAGGTAATGGGTAATGCAAGTTGATTGTTTGCATGTGCAAAAATATTGACTTATTTAAGACTAGAGAATAATATGTACTAAGTTATGTATGCATAATTATTTGTGGACAGGTCCTCTTGACTTCGCATTTGAAGTTTATTATGCTAACGAATACTTTACCCGTCTACAACTTTTGATTTAAAGATCAAAATTACAACTAAAAAATATTCAAATATTTAAGAATTAAGCATTTTATGAAAGTATAGTAACATATATAAGTGTCTATGCGTTTATGTATCATTTTACTTTTAGAAAATGTTTTATTGTTATAATGTTAAGTACATTCTGTAAGGTAAACGTGAATTATAAATTATATTTTTTACAATTGTATGTACTGAGCAGTTACCCTTGCAAGCTCTTTGATGAACACTCACCTTGTACTGAGTTATAGTCTATCTTGAAACAAATGTGAAGAGACCAGGGACAATCCTTGTCGTACGATTTTTTCCGTCATGATAGAACACATAACTATATCGACTAACACACAAGAGATAGTACCCCTTATGAGTAATATATTCCGTACTTCGGAGGACTTCGCCACACTGCACGATTAATTATATAAACTGGTCCAGCGGTTTGAAAGATATGAGGTAATAATGAAAGTCAGTCGGGTAAAAATATTTGCTCACAGCATGCGTTGAGTCCTTGAATCCTGATGTTCTTGGGGGATTTTTTACGATTACGGGAGTCCTTGCGTTTCAAAGGCAAAAAAACCTCGTCTTTGCAGACTATTACACTTATATTATGCGACGAAAAATAATGCAGTGAAGAATAAATTAATAAAATCTTTTGATATCAAGTTGAACCACTGCATTCTTTATAATCTAAAATTTACTTGCTAGCTGAAAAGCTTTCACCTGTATAGAGGTGTTCTCGCTCCAATATTTTTCTCTCCAAATAAGAAAAATCTATACCTGTTATCTATTTCTGGCATCCGTTTCTCCGTCACGGACGTATGGTGTGGACGAGGAAAATAAAACTTTTTGGGAAATATGTGAAAGGTATATCTACGGTACGTATGTACAGCATGATACTGACGCCATGCTTGTTTACACTAAATGTGGAGTGATTCTCAACTAATTTTAGGAATCTTTACACATCGATTTGCAATAAAAATTACGTTATCACACTATCATACATATAAGAATACAAATTAGGTATATTCAATTTATCTCTATTTTATGAATTGACATTCATACAACGAAAATGAACAATTTACAGGATTTTTTTTATTTTAATTTTTTTTAATACACCTTGCACGAAGTCGGTAAATTCAATTCATGCGCAATCAAATACTTATTTCATGGCTTGGACCTTAGCATTATCCCATAACTTTGCGCTATCAATTGATTATTTTCGGTATCAAGAAGATACTTTTCAAAAGCGATTAATGTGAAATGTAACGTTCCATCGTGAGAAAGAGTACCTATTTATGTGAATGTGAAGACTGAGATCGAACGCCTCATTTGCGTAGCTTAATGTTTCCAGTTTACGCGATTCAATCTGCTCGTTGTATCCTCAACCTAAATTCTGCCATTCAACTTTGCACCCTATACGTTCGGCAAAAGCCTCCTCGCACAATTAGCATGTTTACCCTCCTAATTGATTAACGCCATTGCTTACTCTCAACTAATTACGAGTTGTAACTTTGTAAGACTTTTATTGTAATTAAAGGCATAGCTACACTTGCCTTTGTATCTATAATAGTAATAATAACGCTTCACACTCATAGCCCCACACTAGGATTCCCTGTGTCGTGGGTGCCATGGACAAGACACTAGACAATTACATTCACACCCAGACCGAGAACAGAAATTCAAACTCATCATTCAAATTTCCGCCTCGCTGGGAATCGAACCCAGGACTCTTGGTGTGGCGATCCGGTATGGTAACCATTGCGCCACACGGGTCGTCATGCATATGCGTAAAGGAACAATTAGTTTAACTGATGTTAGCATCTGGTACGCACCGATATTATTCAATTAAAATTAAAAAATACATATAGTGTAATTAGTTATATTAAGCTACGCATAAGAAGAACATCGCTTAAGTCCTACCTCACTAATATCTGGCCCCTCGCTTACAATAACTGAAACCTATTGGTTATAATCTAAATTTTACTGACAAAAAATAACCGACTTCAAAGTCTCAAAAACTACTTTTCAGATCTCGTTCAAATTTATGTGGGACCACATGACAAGCACCTGCTTTCGATGAAAAAAAGAATCATCGAAATCGGTTGGCGTGATATTGAGTTATTCGTCAATTTGTCGCGCAAATCTTAATACAAATTTACGACTATGTGGTTTTCTCATGGATGCCATTGTCAGATCTCAATAAAATTTATGTGGGACCACATGACAGCCACCAGCTTTCGATTAAAAAAACAATCATCAAAATCGGTTCGCCCAGTCCAAAGTTCTGAGGTAACAAACATAAAAAAAAATACAGTCGAATTGAGAACCTCCTTTTTTTGAAGTCGGTTAAAAATTGATACATTTTAGATGTGCGAGTTAACAACAGCAAATGAATGAATTATTAACGTCCCAAAAATAAGTAAACTTTGCAATGTTTGTAATTTTTTTTAATAAATTTTTTGTTACTTTAAAGTACTAAAATATTCGTAAGCCATTTCAATAGACAAAATATTGAGATTTTTTATTTTTGATTCCTATAATTTCATTCTATCATTTACCGAATCACATTTAAATTGTAGCTGTATAATGTGTCGTGACCTTTTAATAATCTTTGCGACACGTTAGATTAACAGAAATTATTGTAACGCGTCATTTGGGCATCGAACCTAATTGGCACACCTACAAGTCCGCCATTTTGAAAAAACCTCGATACGGCGGCCAGTGATGAAACATGTGTCAATCGATAGACTAAATGATTATGATCAAAAAGTATTCAGTGATGAAATGTCTTAAGTGATATACTTTCTGAGATAAGCGAGTTCAAAACTGTAGAAAAATAAAGCAAAAAACTTCGTTTCGGCGGACATTGATAAATCGTATGTCATTCAATAGGCTAAATAATTACGATTAAAAAGTATTCAGTGATGAAATGTTGTAAGTGATATAATTCTGAGATATTTGAGTTCAAAACCGTAGAAATATAAAGCAAAAAAACTTCGGTACGGCGGACATTGATGAAACATAATTATGTCAATCGATAGGCTAAATGATTACGATTAAAAAGTATTCAGTGATGAAATGTTGTAAGTGATATACTTCCTGAGATATTTGAGTTCAAAACCGTACAAAAATAATGCACTAAAAATTATCATTTACTTATTTTGAATTTATTGGGTCAATAATGAAAAATAAGTATATTATGCCATATGTGTATGTGCTGCATAGGTAGGTACTTGATTTATTAATAACGGGTAGGTTTGAATTTAAAAAAAGCAAAGCAAACTATTAGGTTGTTTTATAAATAATTTATTTGCCACCAGCGGCTACAGCTTTGGCAATTACTTTAAACCAAAAGTTAAAATTCATTATTGGCTTATATTATGTCTGACAATCACTGAATCTAAAAATTCCGCTGGTGATAAAGGCAATGTTTCCTGATGTCGAGCCCATGCCAAGAACCATATAACACACATTATATGGGAACAACAGGACAAGGTTCTTTTTCCCACTATGCATGAGCAGTACCATCCCGCGATTTTATCTCTACCCTTCAGTTTTTTGTTTGACGAATTTATTTAATTTTTATAATACATAACGTAACTGAGGTAAGGAAAAAAGTGACCGGTACACTTCAATTGCTGTATCGCCATAAACACTTAACCATAAATACGCCATAAACACTCTGGTCATCCCTCACCTTGAATAAGCTGATGTGTGTTGTACAGATTTGTCAGAGGAACTTCTGAATAAATTGGAGCGCCTTCTTAATAACTATATTAGATATATCTTCGGTTTACGTAAGTATGACCACATTTCCCAGTTCCATTCCTAACTTAAATGGCTACCCATTCGATACAGGCGAAACTTCAGAATTCTCTCAACATTTTATGCTATTTTGAATAATGTGTCTTCTCCTGTTTATTTAAAGGAAACCCATAGCACTGCTTATTTCGGGAATTCCTTCACAATACAGTTCATACTGTTCTGGAACTCCTTGCTTGTAGACATCAAAAAATCATAGACTACCAAAAGCTCCTTCAAGAAGTCCGGCAGCACTACCTGAAGCAATTAGAATGTTGTCTCCCGTGGTCTTCAACCAGATGTTATATATGTATTTATAAATATTTATTTACTTAATATATAAGATGTTTACATATAATAATATGTAAATATGAATAAAACTGTATTTATTTATTTATTTATTTATTTATTGTTCATGTACACATAAAAATTAAAAGGAAAACAAATAACAGATACATTGTACAAAGGTTCTGCTTATCTCTTACGAAATTTCTTCCAGCAGACCTGCGAATGGAAAAGTGACAGAAAGGTAGAGGGCGTGCACTCAATAATAATTAATGTTTAATAACTATAACTAAAATAATATAATTAAATATAAATAAATATATATCTTCATAAATAAATATATGCAGTATATATAATACAAAAATATATACATATACATATATACATATAAATAAATATACACATATATGAAAATATATAAAACTACGTACGAAGTATTATGAAAAAGAAGAGGAAAAATTTAATAAATTTATTTAAACTAAGCTAAAGATAGATAATAGTCTCGGACTTTTTTCTTAAAAGTGAATACAGTTTTTGAGTCACGAATGTTTGGTGGGAGCGAGTTCCATAGTCTGACTGCATGGACAGAGAAGGAGTGTGTGTAACAAGAACTTTTATGCTGGGGATATTTAAGGAGGGTTCTTAAATGAGTACGGCAAGGGGTAATGGATGGACGGGCGAAAGAGAATCTTTCGCGCAGGTAAGACGGGGATGATGGAGAATGTAGGATGTTGTAAAGTAAACATAATATCCGAGTGTTTCGGCGAAAGCGGATAGGGAGCCACTTGAGATCCTTGCGAAATTGGGAAACATGGTCATACTTACCAATTCCGAAAATGAATCTAATACACAAGTTTTGCAAGCGCTCAAGTTTATTAAGAAGCTCCTCTGTAGCATCTAAGTAGCAGGCGTCAGCGTAGTCTATGATGGGTTGAATTAGGGTTTGAGCGAGGGAAACTTTAGTTTTAAAAGGCAAAAATCCTTGGAGGCATTTTAGCGAGTGAAAAGCATAATGCACCTTACGACCGACCTCACTGATATGAGCACGCCACGAGAGATTAGAATCGATGATCACTCCTAGGTCTTTCACAGTATCGGTAAAGTTAATAGGAGAACCGTTCAGAGCAACGGCAGGCAACAAAGATAAATTAATTTTACTTAAGGCGTATCTATTGCCAACAACGATCGCCTGCGTTTTACTCGGGTTAAGCGCAAGTCCAAATGACTTAGCCCAGTCATTAATCCGGCTCAAATCACTGTTAACAGTGTTGATGCCAGTAACCGCTTGCTCAGGAGTAAAGTGATGGTAAATCTGCAAATCATCTGCGTAGAGGTGATAGTTAGAGCTTATAACGGAAGTAACAGAATTAATAAAAATAGAAAAAAGTAAGGGAGAAAGAACGCTACCCTGAGGCACGCCCGCATTTAAATAACATGCGCTAGATAATTTATCGTCAATTTTGACGCGTTGCGAGCGGCCCCGAAGATAAGAGTCGAACCATGTAATGGCAGAAGAGGAGAGATTGATAGATTTAAGGACAGCAATAAGAATGTCAAAGTCAACAGAGGGGAAGGCATTACTGAAATCTAATAGAACTAACAGTGTTAGCTGTTTATTCTCCATAGCCCACCGCATGTCGTCCGTAACTTTAATAATAGCAGTAACAGTACTGTGGCTATGGCGAAACCCTGATTGATAGGGGCTAAGGAGGGAATTGGCCGACAGGTAAGAGGATAGTTGAGAGTGGACAATATGCTCAAGAACTTTAGATAGGAATGGTAGGATGGAGATAGGGCGATAGTGTGATGGTAACGAAGGAGACGAGATTTTAGGGATAGGGACTACATGTGCTTGTTTCCAAGCTAACGGGAATGAACCGGTTGTCAAGGAGACGTTAAATATGTAAGTAAGAACAGGAAGGACTAGGGGAAGGATTAATACTATCATTCTTGAGCATAGGTTGTCGGAACCAGTGGATGTAGAAGAAATAGCTAAGATAGATTTTTTGACACCTTCCTCATTGATGGGTTCGAAGTTAAATGGGGAGTTGGTTGGTCTCGGCTGACACGATAGTGTTTGCAGTGTATTGGATTTGGTAAAAGGATCGAGGTTCACGGGACACGAAGGGAAATGGTTGTTACACTCGCTTAAACCAATATCCTTACACGCAGTCACCCGAGATCTACCTATGCCAACAGATCTTAGAAAGTTCCAAGTGTCTGTGGAACTACGATTAATAAGGGAGTCGTGAAAGTAGCGTCTTTTTGCTTCCCTACACAGACGATTGCAGCGATTGCGTAACTCCTTAAAGCGCATCAAATTACACTCTGACGGTACACGCTTAAATCTCCTCTTAGCTTTATCACGAAGAGCCATCGCATGCCTAATTCGATCCGTAAGCCATGGTGTGGGTTTATGCTTGATCTTAACACGTCGCAGCGGAGCATGTTTATCGTAAAGGTTAAGTATAGTTGTAGTGAATCCCTGAGCACATGAGTCCAATCCAGAGATTCTGCATCCAGCCTTAATGCCTCCAAGTTTATACCCTTATAACTACGAAGGAGAAGGTATTGAGAAAGACGCTTGGGTGTTCGAATGCGATAAGAGAGATACACCAAGTCGTGGTAAGAGAAGGAAGATGTAAGTTGTCCATGAGAGACGACGTTACTAGGGCAAGAGACGATCATCAAATCTAGAAGAGAAGGAACACAGTTGGGAAAATGGTGTGTAGCGGATAGGGGTAACAGGTGCAAGAAATTTAGCAAAGAAGTAAGTTTCGATCTACGAGCATCATTTTTAATCAAACAAGTGTTAAAGTCACCCATTATAATAATATGCTCATACAATGGACATAAATTGCTGAGGACATGTTCAAAATTATCAAAATAATCTACGGTTAAGTTCGGGCTGTAAAATACAGAGAGCAATATTTTAGTATTATTCACAGTTATCTCAAGGAATAGGAATTCGGCTGATTCGGAGTACTCGGAGGGAGACGCGCTAACGACTTTATATGGGAGATCATTACGTAAGTAGATTGCAACCCCGCCGCATCCTTTACCTGTACGGTCGTTACGTACCAGGACAAAACCAGGTAATGCGTACTGGGTAGAGGGAAGTGACGGTTTGAGGAAGGATTCTGATATAAGGAGTGCGTCAAGAGATTTACTGCTAAAAGATGCTAGAAGATCGGAATAATGCCGTGGAACACTCTGGACCTTTATGTGTGCGATATTCAGGGCGTTCGAATTAGAGGCCCGAATAGAGGAAATCTGATCATGCAATGTAATAAGACCCGGAGTTTCACTATCCACACTAACAAAACTATTTTTTTCATTGTATTGTATGTATTTATTTCATTTTGTTTAAGTATATTGTGATTTTACATACATGTATTCTAAATATTCATAATATTTCTTATCTGGCATTACACTGATACAGTTACAGGTTCACTAGAAATAAATAAAAAAACAATTAAATTACAAATGTTTTATTTTTGTACGGTTTTGAACTCAAATATCTCAGAAAGCATATCACTTACGACATTTTATCACTGAATACTTTTTGACCGTAATCACTTAGACTATCGACTGACAAATGTTTTATCAATATCGGACGAAACGATGTTTTTTGCTCTAATTTTCCTACGGTTTTGAACTCTAATATCTCAGAAAGTATACCACTTACGACATTTCATCACTGAATACTTTTTGATCACAATCATTTATTCTATCGATTGACACATGTTTCATTACTGGCCGCCGAATCGAGGTTTTTTCAAAATGGCGGACTTGTAGGTATGCCAGGCTCCATACAAAAATGTTGGAAGCCCAAATACACGATGTATTTAAATTGTTATGTCAACAATGTGTTTTCTTCGTGCGGCCTTAATGATAAACTGTTGTTAATTGCAAATTGTTCATTATGGCTTGGCTTGGCTTCAACCCATTAATGGCCCAATATCGAGCACGGGTCTCTCCTCTTGAGGAGGCCTAGAGCATACTCCACCACGCTGCTCCAGTGCGGATTGGTTGAGGGGTTGTTGGTCAACCCGAGTGTCGGAAGTTTTCAAACCGCCCGAGAGCCTCCGACATGGCTTAACGACTGTTATCTTACGATAATAACCGGGACACACGGCTTTACGTGCCCTCCGAAGCACGGAAGCGCTCAAGAAATTTTTGCCACTAGCGGTCACCCATCCAACTACCGACCGCGCTCGCTGTTGCTTAACTTTGTCGATCGCTTAGGATCGACGCAAGCCGCCGGGCTATGAGCGCTTCATTACAATGTTCAGTAAATTATGATTATCAATCATTGAGTTATAAGTATACATAGAGAAGACATCTCAAACAAAATGTGTGTCCCCGCCGGGAGGTTCTATTTTCAAAATTGAGCCCACGTTCTCCTTTCAAAATCGAACGAATCCATTGGACATTGAAGCCGCGCGGCGTCAATTCATTGGAACATACATTGTGTTCGCGGTGTCTGTTCTATACGCTAGTAATAATACTTCAATGTTATCAATTCGATGATTGTGTTTTAAACAAAGTCCTATAGGTCGGTATCATATTCATATTGAGAGATTCATGTTAATTTGATTAACCTACCGTTGAAAAACTAGTGGAAAAACTATGAAATGTCGTCACCATAAGAAATAATGAGAATGACACATCAATCGATTAAATAAAATTTGATTGAATGGATCCTTTCAAAAATTACATCAATGTAGGTTTTCATATCAATGTGGAGAGTAATTTTATTATTGTCTGTCCTTTCCGGCATTGACTTTAGTGTCATCCATTGTTATCTAGACAGGTTAAAACACTTGGCATATTTTTACTTTATATTATTAACCCACTTTAAAAAACCGGGCAAGTGCGTGTCAGGCAACGCGCAATGTAGGTTCCGAAGTAGTAGGATTATCGACTATTACTTATTAACTACTTATTAGTACACAGGTAAATCTCACGACAAGCTTTTATATCATTTAATAAATTGTGTAATAGTACATGTACTAAATTGATGTATTAAATAATAGCTTCTTTTTAAAAAAGTTTTTTACCATTTTTTTTTTGTTAAGTAGTTTTCGTGTTCTCCTCAGCAAGCCTTGTGTTGTTTTTTCTTCACTGTGGTAGTGCAGAAAAAATAACTAGTCCGCCATCTTGGATGATAAGCCATATTGAAATTAGAATGACGTCACATAGCTAAACATGCATTGCATCCAAAATAAGCGTATACGTTATACCAAATTTCAGCTCAATCGGTTAAAAGTAAATGATTTAAAATTCAGTTGCAGGATTACACCCGGACAAACATACTATATTGCAAGTTAAATAAAAGCTTGTAAAATTAAAAGTAAAGCTAGGCTGGAAATTATGACGTTGTGCCTGTAGCCACTTCCATCCCGGCCAATGCGGACCTGGCATCATCTAATATTAGTGAATATGAGGTTTATTGGGAGTGCTCTTGTGTTCTGAGGTTGGCACTGACGAAATTAATTATCCCAGCCCCTGACATACAAGCACCGCACTCGATTAATGAAATGAGTTTAAATTACATCCCCCATTTTGGAGCGCGATACATTGTGTCACTAAATCAAGTAATTGAACATTGTAGCACTCGACGAAGTTATTAATTCATCATCTGTCAACTTAGACTTGAGATAGATGTCATGACTAAAGTTAAAACGACTATAATGTGTTTCATCGACTTGTTTAGTCGTCATAATTAATTATTTATCATTGTATAAAGAAATCACTACAGTTAAACAACATTAACGCCCCGACTCAGAGTCACTAACGGTTACTTAAATTGCTTCTTAGTACAGAATTTGTATGGTGATTATTTACCAAGGAACGATTAATTAAAGTAACCGTTAGTATTCTTAAGTTGGGGCGTAAGTGTACTAAGCATTCGTCGCGGTGTAAGGGCAATGACTGGTGCATTCTGAAGCTATTTTGTTATTACCAACCATTAACATTTGCGTATGGTAAGATTTTTTTCTTTTTTTTCGGCCTTATATCATATTGAATTTAAACCCTATCTTTTCATTTTCTAACCAACATTGAGAAGATCAATATTCAAAAAGAATTTGATAGAATTGTGTTTAATTATACTAATTATTATTGGCAGCAAAATAAACGAACATTGTGGCCGACCAGCAGCCCGCGGCCCGCAGCTCATGGCCCGCGCTGCCACACTGAGAAATTTAATATTAAAACTATATTTTACCAAAATATAAACCAAAATTCATGCATGAATAAATTATAATTTCGCAAATATAGAATTTCAACCGCACAAAAAGATTAATCTTGGCTACCAGATATGTATTTTAACTCAGCCATTATTATTTTTATAATATTTTGAAAACTGTGATGGCTTAAATTTATATTTCTTTCCATACCATATTATATTGAATGGGATTATCTTTTTTTTATGGAAATAGCCGGCAAACGAGCTGACGATCCACTTGATGGTAAGTGGCTATCGTCGCCCATGAACATCAGCAACACCAAAGGCATCACCGATGCGTTGCCGACGAAGAAAGAGAGAAGAAAAAGAAAGAAAGAACTAGCTCTCAAGCCCCCAGCCGGAACACGACGAGTCGTTTGGCGGCTGACTCATGCTCAAGGGTGGTAGCTATCCAGGCGAACCCTACGGAGAAATAATAATAGTAATAATGGTATTGATCAACAATTATAATCCATTATCATGGATTTTTAGTTATAATGTGAAAAAAATTACATGTTATTTATCTCATAGGTGATGCCCACTGCGCCTGTTAAAACACACATAAAGCAGCCACATCATTTTTAAACAAAATCTTTGACATTTTTATTTAAATACAAATATTTTCACTCTTCAAATTACGATGAACACTGTGAAAAGATTACAAAGAGAACATCGGACGGGAACACCAATACATTTTATTTCGCGCCATAAATAACAGGTGTGAAACCACGTGCGTATTCTATTGTAACACATTCGCATCCCCCCGCACCCCTGCACACCCGCGCACCCGCACCCTCGCACCACAAATCATACGCTTGTGTAAAAATGTATACAGAATGAATGAAGGCCATTACTGAACGTGGCGTACGCCGCCGTACGAATGATGTCCGCCAGTCACACCGGCGCGAGCCTCCTGGCCACACTGTCAATCGTGGGATTTAGCCTATGGATTTGACTTTCAATTCCCGATCGGCGTTAGCATTTGTCTCACACATTAAAGATTTTGGTTCCCTGTAATTATTGTCATGCTTTAATGTTACCTCATGGACATCACATGAGTAAGATAAAATAGAAATTGTCGAGCATGGTTTTTGTTAACTTTAAACTAACACTACTATAATTATAGTTAAAAACTTCAATGTAATGACAATTGCAAATATTTATTAATGACTCGTCTATCTTTGTCTCTCGGCTACTGACAGACATAACGAGGCATTTGCCCTACTGTTTCTAACGCATGTTTCGGTGTAACAAATTCCAAAAATACCTAAATTCCTCACTTTCAATTAATTATTTATTGGATTAAAATATTTGTCGTGTAAATAAAAAACGAAATCAATCCTCCGTTCGAGCTTGATAAAAGGATACCAAGAAAAATTTACCACTGCCAATCCACTCAAAATCATTCTACCTCATTATGCTAGAAATGAAACTTCGGTTAAGAACATAATTATTTATCATTGTATAAAGAAATCACTACAGTTAAACAATATTAAGTACCCTTATCATTCGTCGCGGTGTAATGGCAATGACTGGCGCATTCAGTCATGCTCATGATAAAAATTATGTGTGTAGGCTTCCCTACAATTTAAATAAATAAATTAAATAAATAAACGCTTAACACTCATACCCCTGCAGTACGTTTTTACCGGTGGCATGAGTGACACATATGTGACACACACATGATGTGTTACATCACAATAACACCCATGACCCGAGTACAAATATCTACCTGTCACATAAATATCTGCCCCGGCCGGGAATCGAACCCGGGACCGCTCTCTTCTCAGGCAAGGTCGCTACCAACTTGGCTACAGGGTTGACAATTACTGATGTTCCAGGTAGCTCCTTTCATCCTTGAGTTTTTAATTCCTTAATTTATTAATCTAAGTAGACTGTAGAAGTTATCTGCGTATAACATAGGTATTTAAATCGTTGCCTTTTCATCGATTTGTTTATTTGACATCTTTTACAGTATTTTGATTAAGATCTATTACAATTTGCACTTGAATTCCTCATCGCAAAGGTTTTGTATTGTGTAAGAAACTATTTCTTTTCGATTTGTGTACACCATAAACAAGGAGGAAAAACAGTTTATTTCTTATAACATCGGACGAACGGTTCACGAGCAAAAACTCGACGCAATGAGTTTCGAACATCGCGAGCTGATTGATGGCCGCCGAGCTGGTCTGGAGCTACCTAGTTAGGTTTATATTTAAGTATATATTTTTATTTTACAAAGTGCTGGTGCTTGGAGATCTAGTCGACCTAGATTTCTACTGACTGTAAGAAGTGCAAGATACTCATTTATTAATCATTCATACAAAGTTTGTGATGCAGAATTGATAAAACTCTTTTCATCTTGAACGTAGCATTCTTTAAAAATAAATTACTCAGTAAATGAAGTTTTATATTATCTATCACCCTATACAGTTTTGCCAGAAATAATAAACTATGTACGAATACACGATTAAAAGTCTAATAATTTATTAGAAAAGTAAACAGAGAATTTTAGAGTATTGTAATTTATCACACACACTGATATTCTCGTGCGCCAGGCAGCAGCGCAGTCCACACCTGCCTTCCCGTTGGAACGCCGGCTAAATGGCACGTCAGGAAGATAAACGACTATACTATTCTCCCGTTACACCAGCTCAGACAA
This sequence comes from Thymelicus acteon, assembly GCA_951805285.1. Classification (NCBI taxonomy): domain Eukaryota; kingdom Metazoa; phylum Arthropoda; class Insecta; order Lepidoptera; family Hesperiidae; genus Thymelicus; species Thymelicus acteon. The sequence continues at coordinate 15,305,434 of OX638234.1, forward strand.
CTATGAGATAGAATTTGATAATTACATGAAATGTGATAATAATTTAAAAAATCTAAAATCAGAATTTTTTGACGAAATAGTTTTAAAATTTTGAAAGTCAAACTGCGCCCTCGCTTCATCCAATCCCTACCGTGAGTGGTCCCGACAGAAAAAGAAAAAATATATTACGATGTAATGTACCGCTACACACTGATAACCTCAGACTTTCCCTGTGTCGTGGGTTCTATTAACAATACATAGAGACAAGAACACAAACAACCAGGACAAAAATTCCAACTCCTCATTCAAAATTCTGCCTCGCTGGGAATCGAACCCAGGCCCCTTGACACGGCGATCCGGCATGGTAGCCCACGCCACACGAGTCGTTAGCAACATACTACAAAGGTGTTTTCTATCCTATTCACAGTTGCACATAGCACTATTATTAATTTGTTTGGTTGAACACGCTAATCTCAGGAACTACTAGTTCGAATTGAAAAATTATTTTGTGTTGGATAGTTAATTCATCAAGGAATGCTTTAGGCTATATAACATCATATATTTTAGTACTTAGTTTTTTCCTCAAGGCAACCGCGAGGCACAGCTAGTCTATGATAAATATTAGTACCTATTTAATTAAACTAATAAAGATTAGAATCACAGTAACGTTAACACTACACAAAATGGCACAAATGAATCACAACACCAAACAACACTTGTATCTGCCACTTGGAGAATTAAACGGTCCCATCTAAGTGGGATGTCAGGAAGACGGATGGTGCACGTGGCGTCGCGTTCAAAAATTCAGCAGAAAGAACTGCTCCAAATTGTAAAGTAGTCAGGGTTATTAAATTTTAAAGTGAAGTTGATTGATTAAGCACGGTTTTACACCTGGCCCTTAGTGGCCATTCGAGGTGAAAGAAACGGATTATACGCAGAAGTTAATATACGCATACCTAAGGTAGGGACGTCATACGTACAACTTTTTATGTTTTTTGTTTATTATCGTCTTTGATGATTTATGTGAGTTTGACAATTGGTATTTTACATTGTGATAGTTTGCCTGGAGTGATAGCCTAGCGGTTTGAACATTGGTCTCCCAAACGAAGGGGCCCGAGTTCAAATCCTGGCACGCACCTCTAATTTTCAAATATTACGTGCGTATTAGAAGTTAATTACCACTTACTTCGGTGAAGGAAAACATCGTGAGGAAACCTGCACACCGGAGAGTTCTCCATAAAGTTCTCAAAGGTATGTGAAGCCTACCAATCCGCATTTGGCCAGCGTGGTAGACTGTGGCCTATACCCCTCACATTGTGAGAGGAGATCCTGAGCCCAGCAGTGGGACAATTATGGGTTGTTGCTTTGCTTTTTTAGTTTGCTTTTATGCATATTTGACCTTTTTCTTTAATAAGAAAATACAATGATAGTTTTCGTTTACTCAATAGGTACTCTTGTTACGTATGCCTAACAAGACTAATATATAAAATACATACATAGAAGATCCACCGAGAAATAATTAATTAATAAAGCAGACATCGCCGCATCCACCACTTGTATAGTCAAGATATCACATGACGGTTCGCGGAAACGAGCCTGGGAACCTAAACACCTCAGCTGTCGGATCATCCCGGTACAAACATCGACCGTAATCACCCTAGTTATAAGTATTTTAAAAATGTAATTTCTAATATTGAAATTAAAAGTATTAATTAGTTAAATTACTAGTTTTCGTTCGCACCCTGCTGCACCTATTCATAACTCTCTCGCAAACTTTGCGGTTTATGGATATGTAGCGTATTTACGTCGCCCTATTTTGTAGTGTACTGTCCTTTTCTAAATTGTCTTTAAACCATATTTTCCTATAGAGACTCCTCTCCTCAAACTCGTTCAATATCTTCCTTAAATTAAATTAGATAATAGAAAATCTTCTTTCTTTCCAGAAGTCTTTAATAGCGGGTATGGTATTCAACTATTCAGTAACCCCATTACGATTGGAGTCACGTAGTACTGCGATGGTGATGACCGTTTAAAACTGTTAGCATAATGAGCCACTAATCGAGTCCACGTGACCGATTTACTGGATCATACTACATGTAAGTGATTATTGATGTAAGTGATTATGACTTCATTCGATATGAGAGATTTAGTTTTCATCAGGTTTTCGAAACATTAGTAATATAAAATACAGAATTTACATATCAAAGTTGCCTTTTAATTGTGGTTCTTCGAGATATGCTCCTGTCTCCTTTTTTGTCAGTTCTTAACCGACTTCAAAAAAGGAAGAGGTATTCAATTTGACTGTATTTTTTTATGTTTGTTACCTCAGAGCTTTCGACTAGGTGAACCGATATTGATGATTCTTTTTTTAATCGAAAGCTGGTGCTTGTTATGTAGTACCACTTAAATTTAAGTTAAATCTGATGAGTAGTTTTTGAGTTATTTTGAAGTCAGTTATTTTTTTCTTGTTAAAATTCATAATTGTCAGGCTTATTTTATCCTTCTTTCCAGTATGTATCACTTCAGTTATAAATCCAACATAAGCCAAAAGATAAGCTTTGAAAACTTACGTACAAAAAAGAGACCATTCACATTCATTTAAAAAGCTTTTCATGCCAAAAGCCTCGCAGCGAGACGTAATTAGTTGTAACTATACACTGAACAAATACTGGATGTTAAGCCTCACACATTCAGAAGACCAACTTCCACCGTATAACTTGTTGATACAGTGTTAAGACGAGCACACACTGCGTCTCAAAGTACTCTTAAGCTCACGGCGGGCGTGCCAAGCTTCTGCCAGGCAAAGTTAAGATTGTTTGACTTGCTTTCAAACATACAGTTTGTTATTTGATTGTTGCAGGAGATAATAATCCTTAAAACTATGTAAGCTCTGATTTCACAGTAAATACTTGTGTCCAGAGATAATGTTAAGAAAATTCACTCTTAATTTACTTCACGAATTAATGTAAGCTTAGGATTTAGATTTACACTCCAAGTAGAACTAATAAGATAATCGCACTTAATTAGACCAAGTTTTTCTGCATTTTTCGGGATAATTATCTTAAATCTTATTCCAGATCATGGCCTACTTGTGAGCTAAATTTCATGAAAATCCGTTCAGCAGTTTTTGCGTGAAAGAGTTACAAACATGCGTCCAAACTTTCACATCTATACATCTATACAAATAAATAAAATTGAAGTGTCTGTTTGTAATATTAAAATAACCGCTAAGTTTGTTAGGCGACGCGAAGTTCGCCGGGTCAGCTAGTTTATAATATTAGTAGGATTTATAAAAGAAGGACATCAGCCAAAACGCATTGTAAAATCGAATATACCATTAATACTTTAACTGAAAATATTTTTGCTGTTTATTTGTCACCGAAAGGGTGAAAAGAAACTCCAGAGGAAACGTGAAGTATTTCTGTTAGTAAGTCTCTTAATGAGACCACATTTCGTAGAAATAAATTTTAATGTGTCATGGTGTTCTAGTGTCCTATCATTACAGTCATCTACACTTGTGACCCAAAATATAGCAGCCAAAACCAATGTTTATGTTACAAAGCGGGACATTGAAACACTCAACACGCGGTGCATTGTTCCATTTGTTTGTTATTCTTTACGGGACAGTTTGTTTGTTTGTTTGTTTCCTATCACAACCTGGGCTGTCACAATATTTGCTTGCCTACCTGTACGGATTGCATGCATGTACTCGTGCCTTACTGTTTTCAGATTGAACTATTTTATGGGTAACATTTAATTGTACGTCGTTATCTCTCGAATACGTGTACGTCTATTTATTTATTTATAAACTCTTTATTGATTGTACACCATAAATAAATATAATGTTAAATATATACAATAATAGAGTATCTAACTAGTAACTGGTCAATCTGCGTCTTACATTAAATGGAGTATTATTTACCTTACAGTCCTAATATAAAATAATGGGGGTGATAATAATGCACTTCTATTTATTTATTTATTCTTTATTGACCACAATATTTAAATTACGGTACAATTGGCGTGCATTCTCTACCAGCTAACCAAGTACAAGCAGGCCAAACACAGACAACACGAAGGGCGGTATAAGAACAGTATTTTTATACATATATGTATATAGATACCTAAAATATTATAATATACATACGTAGATACATAATATATAACATGAATAAATACATGAAAGCTGACGAACATGAGATTTATGGATGACGATTCAGTAGATAAGCCCGCGGCGTAGCTTATTCTTAAAGGTAAGCTTAGCAATTCTAAGTGTATCGTACAAAAGCCTAAGAGTGTCGCAATCTATTTTATTTTACTACTGGGCTGAGGTTCCTTTCACAATCCGAAAGGTAAAGCCAGCCAAGTGCTTATTGTAAGATATCACATACTAAGAAAAACCCATTCTCAGGTTTTCAGGTTCAAGTGATCGTTTTATACTAAGTACAACTGGTATAACATTATTACGAATACTTACTAAAATTATGCTTGGATCTAAGCTGAGGCCTTCGTTTGGGAAACCGACACTCAAACGACTAGACAATAATGTCTTTGAAAACGTTTACACTATTTGGTACAATAACATGAAAACTATATTAACGTGTAACTTGATTAGTCCTTTTCATTTACCCAAGTGCACTCTCTTTATTAATCTTGAATCACTTTAATCTGTACCTCTCGGTCGTCTGGCAAATTCGCTTTAATTGATTAGATTGTTTATTTTGATCTCTAGACCCTTAGTTTCCAAAGTGGTCCAGTTAGACGCCCCAAAGTCCACGGGAGACCCGACGGGGGTCTACGTTAGCGTGACAAAAAATCAATTAATGAATTAACACATCAGTTCTAACTTTTTTTTTTCGAAAACTATTAATCTCTATATTATTATGTGTAATATAAACTCAGCCGCAACGCAGCATACCGTAGTTAGATCTAATCTTCACATTTTTTGTCGAATTTTGGGAATATGGTAGAAATGTAGCTGCAGGGGGTCCAACGGAACCAGCTTTTTGAAAGTGGTCTATGAGAAAAAATCTGGGAACCTCTGCTACAGACAAAAGATTGCCTTCTAACTCTAATTCAATCTATACACCACAGGTCAGTCAGTTCGATGACATTGTAAAGCTTGTATTATTTGTACCGAAATATTTAACTGGGTTCAAATTTAAGTAATAACTTATGGTCGTTGACATAAAGTTGATACCAAGAGAAATATATTTGTCGCCTTTGTTGTAACCAAAATGAGCCATAACTTGCGAATCCTCGATAGTCGAAAGATTGTCAGAAAATCAGACACGAACGTTTCAACAATAGACTTTTTATGGTGTATCCAAGGAAACTAACCACTCTCGGAGCCGCCATTAGAGATAGTATAATGGGGGAGATATTATTATAAGAGGAAATTTATTTTCGTAATCTTTAATGGAGTTTTGAATAGCGCACTCTTGGCTGTCGATTATGTGTACGTAATTAATCATCGCCTCTTTGATGGATGACCGCTGAGTAAACAGGCGGGAATTTTTTATAAACATCGACGGTTCGTCGTATGATAAGCTTGGTGTGATTCGTGTTATTATGTTAAGCCGGGAATATAGGCCTGTGGTAGTAACTCTGCATAGATAATAAAGATTGCCCCTCTTTAAAATGTCGGTTCATTGAAACCCAAATTATGATAGCTATGTATACTATCAGTAGCTAAACTAATAATTTATAATTTTTTTTTATATATCACACAAAGTAAATAAATGAGACATTTTTTTTATGGAAAACGAGTCGACGATCCACCTAATGTCAAGTGCCTATCATCGCCCATGGATATCAGCAACACTAAAGGCATCACTGATGCATTGCCAGCCAAGAAAGGGAGAAGAAAAAGAACGAAGGAACTGGCTCTCAACTCCCCAGAACACGACGAGTCGTTTGGTGGCTGACTCATGCTCAAGGGTGGTAGCTAGTCTATCTAGCCCAGGCGAACCCCATGGAGAAATAATAATAGTAATAATGATATTAATTAACAATTAAGATCAATATTAGAGTACTTTTATAATAGTGAGTACTTTTCAGTGTTGCCATATGGAAAAAGATCAACTGTGGGCCGTGCCTGTGCCAGAGCTGCCAATACATGTAGTATCAGTTCAGGGCTCGGACTAAAAAAAACAAAAAGGTCATCAGTGAATGTTCAAACGTATTTCATTTTTGTTTTGTAGATATGAAATTCACTGCCGGTGACCTTTTGTTTTAGCTCCAAATGCCATCCTCGTGAGTACTCGATACTGAGTAGTATCGATACTTCAGGGCCGATACTTTTTGGGTATCGATACCTTACCCATCGATACCGCACGAGTACTCGGCATCGATACCAGAAGCCGATTCTTCGAACCCTACACTGTCCATTGAGTTCCTAATGAAATTACTAATGTCACAGAGTGAGTCGCGCTGAGCAGAGACGACCACATTTTTATAAGTCATTGCCCTCTATTCACTATTCAGTGACAGAATCTCCTTAAGAACTATTCAGTTTGAAAAATAAACTCTTGACGAAACTATTCTCACAAATGAACTTGCATACAAATGTGCGCTAACCAAGAGTAGCGCTTCATTGCTCCAAGTGATTCTTTTTTTATTTATGAAATTAATTTCATTTGCACCACAGTAAAACCTAGGTGTTTAGTGTTTTGTTGATTCTGTACTCCGTTTTTTTCGACGTGTATGGTTCGCAATCTTGATACTACTTTCTATAAAAATATTAGTTTAAAAAAAGGGTGCGTGAACTTTTGTACGCGCGTGAGAAGTTATACTCGTACTTCTTTGGCTTTTTATCTTCAAATATTTGATTCGATCCGGATCTATCCAAAAATCGTATCGAAGCACTTTGATCGATACCTGGATCGATACACTTCAATACGATCCATTTCGATCCGGAATATCCGGAACATCCCTAAATAGAGGTTCTATTTCTATTTTGTTGGTATCTTTTTGCGGGCAACTATTCAGTGCCTATTTACTTTATATGATTTTCAGAACGTGTTTAATTTTTAGTTTCGATAAAATCATTTATCTGAGTAAAAATATGGACCTGCTTCATCTAAAATTGATATTAAGCAAAAGACCACTCAATAAACCAATATGTACACTACTTTAACAATATTAAAAAACAATATTAAACTAACACGTTAGATTCGTCTTGATAACCCAAGTGTAAATAGATAGGTGACGTTAAAATAAAACAAATATGACTGTGAGATGCCATTGCTTGAAGTATCAAAAAATAAAAATAATTCGAATAATGCAACATGGGTATCAAATTAAACAGCTCACCATAAGGATTTCAAAAAGGCATTCATGATACGTTTTTTGATAGCAGGCGAGTTTTTTTTATTATTTTTTTGTCGACAAACGAACAGATAATGGTCGCCGTCAGATGAACGTTAGTGAACCCAAAATCACCGATTCGTTGCAGGCTAAAATCATTTCATGATTTATCTTAGAAGGATGTTAGGTAGTCAGGAAGACGAAAACCCCTACCATTATTAGGTACCTGACAATGATAACATTCAGCAGGGTCAAAGGCATCAAACTAGTAATGCTTAGTTTTATTTATTTATATATTTAAAAAACTGCATTAATAAATAACCCAAAAAAATATTTGTTTCGTGACAACATCGCACATACGTCACACGTGACGTTACACCGACCAAGTTTTCTGAATCACTAGCATTTATACAACGCTCTGGCTGAATCAGGAAGACCTCCCTTCTCCAAATACCTATAAACTGTAACCGTTAGAACCGTCCGTGTAGGTGTCTCCAAAGCCCACAGAATGCGTGAGTGCGATGACGCCACAGCTCACGATGCTACGAGTTCCGATCCACTAACGAGTCCGCCAGGTGGCGCGGCGCTCGACTGCCGCCACGACACGAGTTACCCCATCGTTATTTGTTCTCCGAGGCTTTGTTAACGATTCTGCTCTGATTTCTTTAACCCAACGAAGTTTGAAGAGAAAGCGTTCACAAAGTTTCATACAAACGTTTATCCCCTACTTTAAACACGTTCCATGCGAAACCAGGTCGAAAATATGTTGTACATGACTCGCTTCCAGTGCGGCTAAGAAAAACATGGACTTCCCTGTGGTGCGAAAGGCATAACTTCAGTTTGCTTTGGTGCAGGACGGAGATGAATATATATCTAAGATGTGTTTCTAAAGTAGAGTTCAAAGGAGTGGCCAGCTTATTACCAGATTTTTTAGATCTGGTACCGCACTGAAGAAATAAAATATAAATATAGTGCGGTACCGGGAAGAATGCACCTGGTACCTCCGCGCACCTTGTACCGCACCCTGCACTAGCTTTACGCGGCCAGTGTTGTGTTGCAGTCGATAAAACGCACGCATCCGTCAACATGCTTCAAAGAAAAGGTGCCGAAAAAAGATCGATTTCAACTTTGATGTTGATGACAACAAAGATAACAGCAAAATGAAATCAAATTATAGATTGTTATATCAAAAACAGGTAAGTCATCAATAGATACGTAATAAACGTTCTCCATGTTATAAGAAAAAAACGTACGTGCAGATGAAAAAAAAAGGTATAATATACCACGGATGTCTAGTTTTTTTGAAATAACACGGTCAATGTTTGAGTGAAATGAGAAGGTTATAAGCAGATGAGCCACTTGTCTAGTTACTGCATACAACTTTTTAGACCTAAATCTACTTTTTGTTCGAGTTTCCTAATAGTGTAATACTCGTATAAGAGAAATTGTATAAATATTTAGTTAGTAGAAATTGTAGAAAAAAATATTGAAGCTTTTTTAGAAAACAGCCTGGAAACTGACACAGGTAATTTTTGAAAACTAATATCAACAATATTTTTTATTCACGCGCCTATGTTTTCCATGATTGAAAGATTGGACTGAAACTAACTCCATCTGGTAAAGGGTGACAAAAAAAGAAATTGTGTCAGATGTTACGAAAAATTACGAACCTTTTTAACAAGCCGACAAAAAAGTAAAAAAAATACGAAATGTGCTGAGTGTCAAAAATACTTCTATTTACCTTGTTATAATGAAAAACATTGAATATAATTATTTTTTCTTTTATTAATAAACCTTACATAAAGTTATCGATATTTTTACTTTTCAACTCTAAAATATGTGCAAAAATTCCCGTGTTCAGTGCGGTACAGGGTGTAAAAGACATTGTATCTTATTTTAGCTACAGATTCCAAGCAAAATAAGCTGTTGACGTACGCCTTCAGATTTATATAAATCACTTCAGTATAGATAATGTTCAAGGCAAAAAATTATATATTTTTTGTTAAAATGATGCCAAAAACCGACTTTAGTTTCTGAATCTCTACATGGTCTAATAGAACTTGTATCGCCACAATTAAAGGTTTAGGACCAGGTTGAAAACATCTTGTACCGCAGTAATGGAAAGAAATAAAAAATGGGTGCCGCTTCGTACGTGTTAAGGGATCTAACAAAATCTTGATTTGTCAAAATTTTTCATAACTTTTACAATGATTGTCAGAAAGTTTAAACGTAGGTTCCTAATCGTTATAATAAAACTAACTAGTAACTTAACAATCGAAAGCCGATTGTCGTATGGTAAAGGTTGAGCTGCGGCTAACACCAGATATTACCAGTTACATATCCTCCCGTCATTTGCTAACTTTGTTGGTCGCAGGTCGCAGGTCTTTCCCGTGCCCTTTGTGCCAGATCAATTATAGTTTTTGTGCTCTATTCATGGTCAAAGTGTTTTCACACGTGTTGTGAGGATATCCACTAGAATCAAATGAAAATGGTTTTGTTGTTGATTCAGTTACATTATATACGATTGGACAATATAAATTAATAAGCAACAGAATGAGAATGAACGCTAGAGTTTTATTTCGACGGAATTGTTCTAATTAAACAGAATATTTTTAATTACAGATATGTCCAAGTTCATGATTGAAATAAATAAATTAGCATCAGTTGATTTTATGAAACTTCAAAAAGCAAAAGGTAAACTTTTATAATTGATAATGATTCAGGGAATATTATTATTTTTAGCAACAAAATCTTTTTGTTTTATAATTGGACATCTTTAGGTGTCTTCATGATTGTTTTTTACTTGTACAAATGTACATGGCCAGCTAATTTAACTTACTAATATAGAATATACTTAATAATAAAGAATAATAAATGTATGATGTAATATAGGTATAATACATCATACATTTAATTCTTATTCCGAATTTACACCGAATCTAAACGAATTATATATTGTTACCTAACAATATTATATGAAAAGAAATACATACTACAATGTACAATTGTTACCACAAATATGGATTCAGGTCTAAATTATTTTTTACTTATCATAAACCTTATTAAACTTATAATAAGATGTCTCAGTTACCTGTACACAACGTTTATATGGAAACATGGCAACATAGTTTTAGATCTGATTGAATCTTTTACTGAAATTAAATCTACTTACATCTACGATTTGAATTTTTTTTTATAAATGATAGCCATAATAAGGAATGCTATAAGGCAAATAGGAATTGCTTCAGGGTCAAAATATAATTACATTTTCTAAATACCAAAAAACAGACTAGTGTAGATTTTAGAATCTGCTCAAAGGAAAATCGTCTATCAAGCATAGAACTAAAGTTTATTGTATTATACACACGCGAATTCTGTGCTGCAGTGACACAATGAAAATCCATCATTTGTATATCGCGATAAGGTTTATTTTTGTTCAGTGGCGCGTCACACTGACGTGATGGTGATAAATGAAGGTAGGAAGACAAATTTGATGTCTTATCTTAGCGCCATTAGCGCAATATTGCGCGGCAGGACGACATTTATAAACGGTTATACAATTGTGTATGAGAGTTGAAATAAATTTAATAGCTGTGACGTAAGAAATACGTCATGAAAGCGGACTGACGTCAACACGATATTTGATGCGACATCCTAATTGATGGTGTGGTCTTAGGAAAGTCCTTTTGGGATAGGGAACTCAAATCTGTATGTGCTGACATAATGTACGTACCTGTTTTATTTAAGTTACCTTTAAATATTGTGTCGGATAAACTAATTAGATGTTCCATATCCTCAGAAATCATTTAATCTCCTAGTCTGGCCAATCAACCCATTTATAATGCCATAAATGGCCACTACTGACTGGCCGCTACCACGGGTCTGTTGTCTTGAGGAGGCCTAGAGCACACTCTCCAACGCTGCTTTGCAACTAGGGGTCACCCATCCATCCATCATCCAACTACCCAATGGTTTACGTTCAGTTAAATAACTTTGGGCCTGGTATGCTATATATGTATTTAGTACTTAGATAACCGCTAGTGGCTAAAAATCGGGTAAACAGCAAAAGCAAAAAAAATATTAAAAAAAAACCCGACTGCTTGAAAAAATGTGTTTAATTTAGCGCTATTGCTTGTATACGCAAGTATACGCTTGTACAAGCAAGAGACAATTGATGATAGCGTGAAAATTGGACAGAAGCCTTTCTGGCGCCTTCTAGTGCATGTAGAAGAGCTGGTGTCGTTGTACCACAGTTATCTCAAATAGCGTTAGAAACTGCCATATGCTGCTTAAACCTGTCCTGATCGTAGATGGCTGTGATTCCTTTTTTTTCGAGGGGGAAATCTTCCAAAGATGCCCGAAACCACAGGATATGGGTGATGTGGGATTTGTACCCACTAAAACCTCCTCGGCAGCCATCCTGTGCATATGGTGAGGCTCCGGGATCTCAAGTGAACGCACCGGAACCCCCCCTGCGTACTGACTGTTTCGTCCTTCCCGTTTGTGAACCTCACTCAGTGCCGATGTCGTAGATGGCTGTGATTCCTGTGCTTGATTTAATTTAACGCGTACCCTGTTCCATACATTCCGGCAAGCTCAAAGGGCGTCAAGAGCCGGAATCTTGCCACTCGATTTCTTAAACGGTAGTTTCTTACGTTCCGTATCGCAAACGGTGGCGTCGTAGAGAAGAGTTGTCGAATTCCTCCAAGAGAGAGTTGCACTATAGCGTCGTCGTGAGCTCGAATAGATCTCGTATCTGCTAAATTATATAGCTTCAGTGTTAAATTAAGTTCACTAAGAACTTAAACGATCTTGCCCTGGCATTTCTTTGTAATTATAATTATAGGGCTTTTGTAAATGACCCCTCTAGCTGAACGAATCAAAAGACGTTTCTCAACAAAATCTAAGTCGTGATTATTTTATCGAAAACTAGCTGACTTTTTACCGCCTACAACTCCCCCCTTTCCCTCTCTCTCTCTCCCTCGACTGTCAGTTATAAAATAAAATAGATATGTTTCTAAAGTTATATTAGAAAGCTAACATGGTCGTTATGTTTTCAAAGAGATCGGATCTCATATTACAGCTATGAAACAGACAAACTTCTGAACGCACCTATAAATATTTGACAATCACATGACAATTTGACAAAAGACATGTAGAGGAAAATTATATTGAAAAATTAAATTGTCGTTTTTACTATTTTCATTACTTATTATTTATGTTTCTCGCCGTTTAAACCTTCCCTGAAGTTCTACAAATATTTCAAGATCAAAATTAGCCAAATCAGTCCAGCCATTCTCGAGTTTTAGCGCGACAAACGAACAGCAATTTATAAGGCGGAGCGCTGAGAGTGAAATTAAAGACTGAGATCTGCGACAATACTGATACTTTATTAATAAAATATTCCTTTATATATGGTTACACATTATGTATGTAACTAGGTACATGATTATAACACTAACACTCTACATGCCCATTTCAATTAGAAAAAAAAAGAAATACAATTATTGCTTTTTTTTCAGCTAAATACAATGCTGATTTTAATTAGTCATACGCTTTGAGTAAATATAACAATATAAACCAGTAAATATTAAAAATCTCAATAAAAATGTAAACAGTAAATATAACTTGTATAAACTTATAAATATCGTGTAATTATGACGGTACAATAATCACAAAAAAAATAAAAAAACCTTTATGTAACACTCAACTAGGTACATACAACTTTGTACGATTTTTATGGATAACATCTAATTTTCCATTTCTCATAATTTGGACATTTGGAGACATATCCTTAACAACAATAAAAGGACCATAATAAATGCTGTCTAATTTACTTACATTTTCATTTCTTATCAGAATTAAATCATTTTTCTTGTATACAACTGGTTTAACATATTTGTCATATACATTTTTCCTAAGCAACTTGCTGTTAATTAGATTTTCCCTAGCTTCTTTTTGAGATAACTGCAAACGATATTTTAATTCAGATGGATAGCTTTCATGATTGTATAAAGGCTCGACTAAGTTATTCTTAAAATTACTTGGAAGGTTACAAATTTTGCCGAAAACCAGCTCGTATGGGGTAAATTTTGTTTCAGAATGTACTGAGGTATTAAATGCAAAACACCAATATGGTAGCCATTGACTCCAGGCCTCTGGATGATTGTCTGTTTGGATACGCAAATACGAACCTAAGTTTTTGTGCGAGTTCTCCAGTGCGCCGATACTTTGATGGTGATATGCTGTGGAGGATATATGATTAATTTTTAACAGATTACATACCTCTTTGAACACAGAAGACATGAACTCTGTGCCTCTGTCTGTAGCGATTTCCTGTGGGATACCATAGTGGAGTATAAAACTCTTTACGAAAGCATTAGCTACTTCTTCTGATTTTTTCGAAGTTAAGGGATGAGCTACTACGTATTTGCTTAATTCACACTGTAAAGTTAAAATATAACAGTTATTGTAACAGTCTTTATCGAGTGGTCCAACCAAGTCCAAAAAAACTTTTTCAAAAGCTGATGTTGCAGTTGATGTAATAAGCATCGGTTCTTTTGTGTTAAGAGCATGCTTCTGTCTTTGACATTTGTCACATTTTCGAACAAATTCTCTAACGTCTTTGTCTAATCCAGGCCAATAAAAATATTTTTTTATATTATTTAACATCCTTCTCATGCCCGCGTGGCCACTTGTGGGCAAAAGATGGAAATCATTTATAATAACCTTTCTATCATCTTTATCGTCTACTCTTTGAACATCATTTAAAATATATAATCGTACTCCTTTTAATAATTTTATTTCACTTAATAATTTCTTTACAAAAATCAAATTATTTTTATTCTTTATAAAATAAATCTCGTCGACGTTTATTTCTTCACAAAATTCATTTAGCTTCCTCACAAATGCGGCTCGCGTCAATTGTGATTGGAAGTTTGGATTGATAAAAATTGTTGACTTACTACTTACATAACAAAACGCGTTTCTTTCCTTATCTATTTTATTATTTTTCCTCATAGTCTCTAAGTCTTTTTTGTCTATAAATCTTAATTCTACTGCCTCTTTCGGTTTCATATGCGTCCCCAAGACGTCTGGTTGATCAGGCCATGCGTCTGAAAGATTCATATCAACCGAAGGGCTTTGTAGCTTCCTAGTCTGAGCCCTAGTCATAACATTCATGTGAGATTCACTCATTTGTTTTAACTCGTCAGATGTAAAAGAAATACGAGACAATGCATCTGCAGCTGCGTTGTCTGCGCCTTTTACATACTCTATAGTATAGTCATATTCCTCTAATGTGAGTCGAAATTTCATCAGTCGGCTAGATGGATCACGCATACTAAAAAGATAAACTAAGGGTCTGTGATCCGTCAAAATTTTGAATTTACGAGCATACAAATATGGCCGAAAGTATTTTACCGCCCAAACTATTGCTAGCAATTCTTTTTCTATCGTCGGATACCGTCGCTCAGCACTATTTAAACTTCTACTTGCATATGCTATGGGCCTTTTGTTACCGTTCGATAAAATAGCACCTATAGCACTACCGGAAGCGTCTGTTTGCACTATAAATTCGTTATTAGGTGAAAAATCTGGGTATTGTAAAACCGGAGGGGAAATAATACACTGTTTTAGCTGTTCAAAAGATTCTTGGCAAGACTGATCCCAAACAAAAGGTACATTCTTTTTAGACAAATTATATAAAGGAAAAGCTTTTTCCGCAAAATTGGGTATAAATTTACGATAATAGTTAACAAACGCCGTAAATCGTTTAAGTTCATCGAGTGACTTTGGGCATGGATAATTTTGGACTATTTTTATTTTATCTGGGTCAGGCAAAATACCGTCAGCGGAGATGACGTGTCCTAGATACAATAACTGCTTTTTCATAAAATCGCATTTTACGGGACTAAGCTTTAAATTTACTTTTCTAATTCGCTGAAAAATATCTTGTAGGTTTTTCATTTTTTCACCTAAATTTCTGCCAAAAACTACAAGGTCATCCTGGTATAGTCATCATTCGCGAGAAAGACGAAGGACTAGTTTTTAATCCCATGGGCATCCGGGTCATTTGATACTGGCCGGAACAAAATGCAGTATATTTTCTACTATCTGTTTCCAAGGCCACATTGTGAAATCCTTGGTACAAATCTAAATGACTGAAGTAAATGCATCCCGATAAAGAGTCTAAAATTTCCGTGATATTTGGGAGAGGAAACCGATCATCTTCTATACAGTTATTTAATTTTCGATAATCTATTACTAATCTCCATTTTTTTAACCCACTCGCGTCTATCTTTTTTGGGACTAATAATACTGGACTACTCCATTCGCTTCTACATTTCTCAATTATACCTTCTTTTAACATATTATCGATTTGCTGTTGAATTTCATTTTTCTGTGAATGTGGTAATCTGTACGGCTTAGAAAAAATGGGACTCGAATTTGGTTTCAATACTATTTTATGTTCATAAATATCTGTAGTCATTAGTTTATCGCCGTCTAAATAAAATATGTCCGAATATTTTGCGCACAAATGTTCTACATACGTTTTTTCTTCCTTATTCAAATGATTCAATTGTAATTGGGAAAATAATTTCTTTACTCGGTCTGCATTTATTTTAGTCTTCTCAAAACTGCATACATTATAGTCCTCAAGTTTATGAATAATGGGGTTAATTTCGGTTAATTTAAATGAATTTTCAGTGGTATTCAATATTTTTATAGGAATTTTACCACAAATCGGTTTAACTATAGTGCTCGCTAAATAGATCCCTTCAGCAATTTCCGAGGTACAAACTACTCCTTCATCGTTTATATTAGTCTCAATGTAATGTATTGATTCACTTCTAGGTGGAACATCTAACCAAGTTTTTGAGCATATTGATATAGGAACATTAATTTGTTGATGTTGTACCGAAAGTGTTAAAATGTTTTTATTGTAATCTAAAACTGATTTATACTTCGCTAAAAAGTCGCTACCAATTATACCATTCGCCGTAATTGGTAAGAAATCGAATAGATAGAATTTATGATGTAAGCAATGACCACCCACAAAAAGATTCAAGTAACAAAATCCAATTGTTTTTACTTTACCTCCAATACCATTTATGTAAGTACACTCTTTTATATATGGAAGTCGATGTTCAATGACATGTTTATACTTAAGCACCGAAATCGAAGCGCCGGTGTCAAGTAACCAAGTGTAGCTATGATTGTTTAAAGATAAATTAATAAAACAAGTACTACTGCAAGATAATAATTTGTCTTTAGTCTCGAAAAAACGTATTTTCAGAATCCTGTTTTGATGTTGATTGTGATTCAGTAGCTAAATTAACCTGTCGCGTTCCTTGATTGGAATTATAATAGGACTTACCCCTAATAGGCCGTGTGGGTGTAAATGCATACTGCTGACCGCGTCTGTTGTTGCTGCCGCGATAGTGATTACGACCACCTCTATTAGGCATGTTGTAATCACTACCCCTACGCCATGCACACGCACGCCGATTGAATCTACCGTAGCCTTGAGACAAATGTCTCCCTCTGCCTCTAGAAAACCTGTTATTAAAACCTCTAATAGAGGACATACCTAAAATATCTCCGGAAGTAGTAGCTGACTCCGATTCCTCATCCTGGGCCGCTTGAATCGCATCCTTAAGAGAGCTAAAATTGCGAGCGGCGATTATGGTGCTAAATCGCCTATTTCTCAACCCGTCGGAAAATTTCTTTATAGCAAACTGCTCATTTATTGGTTTTAAAAGATTGTAATTAGCGGAATTTCCGTCGGCCTGAGAAATCGTTAAATTAATGAATAATTCTGAAATTTGGTTACCATATTCTTTAATAGACAAATCATTTTGCCGCATACGAGTTAGTTTTGTTTGTATAGCGCTTGCAGATTTTTTTGGCAACAATGTATTTTTCATATCGTTAATTAAGTCAGTCACACTAGAATAACCAGATTTCAATTGCAATTTTGCCGCTTGAGATAACCTACTCTTTAGAACGAATCCAATAAGCTTATTTTTACATTCAGCAGAACTAAGAGTAGAGGCATAATACTC
The DNA here is from genome assembly GCA_951805285.1 of Thymelicus acteon. Taxonomy (NCBI): domain Eukaryota; kingdom Metazoa; phylum Arthropoda; class Insecta; order Lepidoptera; family Hesperiidae; genus Thymelicus; species Thymelicus acteon. The sequence continues at coordinate 15,322,788 of OX638234.1, forward strand.
AATATTTTCGATCAAACGTTCAGTATTATTTTCCTCATCGCTCATGAGTGGCAAAAGGCTCAAAGCGACCTTAATGTTAAAAGTCGGCATTTTAGTTCCGTCAGATTCCGGAAATCTACACAACTCAGTACTTCAGTATACAATGCCTGAAATGATTTAATATATTCGTCAATCAAGTCGGTATCACTAGGTTTTATATGCCCCTTCTTAATATCACTTGTAATCTCATTTACACAGGATAGATAGCGAGAAAAAATTTCATTTGCCTCACTAAGCTTTTTTACCAATATATTTCCTTTCCTACGAGTGTGACCAATCTTAATTAAATAAGCTCTTACATCTTTTATTTCTTTACATAATTTAGCTAACGCATCAGCCATAACTCACCATCATAGTAGTGTAGAGGTTTACAACTCTGGATACAACACATTCATTGAACATTACACCATAAGACCATTACACCTAAATAGATTATAGTCCGCTAAGCTGTACGTTACACAAGTTAAGATGAATACGCAACTTTAAAGTTCCCGAATATATACGATGCCGACGTGTACACTTTTACGATAACGCGACATTATCACTTATTTAATTTTTGTAAAAATTGTACCGTCACTTTCTCACTTGCACATTTTATTATTTGAACGCCACTTTTCACTTCGCAATGGTAATACCCACAGAACATCTAATAATTAGTTAGAAAGGAGTTGTGGGCGGGGCAGGCGCACCAAGACTATGAGCAAACGTGCATACTTCACAAAAACACGCGATCGCGCTGTTTAGTGACTCGCGACCTACAACGGAGAAAAGTACTGCGAAACACTGCGACAAAATTACGTGAAAATGCCTTCATGTGCGGTAATTACTTGGCGTGCACGAAGCCAAGTGCTTAACATAAACAAAGGAAGCGTTTCTTTTCATCGGTATGTAAAAAAACTACGATATTTTAGTTTAAATCCTTCAAAATGTCCTTCAAATAATTCTTTTCCCAAAAAATATACATTGCGGGCTGCATGCGCTCGTCATTTTTATCACATCCATTCGAACGCGTAATGTATTGCGTAGAAGTAGCTCTAGTGTTGGGCGTAGTAAAAGATGACATCGATATTCGATAGATTCTTTCGAAGTTATAATAAAAACAACGTTCTTAAATAATGTGAATGTGGCCAGATAAATTTAATATTTTATGCATTGAAATATAGTTTGAAAGAACATTGACGTATTTTACACGTAGTAACACTGGTTTATATTATATTTTTCAGTTAGATTTTTGGCAGGATATTGTTGTTTGAAGCAGTTACTTCTTGTTTATTATTTTGTTAAAATCTATATCTAATCTAGCGTTCATGAGTACCGTCATTGAACCTAGGTGGCATGCCTATGAGTACCGCCATTTTGAAAATCGGCAGTTGGTTTGATCACACGGTAGTTCAAATTGTTAGTGCAGCGCCACGTTACACTAGGGGTCCTAGGTTCAAATTCAATATCTGTAAAATTTTTGGAATCCACATTTTCATGTTTTATTCTAATAGAATTTAATGAATTTTAGTTTCCCGAAAGATTCAGTTAAACGAGCTCAGTGGATCGCTGCAACAGGCAAACCTGACTGGAATCCTACTAAATGTTATTTTTTATGGATTTAAGGTAAACCTTTATTTTACACATCTGTCGAAACTAAATACCGATACCTTACGAAAATAAATACCGATAAAAGTTTATCGTCAGTCAATCCTTAGCTACAGTGCCGCGCCTCTCACGCACACATAACGACCCTCGTGCGTATTTGTTCATTTTCGTAGTAGTAAGCAAATGGAGGGGATCGAAATGGCGACAGCGGTTCTCGTACAAATTACGCGCTATGCCCTTTCTAACTAATTATTAGATGTTCTGTGGTAATACCGAACACTACACGATGTCAGATGGACCCGTATTTGGTTTTGGCCGCAAAAATGAACGCCGAAGAGCGTGGTGATGAATACTCTGCTCTATCCACTGCAAATGGCAACTCTTGTAGATGCGATATCCACCATAAATCATCACCAGTGCTGCTAATATCGCCAACACCATCAGCAAAATATTTGTAACGCCAATTCCGGTTTTCAATTGGTCAATCGATGCTTGATTGACTCCTCCAGCCGCGTTCTGGGCGATCACAAGCTCCTCTTTGGTATTACTTCCACCCATTTTCTTCAAAAAACGACAATTTTTCGCACAAATCCCGACGATACAGTTCACGCGCAAGCGACGAGAGAGAGACAATAATTATATTATAAGAAGACATTGTACTTGTACAGTCCTGTATCTAATTACTTATATGGGCAAGGAATTTTTAAACGACCACGGTGGTCCGCTGCCGCGCGTTAGGCAGGGTCGCCATATAAGGCGGAGCGCTGAGAGTGAAATTAAAGACTGAGATCTGCGACAATACTGATACTTTATTAATAAAATATTCCTTTATATATGGTTACACATTATGTATGTAACTAGGTACATGATTATAACACTAACACTCTACAAATTGATTTTTATATTATAACTAGCTGACCGGGCAAACGTTGTTCTGCCAAAAAATTTTTAGGGGTAGGGGGATGAAAAATAGATGTCCGATTCTCAACCCTAGCCGATATGCACGCAAAGGTTCACGAAAATCAGTCGAGCCGTTTCGGAGGAGTTCAACTTCTAACACCGTGACATGAGAATTTTGTATTTATTATTATAGATGCTAATAACAACCGTTTTTCGAAAGATTACTTACAGGTATCTAGAGGGGACGGGACTGGAATTTAAGTATCATTTTTTACGGAGACATGTATTACTGGCGGCGGACAACCTTTATTGAAGGGACAGTCCGCGGCTTTCTTTCCGGAATGTGACGAAAATTACAATAGTGACCGTGACTGAGCAGATTTATCGACTGGTAAGCTCGCATATTGCTCCATATTTTCCCACGTCAATGGCAATTTTGTAACAAAAAAATGACAATACAATGATCAGTAGTGTTTTATAGGATTTTTAAGTAACAAATAAATGACGATTACATACATTCACACTAGCCATAATGTACATTCAGACTATTTGGAGCAACTTACTGGAAACCACGATGTATTCCGTGTAAGCAAACCGTCACCAAGAAGACCCATAACAATTCCACTGTTGGACTCTTCTCTCGTCATGGGGTTCGCCTGGATAGCTACCTCCTGCTTGCTTGAGTCAGCCGCCAAAAGACTCGTCGTGTTCCGGCTGGGGGCTTGAGAGACAGTTTTCTTCTCTCTTTCTTGGCCAGCGATACCAAAGGTAAGCAGGCATCAGTGCAAGCCTGAACTAACATTTAACGTTTCATTTGTTTCAAGCTGTTCGAAAAAAAAAGATTTGTCAATTTAAAAAGTCCCTTGTGATATTTTCGGGTGCCGGTATCTTCCAAGACAAGTTTGTGTGGGCGAAGTGAGGGCGGTTAATGCAGAACATTTTGAATAAAAGGTAGACCTATGATAAAAAGTAAACCCATAATTTTAATACAATTCAAAGCCCAGCTATTGATAGGTCCTAAGCAAACCCATAACGTCGTAACACGTCCGTCGAAGGCCATTTCGGTCCAACACAGGCGATAAAGCCCCATTGTCATGTGCGGTGCATGTTATCTAGTTTTTATAGTGTGTATGACACGAGGGTCGCCCGGTCGGAGCCGGTCGGTGGAGACGGTGGATAATGTAGTGCGCGCGTCCGGACCGGCCGAGCGTCGCGGCGGCTTGCGATCCCAGATATGGACCCTTGTGGGCCCTGCTTTGTAGACCTTCTTCAAAAATACTCGGTGTGGCACCGACTTAACTCGTACCGACTCTTTCATATATAGATATGGTCGAGTATTTCGCGAAACCAGACATAGGTTAAAATATATTTTAACCTATGTCTGGTTTCGCGAAATACTCGACCATATATTTTTATAGATTGTAATGGATTGGTCTAGTAATCAGGATTTACGCCCCGACTCAAGATTCACTAACGGTTACTTAAATAGCTCCTTAGTACAGAATTTGGATGGTGATTATTTACTAAGGAACGATTAAAGTAACCGTTAGTGGCTCTGAGTTGGGGCGTTAGACTACTGGATGTGTATGTATGTAACATCCTTTACTCCATTTCAGGGCTATTCAAAATTTTTTGTTTGGGGTAAATGAGGTAAATTTTACCTGACACGGGTCTTTCCTCATATTGAACGAGATATAAAGCATACTTACATTCTCGCGATATAATTATGTATGTGACACCTCGCTTTATCAGATTAAATAAGGAGTTAATAAGCAACTTACAGCATCATAAACAAGGTCCGTTTTCACGAAGCAAAAGGAAACAGATAATTTTGATGCCATTTAAGACCCTGGTATGTCCAACCAACGCAGGTCAAAATGAACCAACTAACAAACTGCAACAAATGATGTCAAATAAAAATCAATTATATTATGGACAAATTATTAAAAATAGAATAGAATAGAATAAAAACTAAGAAAACTAGGGCAAAGTACAATTGTACATGTTTACGAGTTACGGGTGCCAATTACAGTGTCTATTCAACCGGACGCGCGGGGGAGGGGGGCCGCGGGGTAATGAGGCGCGCCTGTAAGGGATGTACGTTTGCAACAATTAGTCGCTTTGACAATTCATCTATACATCTATACAAATAAATAAAATTGGAGTGCCTGTTTGTAATATTAAAATAACCGCTTTTTACTAAATGCATTTGGATGTATATACGATACATATACCAAAACAACATTTTTTACAATTTTTGTCTGTCTGTCTGTTTGTTTCAGCTAATCTCTAAAATTGCTGGACCAATTTTGACGGGACTTTCACTGGCAGATAGCTGATGTAACAAGGAATAACTAAGGCTACTTTTATTTTAGAAAAAAAAATAGTTTGTTAGGCGATACGAGGTTCGCCGGGTCAGCTAGTCAGATAATAAACTGCAGTATTTATATCTATTACGAGGCCTTGCCCGCGGCTTTGCACGCGTTTATACGTTTTCCGGGATAATATGATGGCAAAAACATATTAACTACATCTGTAAAATACCTAAGAAAAATAATAGAGAACTAATAAAATTATGTAATGCTATTTAAAGATTAAGAAAGACAAAGAAAGAAGAAGCAGAGGGCCCAGGACCGGTCGGAGTGGCGCCAATTAGGGGAGGCCTATGTCCAGCAGTGCACTTTAAAAGGCTGTTAGATAGATAGATTTAAGATTATTTTACGAAGGGGAATCGGGGATCTAATAAAATATATATAGGCCAATAAAAGGCCTAGAATCTATTTCACCGCCCTGGACCAGTGCGGAATGGTGAACAACAAACTTTACATCCCAGATATCAATAGAAAAATCTACAAGATTAGTTTTGATGTCATTTAATTTTGTTTCAAGGCCTACCTATCAAAATCAAAAAATCAAAAATATTCATATAGGTATCACTTATGCACGTCATTTTTTTAATCGCGCTGTTCAAGTCCCCGAGTCCCCTGGTCGGGGACCTTTTGGTTACGGAGTTATAATAACCGTCACCTATCAATAATCTCATGTCCCAAGATATATTATTACAGCTATCAGATATTATAACCGGCCACCAAAAAAATCGTTCACAATGCGTCCCACATTGTATAAACTCCTTTAATGAAATGGTCACAGCGTGGTCTAAAACACGCGGCGTCCCATACAGTCTCTCTCCAAGTAATTACGATAGTCGAAGCCGATTCGTTTTAATTTCGTTCTAATTCACGCGAGCAATCTGTTTCCACTTGCGTACATTTAAAACAGTTCCGCACCGCAGAAAGCAATTTAGCTGCAGAGCTATTCAGTGTGGACCTAACATCTGATTATTATAAAGTACACATTTAAATTTCCAACGTATTTTTTACAAGTAGATACAATAAAACTACTTACAAAATTAAAACGTTTTCAGACAGGACCACCAGATATTTAATTGGCTTCAACCCATTAATGGCCCACTACTGGGCACGGGTCTCTCCTCTTGAGGAGGCCTATAGCATACTCCACCACGCTGCTCCAGTGCGGATTGGTGGAGGGGTTAGTGGCCAACCCGAGTGTCGGAAGTTTTCAAACCGCCCGAGGGCCTCCGACATGGCTTAACGACTGTTATCTAATGATAACAACCGGGACCGACGGCTTTACGTGCCCTCCGAAGCATGGAAACGCTCAAGAAATTTTTGCCACTAGCGGTCACCCATCCAACTACTGACCGCGCCCGCTGTTGCTTAACTTTGTCGATCACATAGGATCGACGCAAGCCGCCAGGCTATGAGCGCTTCAATATATTTAATTAAATTGGTTTAATTAAAAAGTTTTGCTATCATTTAAAATTTAAAATATTCCTTCAAAAATAATTAATGTTCGATGTGTTTGATGGTCTGACCATGATTAGACCAGGCCGACTGAACAGAGTGTAATAAGAGGCGTCAGAGGCAAAGCCAAAAAACTTCACTGAAGCGAACTGAAGCGCTAATAGCCCCGGTTGTTATCGTAAGACAACCAGTCATTAAGCCATGTCGGAGGCCCTCGGGTGGCATGAAAACCGACACTTGGGTTGGCCACTAACCCCTCCACATGCCCTCCACAAATCGAGGTGGAGTATGCTGTAGGCCTCGTCAAGAGAAGAGACCCGTACCCAGAAGTGGACCATTAATGGGTTGAAGCCAAAACGAAAGGTCACTCAAGGCAAGGGCAGGCAAGGTTGCTCTTCAAACGAGTGGTATTTTCCTAAACAATGACTCTAAACCCATATTACATCTTTCTCAGAATGCAGGTAACGCTGACCGTTACGCAAAATACTTTCGGAACAATAAATCGCCTGCCCAAGGTGCCCGAGGGTCACGAGAACAGTACAATTATCCCCTATGGGTCGACAATTCACTTAAAACAAGCAGTTTTTCTACAAAGGGCCGAATAAAATTGTCTTGGGTCGTCATGATTTATTCCGGACTGAATTTATCGAACCGTAACCCCGGGTAGGTTGGCTCGAGGCGCTTTAGGAATGGCTGCTAACTATTTATTGCAATTTAGATCTGATCCAATACGTTCTGATTGAATCTTTCCTCAAACTGCGGTCACACGTATTCCTCAAATTCTTCAACTAGTTAAAGCGCTGACAACTCGGTGGTTGTCGTCGATGGTGAGTTAACATTAAACTAAACGAACCCGGGAGGGTTAGGAAGATTACCATTAGTGGGCACACATCATGAATATTTTCCTGATTCCTTCAGTAGGAGTAGCTAATGCCGACCGTTATTTGGGCCTAATAAATTACTGTTTACTGTGGGGGTGACATGAAAACCGAATGAGCAAAGTTAACTGTGGAACCGTAAAAAAGATTGACAAGTTTTTTCTTTCCCTCTCTTCTTTCTTGTGCGGCAACACATCGGTGATGCCTTTGGAGTTACTGATGTCCATAGGTGACGGTGGCCGCTTACAATCAGGCGGATCGTGAACTTGGGCTGGTAACATTAAAAAAAATTTTTAAATCGTAATTTTTAGTTAGATTTTACATCTTATAAGAAAATCTTTATTTTTACGTAAGCTGAATTTAAAATCATAAGTTGAATGTTGAACAGATATGTTTGGAAACTATTAGACTATCGCTCCTTTAATGTCTCTACAGGACATAAACGTAATGCTAAAAGACATTTTTATCCAATTGGCATGTGTCCAAGTTGGAGAGCGTTGTCAAAGAGCTCGTGTCCGCCAAAAGGTACCTCCGCCAGCGTCTGCCGCCGGCTGGCAGCCAGTTACACTCATTTGAATAAGTATCTACAACATTTTAGTTGCAGTCTTCGCATGACTTTGAAGTTTTCTCCAGGATGTTACCTTTCAATGGATGCTCAATTTTATTCAACGCATGTTAAATAAATAGGTTGTGGAAGCTGTAGCTGTACTTGGTTGATGGAATACATTAGTGATAGAATCATGGGCGTAGCCACGGTGGGGCAGGGTGGGGCAAGTGGCTCTGACCTTAAGGTACCTAATCAGACTTAAAAAACGCCGTCTGCTCTTAAAGTAATATTATGAAGTTAGTTAATACCTAGATAAATAAACAACCTATAATACCTATGTGTAATTGTTTACTTACTGTACCTGAAAGTACTATCTATAGATAGATAGATATAAACCTCTAAATTGATTGATTAACAAATTGGCATACGCCCAGAGCCCAAACGGCTGAAATTAGAGAAACATTTTTGGATGGAAGATTTCGTGGTGTACCTACACCTCACCTACCTAGGTGAGCAATAAGAAAGCGTTTTGGATAATTCGAATTATACATACAGATACAGGGTGCTATGTGGTGTAGCATTTTTGTATGAAAAAATTAACCGGGGTAAGAGCGCGGGTATAGTTTGCTAGCTACATATTATTTTAGACTGCTGCCATGATGCCACCCTGAGGCCATGTCTAGCTACGCCCGTGGATAGAATCACATTTGATTGAAGTTAGATTATCTTAATCACCAGAAGAAAAACAAAATTGTGGACGTTTATTTATTTATTTATTTATCATTTATATACACACAAGAGTTCACAGGACAGTTACAGAAGGGATACAATGTACAAAGGTACTGCTTATATCTCTAATGAAATTTCTTCCAGCAGACCTGCGACTGGAGAGGTGACAGAAAGTTTCTTTGTTTCTTTGTTCTTCTTACACTTCTTCTCTTCTTTCTTTGCTTCACATCGCAAAATTTTGGTTATTCTGAGGTCCATGGGCAACGCTGACCACTACCTTCTGCTCGTTTGTCGGCAATTTTTATAAAAAAAAGATAGCAACTAGCAACTGTCTAGCCAAAAAAAAGATACACCAAAAATGAAAAAATAAGCGAATAGTTCTAGAGTAGCCCGGAATTTCAACAAAATGGCTGACGTCCGTGAAACTATGCGGCCGGGTCGAGAGCAAAATTCCCAAATTGCATACAGTGTTTGGTTGTTACTTAGTTTAAATTAAGCCTTGGTTCAGTTCAACGTGCACTAATTGTCAGCCCGCTCTACAAAGTGCCTGTGAATATTTACGTTAAGGTATGTTAGACAGTAAAATCTAGCTTAGATTTTCTCAAATAAATTTTTTGAGTGATGTTAATACAACATTTTTATATTTTTTAGGTTTATCGAATAAATGTTTTTTTTTTCGGCTGACCATTTTGTATATCCATCCTGCAATATTATTAGCAGCAAAGCGTACCCGCTCGATTTTTCTGGCTTTTGTCATAAAAATAAACGTTTTACGTAAGCTCAGAAGTACAGAGATTTCCGCATTTGACTTAAATTTTTGCAAGTGAAAATCAAAGAAAGGTGTTGGGGCTTCAGTACCGCTCGACGGTGAGCACGGCAGCTGAGCGCGGGAAATACTGCAAATTGGACGCGGAGTCGCAGATTTGCTCTTTAATTAAGCTCTTTCGGTTCAGCTTTGAATTCTGAACTTGTTGTTAAGTCTTGTTCTTTATTAATGTCATTATTTTAGGTGTTATTGCTTAACATAATACGGTTGTAACGCCTGGAGCAACTAAAATAAATGTCTGTGCGATGCAAGAGCTTGTATGTATCTATATAGCGTAAGTAGACTTGATTTGGGGCCAATACTCCTCCACTCCTTCTTGAAATAAACTTAAAAAGTGAAGTACCGATGATCTAATAAATTACTTCCTTATAAATTGGACCGTTTATGCCGCGTTTATTTTGCACCCTCCAGGGAATCAAAAATCGTACAGGGTTATCCGGTTAACCTAAAATCATGAAATTTGGTAAGAAGCAAAGTCTTATAGCACAAGTAAAACACACACACAAGGAAACCTGTTGTAACATTACAAACAAAACAAATTTGTACAGAACCTTCAGGGCGCGAGTCCGACTCACTCTTATCGGTTTTATTGTATGATGGTGGTGCAGCCAACTAACTTTTCGAGCTAAATCGTAAATGTATGAAACTTTTGTAGGTGATGTGTCATTTGTGTATCGGTGTGAATTTCAAATCTCTTTGCAGAACGAGCGCAGCGATTTTGAGTTTTCGAATATGAGCGGCAAAAAGAGAAAAGAGAGAAGATAAAGTACTCGTACGTCCGCAGAAGAATACAATAACCGCACTGCGTTGGAATTTGAACCGAAATCATCGAGTCGCGTAGGTCCATATTTGCCCGCTCCCATGACTAATCACTGCGCGTTCAAACAAAGCGATCAAAATTATCGCTGATTTGTCGCGTTTGAATTCCGATTTCAAATTTTGATTTAACGCTCGTCCGGAGTTCCGCTTCGGAATTTGAAATTCAATTCTATCGGCTGTCCCCAAATTCCGAATTTACGAATTTTACGAATTAAGTGAAAATTTTCTAAGTCAACAATGTTTCTTTTCTCGATAGTTCTTTTGAATATAAATTTTGTAACGTTTTCCATTCGTTGTAAAAGAAAATGTTATTTTTGAGGCTGCTGGCACCATCAGATGTTCATCGCTGTTAAGATATAAGAATAATAATAATACCTTCTGTTTATTTTGCACTGATATGAAACATACTAAGACTTAACCACCTTATGTAGACAAAATATTGTAGCTCTTTAGTCAGATTAATGTTACGTACATTTAATTATTAATTATAGTACAATGTACATATTTTGACTCCTCATTATGATTAATGTCACCGGTGCGTTTCGCTATAAAGGGTCTTGATAGTTGAGTTATGGAACCATGAAGAGTGACTCTTGAATGTCAATCGCAGTATTTAAAGAAAACATCATTAAATTACGATGTAAATACCTACTTGCAAGGTATTGAAAACTTTTCTTTGACTTTTCACCACTGATTGCTTTTAAAATTGTTGTTTCAATTAACTGAAGTAGTCACTACTTTTGTCCTTCACCTTAATTATGACGTAACGATTAATCCATTCTATAGATTATGTGTTGGCTTCCGGTTTTCAAACGAGGGCTCTAATTGTCTAAATCTGACTTATTGTTGAGATTCATAGCGTAATCCATCTGTGGGTGGAGATTAATCCCGCATACTCACACCAACACCAAAACTCTTCATCAGAATAGATTCGGAAACAAAGGTGAAGATAAAAGAAGATATTTTATAGAATCATTGACATGAGTGGAAATATCGGTCTAGTGCTGTATAACGCTACAAACTTACATATAGCCTACACACTTATACACTAGGGATTCCTGATGATCCTTGGATGCCATGGACGAGGAACTATGCCAGACCGCCGTTCGAACGGTCGTGGATTCAATTCCCAGCGAGACAGTTAATGACGAGTTTAAATTTCTGTTCTTGGTCTGGGTGTGTAAGTGTTTGTGTGTTGTCTGTGGTATACAAGATAGAGGGAATCTTAGTATAGGACTATTAGTATATGTATTTATTCATTATGGAAACCTGCGCAACACAGTCGGCCAAGGACGTGAAGCCTCATTTCTCGCTCTCCACGTCTTCAACCTAAGCAAGTAAAAACACTCTGGATTTAATTTGATTTTATGATGCTGAAGTACAATACGGTTCATCGTTTAGTAGTTTCTAACAAATAACTTGCAGCGAGGTAGTGCTATAGTCGACGAACTCGAAGCACAGGAGCTTATTTAAATTCAGTCTCCGCACACCCGCTGTGCACTATTAAACTGAAGAAATACGTGCAACTCATAAATCCTGTACAGACAGACTGAAGCTATTATTCAAGGGAGCAATGCGTCGTGCGGCTGCGGCTCGCAGCTGCGGTACGGCTGCGGCTTACGATTGCTATTCGATTTAGTGAAATCATCTGTATCGTAACTCAATTTAAGGATGAGACAATGTTGCGATAATCCTTGGTCACGCTATCAACATTGCCTTGTCCCCATAACCTGTTTGGTGCTGACCCTGCTTGCAGAGCGAAATGGCTCAGGTTCGATTTACCACTGATCGTTTGGTCTCATTTACCCTCAGGTGTCTCATTTAGCTTTATATTAACACAATCAAAGATGAAGTCCACTCCAAATCAAATTGAAAATCCTTTATTCATAGGTATGACCAATACACTTCAGTACTTCATTTTTTTATTCTACTATCAATTGAGTCAATAGTTCCCCTATTTATCAGTAAACGTATACTTTCGAAGTGATGGACAAAATCCCTTGGCATGGGGTTGGAGTTGCCATTGAATGTTAAACGAACGATCTCGTGCCAACCTGCCATCACTCCGCTGGAGCTGGTCAATTCCCTTTTTATGTTCTTTACTCATTTTTATTGAATCACATGCAATGCTTGAAATTTTTCGATATCAGCCTAATTTTTCGTGTACCCCGCGACGTCATATAACATGTGTTGTAGGAGATCCGATAGTTGTATCAATGCACAATCGAATTGTTATGGACACAAAACTTTAACTCAATCCCGCAAGGAAGTGTCCTCAAATGTATCTTATTCCTTGACCTCCCGAAAATAATAAATAACTTTAATGTATTATTCGCAGACGATATTGACATCTTGAAAAAATACCTTTAATTTAAATCAACATCTTTTTGACATTTTTAATCATATTATTGACTGGATGACTGACCCAACCTTGACATAAATTTCTCCAAGACCAAAATTATACAATTTAGACCATTACAGAAACCACCACTTGACATAACTTTTGTGCATAATAATTATAAAATAAAATGTATTGACAAATGACATTGGACATTAATTGGATAATCAGAAATTCATATAAATTAAACTCCTATACAACTATAACTACAATACAATAATCAAACAATAAATTTAATATGGTATGATGGTTATAACCACGGAACACAGACACAAGGTTATAACTATAACTTAATGTAATATAATTTAATTTACTCGATTTTATCTAAATTGAAATAGATAATATTTGCAAATAAAATAACTGCAACACCCTTATAAGGTTATTATTGTGTAGGATGTAATATGTGACTGTGTTAAGTACACATACATGTATGCAATAAAAAGTATTGAATAAGTATTGAGTATTGAATGTATTACCGTATCGTATTGCCGTTTATGTTATGTTTTTGATGTTGAATTTTTTCTGAGTTGTGAAATGTTAAAACTCCATTTAATTTGTTTTTAACTGGAGCTTCTCATTCTTCATTTTCGAATACAAAATACTTTTACTAAGTTTTTTTCAATATACGTATTCAGTAAATGTACAAATGGTGGAAAGGGGTCCTTTCCGTACATTCATCCATTTCCGGTCTATTCCTGGCACGCTTTGAAGTAGGGTTCTTTAAAAAGGGCGTCAAAAGAGCTGCGACATTTTTCGACATCGGCGAGGTCATCGTATTAGCAAATGACTTCTAAATGTTACCTACCTACAGTACCTACTAGCATCAAAATGTAATGTTTACGCAGTTATGTTCAATAAAGTCATAATGACTACACTGTCCCACCGCGAAGCTCGTGTCTCCCCTTATTTTACGAGGGGTTTCCTCAATCCAGCCCGCTGCTAGACGATGACCAACTGTGGATTAACAGACTTCACAATGAATATCCATTAAAGTATAATGTCATAGAACAGATTCATTGGAACATACATTGTGTTCGCGGTGTCTGTTCCATCTCGAACAAAATGTGTGTCCCCGCCGGGAGGATCTATTTTCAAATTTGAGCCCCTGTTCTCCTTTCAAAATTGAACGAATCCATTGGAAATTGAAGCCGCGCGGCGCGGCGCCAATTCATTGGAACATACATTGTGTTTGCGGTGTCTGTTCTATACGCTAGTAATAATACTTCAATGTGAATATCGCAGTATTTTCTGTTCAGGCGAGAAACTAAAATGTTCAAAGCTCAAATCTAACATTACTTTTTTTCAAACATTTATTACATTTTATTATCTCAGTCCGCACAATGATTCCATTGAAGTGGCAAATGCGAGTATCCGAGTTCCAGTTCTCAAAAATTTACTCGAATCTTCAGAATTTCATTAATGTTTAAAGCGATGTATCAGTACTCAAGTTATCTTCCGAACCTTTAGCTAAGTGTTCTCAGTTTATCCAGAGCATAAATCATATTAACAATAGTCAGTAGTTCAGTACCTACTTTATAACGACGATAGTTAACGTGTCCCTGTCATAAGCGACGGCGGTTATTATACGAGTAAGAATTAGTAAACGTCATCCCTATGCTTTGATTTAAATTCTTGATAATCTATGATTTTGACACCTGCAAGGCTATTCTGTTTTAAATCGACAGTGGAATCCGCGATGAGTGTCTAAATCCTATCTTTAGTCGTTTGAAGTTTGACACTCATCGCGGATTCCGTTGTCGAGTTACAAAGCAGAATAGCCTTACAGGAGGGCTATTCTCTAAAATACTAACTCGACATCGAAACTTACTCAAGTGGAACTCGAAAGCGAACTTCATCATCTTGATATGTCATTCTCTAATCACCTAGTACGCACTTGCGAAGTGAAGTGAGTCTCGAACTCGAACTTCAATTTTGAAACTCATCGCGGATTCCGCTGTCGAGTTACAAAACAGAATAGCCTTGCGAATGGCAAACATTCACAACACTGTTCTTCAATAATCTTCTTGAAACTGATGATGTCCTAGGACTCCTAGTACGTACAAATTCATTGCAAAACTTGTTTTTATAGAAATTACAAAAAATAATTTTGAATTAGTTATGATTTACTGTTAACCTTAATTAAGCCTTAATGAAGATATGATAAAGTTTAATTTTTTACATCCCAGCTTCCTTTACACTTCCTTTAATGATAATAATAATAATAATAATTTGACGACCCTGTAGCCTAGTTGGTAGCAGCCTTGCTTGCGAAGCGAGGGGTCCCGGGTTCGAATCCCGGCCGGGGCAGATATTTATGTGACAGATAAATATTTGTACTCGGGTCATGGGTGTTGTTGTGACGTGTTATATGTGTCGTCCATGCCACCCGCGACACAGGTGAAAACCTACTGCGGGCCCGTATGAGTGTGAAAGCGTTTATTTTAATTTTTTTTATCATTAAACGACTTTTCCCATTTCACTGACAAAATGCCCAAAACCCGTCAAGATATGACGACCGGTCAGACCAGTTTTTAACACGATAGCTGCTTCTTATTCTCTTATACATATATATACTTATATGTACATCTTCTTATCCATCGAACGAAAATCTCCACATATGGTTAAATGCTTCACCAGAATTAAATCTAGTGCGTCTTGACTGAGTTCACATACCGTTCTGCATTTTTCAGTATTTTTACAGATTTAGCTTCCAAAACAAATACCGTGAATCCCGCATACTAAATCGTTCATAACTTACACCACCAAAACAATCCAAAGATCGCTAACAAAGTCAACTCCGCTTTTAGATTAATTCCTGTTCCGCCCCGAGATGCTACCAGCTCGAAATAAAACTGCATTCGAATGAATAACGGCGGGAGTTCAAGAGCTAGTTCTGAGCTGTTCGTTGTCGGGGATCGCGGCCATCATCAGATAATTACGGGTCGCGGCTCGCACCGCACCACGATAACTTTTAAGTACGCAGAAGTTAAACGACGGACAGTTTGTTCTCGTTAGCAGAGATATGTTTACCAGTATATGCACTCTGACGTTTTATTTCTTCATTTGTTTTCCCCGGGGCTGTTCTCGCAAAAGACTGGGCATAAATCAAATTAAGAAACATAATAAAAGTCTGTCTACCATCTAGTTTTATCGTATTCATGGTTGTAGGGTGTTTCACTACCATGCTACTACCCTCCTTCTAAAATCAACTGTTAATTATTCTAGGTATACGTGTTTTGTTACAGTTTCGAGAAGCCAGTAGTCCAGTAATACAGATCCATCGATTCCTACCCAGTGATGGCTGACTACTTCTCAGTGATGTATTTTGCAACCAGATTTGGAAGTATAACATCAAAAACATGGTAAAATCATAACAGAAACCTGATGGTTACCCGTGACAATCATAAATCCATACCAAACAATTTTGTACGAACTAACAATGAAATAAATATCAAAGTAACGCTCTTGGGAGGAGAGCAGTAACGCCTCGGCCCGGCCGGTCTATAAATCTCAAGACCGCACCAGGAAAGAATTTGTGACGATACTTTCGACAGATATGTGATAAACGATATATCCCGAATTGGGCTATTTGGGATGTAACAGGTATGTCGAGGTTGGGGACTTTGAGAGTAAGGACGCTAATCACATTTTACTTATAGACACTAATGGCTTCATCCTATTAATGGCTCACTACTGATCACGGGTCTTTCGGAGAAGGCATACTCTCATACATCATCTCGCATACATATCCTCTTACCAACCATCACCCACATAATAAACTTCTCCTTAGTTACGGGTCAGTATCCTACAATATGGAAAAGAGCTTTTATCCGACCATTACCTAAGATTCCGGAACCCAAACTTCCTTCCCACTATAGACCCATCTCTATTCTTCCATTCCTCTCAAAAGTTTCAGAGGCCTGTGTGTACAAGCAAATCTCCGCATATATACTTAAACATAACCTTCTGAGTATTTATCAATCAGGGTTTCGTCCTCGTCACAGCACCACCACTGCTCTCATCAAACTCACTGATGATATAAGGCAAGGTATGGATGACAGAAAGCTTACAGTGATGGTGCTGGTTGACTTCTCTAATGCTTTCAACACAGTGGACCACGACATCCTATTAGCCATCCTTTCCTTTTTAAGATTTCACCCCTCAGTTTTAACGTGGTTTTCTTCTTATCTTCGCGGCCGCCAGCAATGCGTCCGTATTGGTTCGTTATCATTGAATTGGATAGATATGAACACTGGTTTGCCGCAAGGCGGAATTCTCTCTCCAATTATATTTTCGCTGTTTATTAATTCTTTAATCTCCGTTTTCGATTGTTCGTATCACCTGTACGCTGACGACCTGCAGCTTTATACGCAAGCCACCGTGGATGACATTCCTGATGCGATTGACAGATTAAATATTAATCTTAATAATTTACTTACTTGGTCATACCGTTTCGGAGTCTCAGTCAATCCATCCAAGTGTCAAGCCATAGTTGTTGGAAGCTCAAGGCTGCTAGCCAGGATAGACTTTAATAGCTTGCCATCTCTCTTATATAATGGTGCAACGATTAATTTTACAAATGTGGTAAAAAATCTAGGATTGCGTATAGATAGTACGATGAGTTGGTGCTCAAACATAAATGAAATTAGTCGTAAAGTCACTGCAACCCTCCGGTCTCTCTATCGTACAAAACACTTTTTGCCACATAAGACCAAGGTTATGTTAGTTAATGCCCTCGTTTTACCCATTATTGACTATGCGGATGTGTGCTACCCAGATTTGAATGAAGAGCGTCTTAATAAACTAGAGCGCCTACTAAACAGTTGCATCCGCTACATCTTTGGTTTACGTAAGTTCGACCATATTTCTCAGTTTCGCTCAGAACTTAAATGGCTTACTATCCGTCAAAGGCGTTGCTCTAGGATATTGTGTTTGCTTTATTTGATCTTAAACGACCCATCTTCTCCATCTTATCTTAAGGAAAACTTTAAATATCACCACGTAGATAATAAGACACTTCGCTCTTCTACAAACCTAAAATTGACCATCTTACCTCATAACAGCGGCTTTTTCAAATACTCCTTCACCAACCAGGCTGTACTCCTCTGGAACGCCTTACCAGAACGGATTAGGAAAGCTTCGAGCATTAATACTTTTAAAAAATTTGTTCGAGAGCATTATTTAGAGTCTTGTTAACTTGTTATATGTATATTTGATTGTCAATTGTGCAATGTATATTATATATATATATATATATATATATATATATATATATATATATATATATATATATATATATATATATATATATTTATGTATATATTTAATTATTTATGAAGGTATTTATTTATATATGGATATTGATTGTATTATATTTATGTATTTAGGATTTATATATTTAGTTTATTAGTAGTATATCAATTATTAATTTAATCTCGCATTTTTAATGTTTAAGCCTACCACACATTTTCATCATAACCAAAGGTTGACTGGTAGAGAATGCCACTTGGCATTAAGTCCGCCCATTGTATAAAATTGCAATAAAGGATTAAATAAATAAATAAATAAATAAATAAATAAATAAATACTCCACCATGCTGTTCCATCACTATTTAAGCTAGGCTCAAATAACATACGGAACCACGACAACAAAAAATATAAATTCAATTGAAAATAGTTTCAGCTTCAGTCGATGAAATTTCATGATTTACTCGAACCTCTCAAAAATGGACAAACGTTACATCTACGGCACCTGTTGCTCACCTAGATTTACTACTATTAGCTGAACCTAAGATGAGAACTAAGCTAACATCAAGAAGAATTTTTGATTCACAATTTGCTCAGATAAACTAGCTGGAGCAAGTTTAAAGTAATCCTAAGCTGTACAAGTAAGTGTTGGCAGACGATAGCAGCCTGAATGCAGCATTCAACCTCCAAATCCCAGAACAATGGGTTTACAACCACGCCTCCAATAACACTTGTCGCCGACTCCTGCACTATAACATTGCGTTGTTTCCTTGAAAAATATTATAGGTTCATGAGTAATATGTTCGGAAAAGATTTCAAAATTGGAGGATTTATGTTAATGCGTACTTGCTAAAGATTTTATTGATTTTTAATTTTTAAAGCCTTTTTTTTGATGATAACATACGCGAAACAACAAGACTATACGGGATATCTTAAAAAGAAGGGTACGAACCCGACAGTAGCTACAACATAACATCTGAAGAATGATTTCAAGGTTGAATGTACAAGGACAGTGTACAACTGTACCGCGGTAGCTAGCTCGGCAGTTAAAAACCAATCAAGATTTACGAGTAACATTCATCCCGATTTAGAAAGATAATGTATGTATAATGTTTAACATTCACAAAAATAAATCGTATAATAATTCTTTCCAAAATATAAGATAGAATACCTGACCGGCGATCATCGTATCTTTTTTTTTATACCGAATAAGTTAGTGCTTGACCACAGACCCACCTGATGGTAAGCAGTAATGAAGCCTTGAATGGTAAAGCACACTAACTTAGTAGAAGCTTATTCACTCTTAACTTGAATTTTGTATCGTTTGCAAATTTCTTAATAACCGTCACATATCCAATTGCCGACCGACGCTGCTCTACCATCAACTCGACCCACAGGGAGTACTTCAGTACTTGACTTCCAAGCAATTTGTTTGAATAAAATATTTAATCCGTAAACCTAATTTGGGGAGGTGTAAACATCGCTGTTCTAATATTACCATACAGGTTACTGAGCGGCCGCGACGCTCACTCGGAATTTCCCAGAAGACGCCTTGTTCGATATAATGACTTGCTATGTTACAAAGTATTGAAGCTTAACTTAAAATTAAAAATTAAAAAACTTCACGTGTTCATAACCCTATGTGTAGAATATCATATCTAGATATTCTGGTTAATGACAATGTTACCTATTGTTTATTTACTTTATACCAGCGCTTTGCCGCGGTGCCGCCCGCGTTTTTTGCAGCGAACAAATATGTATGTAGATTAGTTCATTGGTTTTACAGCAATTAGAATAGAATAGAATAGAATAGAAACATGTTTATTTCTGTGCCACACATGAACATACATACATAGATCAAAATATCAATATAGTTAAAAAAAAATACTAAAATTTACAGACCGACACAAAAAATAAAATGAAAATAAAATTAACAATTTACAGCATTATTGGTCTGTAACACTCGCATGTGTCGCAGTGGCCCAGAAAATGGAGCTCACTCAGCATAATGCCGTAGTGGTAGCTACGGCGCTGATTTTCAGTGAGTCCATTTAGTGATGTACGGACATCAGTGTCTTAATTACCAGTGTAAGAACAGGTTTATATCAGGTTCGAAGTGAGTCAGTGGTGTGACGCATTCCTGAATTGATATAATCTCGCTAAGAAGCGACGAGGAGGGTACAGAAGTGAGGGGGGTATGCGTTGTGAACCCGTTATGAAATATTTTTCTGACATTGCACACTGCGCCATGGCAGCAGCCGTTACACGCCCGTGCGCTTCATGTGTTTTCTGTCTATTTACCATGGCACGAATTTTGCTATTATTTTGAATAATTACTTAATCTATATTTAAACTATGTTTGCTACAAGTATGTGCATTGTATACAGCCGCATACAAGAAGCACTGAGATAACGCCTAAGCCTATATATTGCTTATAGTCTGCAAACTATGAGGTAAGTTTTATTAGCGGTTAAGTACCTACTACATTTTATTTATTGATAGAATATGGATAATATTATTATTGCATAGGTATATTATACATATATAGGATATATAGGATATTATACGTAATTTTAAAAGTGAATTTTGTTGTAAATATTATGTATTGAATATTAAAAATTGTGTGAATTATATTTATTGTATAATTATTATATAGTTATTGTAAATTTTATTGATTTAGTTATATTTGTAGCTCGTTTATTAAGTTAGGTGGAGTTAATTTGTAGGCTCAGAAGGTGTGTTTTCAATTTAATTTTAAACGAATTAATGGATTTCAGACTGATCACCGGCGGCGGCAGGTCGTTCCAGATCTTGGATGCGGCAAATTTAAAGCTTCCCTTAAATGCATGGGTTTTGTGACGAGGAATGTACAGTGTACTTCGTACCCTGGTTTTACTGGATTGAACATCGCGAGTCCACGTCAGCTTTGCGGCTAGATAAGGAGGTATTTGACTATGTATAACCCCAAACAGAAGAGTAGCTAAATGTAGTTTCCTACGAGATTCCATTTTTAAAATGTTTGCATTATTTAAATAGGGAGTGACATGCGTGCGGGGGGGAATGGAGAAACAGAATCTTGCGCAAGCGTTCTGTACCTTTTGCACGAGCTGGCGACTGCGGGCTAGCAGTCTGGGACCATATACCACATCCATATAGTTAAATTTGGATAGAATTAGGGAATCACATAATTTGATGCGGATGTCAGTGCTCAAATATTGCCGAATTTGGTATAACACCTTTAGCCTGTAAAAACAATTTCTGCTAGTGTTTAATATGTGATTTTCAAATTGTAGCTTTTCATCCATCAATAGTCCCAGATTGCGAGCTTCACTTACACGTTCGACATTCACGCCTTGAATGTGTATGTTCGCTCCCTGCTCGGAGATTTTATTTATCTGATTTTTAGTTCCTAGTATCAAAAACTTCGACTTCTGTCCATTTAGAACCAGTCCATTTAAGTGGCACCACGCTGCTATCCGATCCAGGTCCTCGTTTATTTTATCAACGGCTTCATGGGTATTCCGGGGGTCAAAGGAGACGTACACCTGCATGTCGTCAGCGTACAAATGATATTTGCAGTGCTGAATATTTTTGACAATGTCAGCACTGTAAATAGCAAATAGCGTTGGCGCAAGCACCGAACCTTGAGGGGCGCCGGTCATTATAGGCCTCGGGTTTGACTTCAGTACTGATCCTGTATCACTATTACATAATTCAACAGTTTGCATTCGGTTTTTAAAATAACTATCGAACCATTGTATTGTACAACTACTAAATCCATAGTAACTCAATTTGGACAATAGTATAGTTCTGTTAATGCAATCGAATGCCCTAGAAAAATCAAGTAGTACTAGAATTGTTCCCTGCCCGTTATCTTGTGCTGTCAAAATGTCGTCGACAACATGTGCTAAAGCGGTTGTAGTACTATGGTTCTTTCTAAAACCGGATTGAAACTTAGGTAGGATGTTGTTATTTTCTATGAATTTTAATAGCTGCTCCGATACAAGTTTTTCGATTACCTTAGATAAACATGGAAGTATGCTTATAGGTCTTAAGTCATTTTCACAGATTGGATTTAACTTCTTAGGAATAGGTTTAACCACTGCGTGTTGCCAAATGGTGGGGTATGTCTTGGTCTTGATGGATGTGTTTACCATATTAGTGATAGTTCCGAGGGTGACGGGTAATGTCATGCGTATCATACTTAAAGAAATACCATCGACCCCGACGGCGTTTGATTTTAATGATTTTAGAGTTCTGATAACGTCTGCTTCTTGAACTTCCGTCAAGTTGAAAATAGCGTCCGTTGCTGTGTGAAATTCGTAGTACGTTAAGTGTGAAAGTTGTATATCTTTATTACCAGGAACGTTCAAGAAGTGTTCATTAAGTGTGTTTGGGTCATAGAAAATCTGGCCGGGGATCTCGTTTTTGGTTTTTATCCTAACATTCGTTTTAATATGCTTCCACATATCGCGAGGATTATTCATGTTACGGTTTACGTAAAATGTAAAGTAAGCTTGTTTTTCTCTATGGACCGCCTCATTGCATGCCGTTTTTAAGGTTTTATAAAATTCCTTTTTCTCTTGTTTATATTGATTTTTCCGCATTTTATTGTATGCTTCATCTCTCTTGTCCATCATTAATTTTATATTATAGGTTATCCAAGGAAGTTGTTGATATTTGATGACTTTCTGTTTAATAGGAGCATGCTTGTCAAAAAGGTTTGTCATAATTGTATTTAGTAATGTAACCTGTTCCTCGACATTATTTAAAGAATCAATTTGTGTCCAGTCAATTGAAACGAGATCTTTTTTAAAAACTTGCTCATCAATTCCATGCAGCGCGCGTCTTGCAATTTTTAGTGGTGGCGGTTTAGTTTTTTTGATGTGTAGTTTACAAGTTAGAAAACCATGATTACTAAGCTGAGGAATGTGGTTGATGGTCACTATGTTATCGTTAATATCTGTGCATATTAGATCAATTAAAGTCTCAGAGTTTTCTGTAAAATGTGTTGGGCTAGTGACACATTGGGTTAATTTAAAACAAGTCAAAAGATTATTTACCTTTTTTGTGCAGTTATTTGTCATATTTAACATGTTAATATTAAAATCACCTAAAAGTATCACGTTTTCACTCCACGACAGTGTCCCCAGGGTGGTCGTAAGTGCGTCCAAGAACAGGTCAACGTTTTGCCACGGCGGCCGGTATGCCGTGCCTATAACTAGCTTTTTTCCACCAACTGTGATGGAAATCCACATTTGTTCCACGAGCGGAGCGGGGGGGTGAGGCAGTGTACGGGCACATAGGCCTCTTCTTAAAAAGAAGCCTACTCCTCCGCCACGTTGGCGCTCTCCATCACAAGACCTCGGCACGTGCCTCAGTCGGTAGCCGGGGACGGCGGGCGCGCGACCCTCCTCGCCCTCCCTCAGCCAGGTCTCGTTGACTGCCATGACATCGATATTATGGCGTTGTACTGCTGCTATAAACTCATCATGACCGGTCCCTAGGGAACCTGCGTTTAGAAAACCAACTATAAAGTTTGTACTAGGAGAGATGGATAATTTTAAATCCTACTGTTGTTTGTAGTATAATTAAATGTATCAGATTTTTTATTCTTTTGCAATTCAATGTTATATAATTATTAGGCGACTTTCTTGTTTGGTTCTTATACTTATGTATTTGTGTAAATATTATTATAATATATAAGATTATTATTATCCATTTATCACGGTTTATATTTATATGTATATGTTGTGTAATAAAATAAATAAATTGTAATAGCACAGTATAATAAGCAATAATAATTAACACCGATATCCGTAAATCTGCAAGACCACTAAAACACATGCAAGCGTAACGCGCCATTTTATAAAGGTTACAATTACAATAACAGAACAAATGTAAAAACGAAAAAGTAAAACAAAATATTATAAATTTAAAACAAAACAACAAGAGGTTTAAATAATAATAATTAACGTTTATACAATTCAAGATGCCTAATATTTTGACCAAACATTTTATTTGCCAAAAACCTTGTCCAAGTCGGCTTCACATCTAATACGGAAGGCGGCAGTCCCAGGTTCACGGCGTACAAAAATTTTACCCTCTTTGGTCCACGCATAACGCCATTTCTGCTGTTTGCTTCGTTCCCTAACCTTGAAAAACAGCACACGATTGGTTCTCGTAAGTCGTTCGTTTATATAGAACGGCCGGACGACGGGATGCCTCAGTCCGATTCCTTCGGTGGTGA
Source organism: Thymelicus acteon (assembly GCA_951805285.1). Classification (NCBI taxonomy): domain Eukaryota; kingdom Metazoa; phylum Arthropoda; class Insecta; order Lepidoptera; family Hesperiidae; genus Thymelicus; species Thymelicus acteon. Next base: position 15,346,832 of record OX638234.1, read on the forward strand.
GCGAGCGGCGGACGCGCGCTGCTTGCAGTATCGAGTCCCGCACTGCCTTACGTGCTAGGCGAACTGCTATTGGCCTTGACCTTGGGCTGCCGCTCTGCTCGCCGCGCACTAAGCCACCGACACGTGAACAGCTGACTATGTCCCGTTCTTCGAGGCAGATGTTGAGTTTTGCAGAGCATGTGGTTACTACATGTAGTAAATTTTCTTCGCTTTCCTCAGGAATGCCTGCGATCTCAATGTCCGTCATTAGAAGTTCCTGGTCACGGTCGTTTAGGTCCTGCTGTAGGCCCGAAATGATGGCCTGAACTGAAGCCAAACCATCCGTTTCAGGACCAACCTGACTACTACGACTATCCAACTCAAGGACCTTTGCCTCTAATCTATCAAGCCGTCCCTCGCATGATTGTATCAGCGCCCGAATTTCCAGCATGTCTTGTCTAAAATTCTTGAACTCATGACGAGTTTCGCGCATCTCCTCACGAAATAGTCTGAGTTCACTCGCTAACTCTGACTCAGGCGATTCGGTTGCAACCTCTTGTGTTGTTGCGCTTTGGAATTCAGTATGTTGGCTGTCATTAATATGGCCTTGGCCCCTCACCACTGTGCTTAGATTGCCGGTTTTGGGTGTCCGAGCTATACATTCGGGGCAAATCCAAGAGGGTTGAATTTTGACGCCCTCAGCGACGTTGACACAAGCCCTGTGCGATTTTCCCTTACACTTAGGACAGGAAACACACTCATTCGCTGCCATAAACTTGCCGCACGCATTGCACTTCACCATGTTTATTGAATAAGTTTTGTTTTCGTAATAATTGGATGTGTTATTTAACTATTTTGTAAATTGTATTTTTGTAATTGTAATGTTTTCTTAGAGGGTAGTTTGTAATATTTTATCACTTGTTTGTTTCACGTTGTAAATATACTTTTCAGTCAATTATTGTCTTTTATTCCACTTCACTTTACAAATTATTGTCACTTCTCACTTATGCGTTAATAAGGTTCACTAAATCACGTCGTTTACTCCTGTGTAGCGCTTTTAACTATTTTTATTTATTAATTTTAACCGGAGCGATTAGTAACTCAACTGTCGCACTGATGTCCGTGACGTCAATTCCCCTCAATTACCCTCAATGCTATTCAAAATCATGGTTTTAGAAGTCTGAGCACTGTGCTATCGAATATGATGTCATGCACAGTGACTATTAAATAATATAAAAGCTTGTCCCGAGATTTACCTGTGTACTATAGTCTCGCTTGACATACTATAAGTAATTCTATGAAAGAATTTTTTTCCTATAAAATATGCAAATTTCGCGAAAAGTTTTTATATCATTTAATAAATTGTGTAATACATGTACTAAATTGATTGGTTTGATTTCATTTAAAGTTTATTTTCTTCTTTTTAGGGCAATTAAATAAAAGCTTATTTTTAAAAGTTTTTTTACCATTAATTTATTCAAATATCGTTTATGAATGAAATAAAAATAGTTTTGCGTATGTCGCGTTATCTTCTCTTGCAACTTCAGTTTTGATCACAGTTCCAGATAGTTAAGTTAAAAGTTAAAGTTCATTATTTATCATTTAATTTAGATAACAGAGATCTTCACTTTGTTCGTAACAGTAATAACTAATAATAATGTTACCACGGACATAAAAAAAGAACGGACGTAACCTTGTCTAATCGAGAGTGAAGCTGACAGCTGACAGCTCGCTTACCATGTATGCGTAATTTTGTAATTTTTGATTCGCGATGGTGTCAATGTCGTAGCCGTATGGTGTCAATGTGTGGGTGTGTGTACTTGTACGAATTCAGAGTTGGTATTCCTATGGGTGCTTTACTGAATTTGTTCTTGGGATTACGTCCGTCTTTTTTTACGTCCGTGAATGTTACATAGCAAAAAAAAAGGCTATTTTCAAAACATAACGTGGGAGCGCTACAATAAATACATAAAATCCGAGAAACAGCTTTAAAATCAAAAGCCACTTGAACTTCACAAAAGCCGAATTTAAAATATATCAAATTTCCGAACTCTCAAAAAAGTTTCTGATGCGACCTCGTAAATTCTCGAGTGTATTTGAAAAGCATATTAAGTTTTCAGACCATTGCGTAGTTTGGTTGGAATAACATTCAGAACTATGACTTTACCGGGAAATGTAGCGATGCAGCTTCGGAAATTCCATTGTCAACTGCGGGAGTAAATCTTTTGTTCTGGACGTCTTAAAATGGATGCATTGTTGTTAGTTCGCAACTCGTTTAAGTTCCAAGATATTTTTCTGTCTCAAATAGCGAAGTAAACATCAAAAGGAAATAAGTAACAACATTAAACAACAACAGTTACGTGACCGTTTATGAAATAAATCAATATTGATGACTGGCAACTCCTTATTATTACGAATTACTTATTACGAAGAAGACTTCGTTATTTTTTTATGTAATATATCGTTAAATCTGATAGGAAACGGTCTTTGCCCCATTCATGGACATCTTACATGAGCCCTGTAACATCCCAAACACGTAGCTGGCCAAGTAAGCTGGAAAAGTGGAGACCCACTTATTTCTGGACTTCGAACACTGCATCGGAAACACATAAAATATCGTTGCCCAGCAGAATGTACCCTAAGAAGTTGTTATTAGATTTAAGGCAAGATTGGATGAAACACACATCGATTTCCATGTTCAGCAATCAGTTTCCCAGATTGTTCCACAGATCCACAGATATCGCAAACAGTAGAATTCCGTACCAATGCACCGTCCGCCGGCGCCGTCCGATACATTCCAGTCAGTCGATTGGCGATAATCGGCTTCGTCTCAAATCGAAATTCAGCTACATTTGAATCGACAGCCGTGACACGCTGGGGCCGGGCCCGCTAGATATTTGCGATTGAGCTATGAGCTGGGAGCTGGGCCGGGTCACATTTCATAAGTCAAGTAAGAGCGTTTACACACTATCCGACATCCGTTTTCAATCCGATGTATTGTATTAGTGAAATGTATGGAGGATAAAACAAACAAATTCACACGTGGTAGAAGTGAAATCTTCAAAAATAAAGGTATTGATTGAATAACGTGTATCAGTTTTAATTATCTTTCAAAAACTATTTTGTACTAAACATAAACGTGTACATATGTACGCGCGTGAGAAGTTATACTTCTTTGGCATCATTAAATAAATGTTTAACACAAGCTGTCTTGGCAAACTTCGTATCGCCTAATATCAGCGATTCATGTACTTTGTTGTTACTTTTAACTTTTATAGTTTTGGTAGGTTTAACAAATTAGAGACCATTAAATTCCCTCTCCTTCTCCTTCCCGCACCCTCTCTCCCTGCCCCTCCCACTTCCTCTCCCCTGCCCATCCCTCTCCCCTTCCTCTTCCCCTCCCGCTCCCTCTCCCCCTGCACATACTACTATAAATATACTATACTATAAATATACACCTAATGTTTAGTCAGTAATTAGTTTACTCTATAGGTATATTGGTGAAAACCGCACAAAAATCCATTCGGTAGTTTTTGAGTCCGTGCAAGAATCATGACGAGTGCATAAAGAGTACTGTCCGTTGACTTCGTGAATAAAAACTGTCTGAATATTAAATTTATTTAAGAAACAATTTAAACAAGTCTGGAAGTTCCAGCGCCCGGTAGTCCCGGTGCTATTTATCTATGTTTCGGAACGTAAACAGCTTTCAGAGCTTCACGGTGGAAGTAGGTTGGTTTAATATCAAAAAATTGAAACAGAGCACCGGAATGAGGTTGCATTTAGAAGCACACGGCTCGCTAATAACCTTTCAGGTAACGGCTTTATTTGAACAGCGGTTGTGTTCCGAGGTTAAAACGAAATCTGTTCTGTTTCTAAAAACTTTTAATAGTGTAGCAAAGACTGATGGCAGTTTCATAACAAATATTCGTACTGATTCGTTCGCAAGTAATCTTGCGAATGTCTGCAAAGGTATATGGCAAAAAAGACTGAATTATAAAAAAAAATATTTAGTAACTAGCAGACAGACGAGCGGACGATCCACCTGACGGCAATGGCCACCATCGCCCATGGACATCAGCAACACCAACGGCATCACTAATGCGTTGCCGATCAAGTATAAGAAAGATATAGAAAGAACTTGCTCTCAAGGTTTGAAAACAGTAGAAGGAAAAGTGGAAACTTAGAAATATGTATTTTCTAACGTTTGGTTTGATACCTCACTCGCATTTTCAATCACATGTAATAATAATGCATGAGAATGACCAGCTACGCAACCAGTTCTGCACAGGTTACGGAATACCTATTTTTGTAATAAATAATTATAAGTTTTATTTTAAAAGATATGCTGAGAAGTTTCTTTCCGGCCTTTCTTCTCCATGACAAAGCACCCTTCCGAAAAGCTGATAGATTGAAAAAATGACGTGCATAAGTGTATCGTGTGTGTAGGTACACACCTACATGAATAAATTATTTTGATTTTGAATGACAAATACGGCATCGATACATCAGTAGTATGTTGATTTTAGAATCAATTATTGGCGACCCTGTAGCGTAGTTGGTAGCGATCCTGCCTGCGAAGCGAGGGGTCACGGGTTCGATTCCCGGCCAGGACAGATATTTATGTGACAGATAAATATTTGTACTCGGGTCATGGGTGTGATTGTGATGTGTTAAAATAAAATTACGTGTCGTCCATGCCACCCGCGACACAGGTAATAACATACTGCGGGGGGTATGAGTGTATTAGTGTTTATTATTAGCGTTTATTAAAAATTGTGTGAATGAAAAAACCGGAAGGATTTTTTTATTAATTTGGGAAACAATAAGAGCGTAAATATACAAACTCCATACTGGGGCATCACACGCAACGCGAGAGACTGTATCATTCTGAGAGCCACTTCGCTTTATTGGCAATTTAATTAAAATACAGTTTAAGAATTATTTATTTCCGTAATCCACTCACTTTCTTTGTATTGTTCTAGGAACAAGTGCCTCTCAAGTACATCTGTAACTGACTTCAAACACACTTAATTATGGTTTTAATTTTCTTTTCCTTTACCAAAGTTACGACTCTTTGTTTTGTTTCCAAATTAAAAACACTGCGAAAGATTCCAAGACGGAACGATGTATTTAATTACATAAAAAGTACAGACAATGCTTTTTATACCCTGGTCATACTATATTATGAATACACGCAATTATTACTCCTACTTCAGCGAGTACAACATTCATGAGTTCTATACATGATCGATTTGAGATTAATTCGATTCAGAATGAGACGCATATCTCATTACGTAACATTAGAGACTAGACTACATGTCTGTACAGCTACAGCCTACACGACCTCCGCTGGGAAATTACTGCATTTACACGAATCGTATTAGTACCAGTCGTACTAGTTCAGTCCGCAATGCAAACTGCTATTAGCGATATTACAAGCACATTGTTCCGCAACTGTAGGCGTCTTCAATATAATAGCGATTCGGCCCGGCTTCGACCACGTAGCACTAATATAATCTAAATTTTACTAACAAAAAACAGTCGAATTGAGAACCTCCTCCTTTTTTTGAAGTCGGTTAAAAAATGAAAAAACTGTTGATATATTATGGTAGCTAACAATCTTCACAGATCAGCCTCATGTGACTAACTCATCTAACATGGTTATCTTTTAATGCAGCGTGCTATCATAATAATTTAAAGGTTGAAAGAACTTACCTGTAAGTGAATTTCAACCGGGATTATACGAGATGTTGCATCCGAAGAGATTTAAATAACCATGTAGTTGTCCTTCGAGACACTGCATCGTCACACATTTGGAGTATATGAAAATAAAACAATAATAAGAGTCAAATATTTAGTCTGTGTTGTTGCCATCACATCACTATTGTATATACCCAGCCCTAAAACGTCATTCGTTTTTCGTGTGCTGCATCGTCGTTAGTGTCATTACTTATAAATAATTTAAATAATATTATAATAACATTAAAAACTCGTGCTTTGGATTATTTTGGTTCATATATAATAGGCGGAAAACATCATAATAATCTATATTTATATGTATGTATATATGTATTAGTAAATATATGTATCATTCATGTAGTTGGACGTGCACTTGTAAGTGTGTGTGATAAGGACTTGTCACATCACTCGTGTCACAAAATATGCATCGTTATACAATACATAGTGTATTGTAGTTTATTACATGTAATGTTACAAGCAATGTTCATTGATTAATCTGTAGCGGCCCAGTGTCCCGTGTCCCGTGTCCCGCCGGGACAGCGTGACAAGCTCGTGAATATTGCGTTTACAAATTGATAACCGCTGGTCCTCTAGTCCGCCGGTTACCCAATACAAGTCATTTTACTTACCTAACGTAACCTCGTTTGTTCTATGGAATTTTTTAAGATTTTATTTGTAACTTTGCATTGATATTTCACCATTGTCTCATGTCTTTCTTTCTTCTTTTTTGGCGGCAACGCATCAGCGATGCCTTTGGTGTCGCTCATGTCCATGGGCGACGATAGCTACTTACCATCGGGTGGATCCCTTGACGGCTAGTTACATGAAAAAATCCTGGTGCTATGTGCATTATGATTTGCCACGTGAAAAAATATTTACAATACTTAATTCGTGACTGAAAAAATATTCTGTATAAAAAATCTACATATTTTTATATGCCGTTTGTTTCATTTTATTTACGCAAATATGCTCCTAAACGCATCGGTACACATAAAATCATATTTATTTTTATTCACAAAGAGAGACAAATAAATCGTGGATTCAAGTAAGACTTATGTAATTCAAATGCAGTCTTATTAATAACAATAACTTTCAATTTACTTAATTATTTCGATTATTTTTTATAATTAGGTAAATATGTCCATAGTGGTGCATCTTCTAAGCGTGGAGCAGCATAGATGCAGGGGATGTGACTACGAAGGTTCCGAGCGCTGGTCATCGAAGTCTTCTGGACGCGATGCTTTGGTCCTCCTGAAGGTTATGCCCGTGTGTAGTGATCCCGGGAGTTATAGAATGGAATGGAATGTATAATATGCTGGTAGATCGAAGGGTGGAGTAAAACAACAGGGATTTTTCACATACACCTCTATTTCATATTATAAAGATACAATTACAAACTTAGGCCCTGACACGAAGGTTAAAAAAATAGCCGCGAATGATTGAATGTTGCCATATAAAAATATGTATTAACAATTTGATATTGGGGATACCAACACTGTGATACGTAAACATTTTGCGGTCTTTGGTTAGTAACACCCTACTACCGCCTACACCGCTTTTTATCCATCCCGTCTGTCATCCATGGTGTGTCCCGGTATGGAGTTTTCCCCGCCCGGGCGATCCAGGCCCTACCAGGTTAATCCCGCTTGTGGGAAGCCCAGCAAGAACCGATCAGCGACCGAACGGCGGTATAAGGGCTTGTTTCCACCGAAGCGAAGAGATGCGAATCGGAGCGAAGATTTCATGCACGGTATAGTGAAGACTTGTGATATGTGAGGTACTTACAATGACTTTTTTATAATAATCTTATGCGTACAAGTAGTACTTATTGAGTGAAACTGATACAAATATGTTTAAAAACTAAGCCTTTACTAGATAACCACGTTCAAATAAGTATGAAACAGGAAAATATTGTCTGAATCTAAAGTTGATCTTTAAATTGTTATCAAATTTTTATCGCCTACTCAATAAATTTTAAATTAATACATAAAGGCAAAGCTTTTTCTTGTTTAACCTGTTTTAATGGTCTGTAATCCTTCCGCGATAATACGCCCTTTTCATGGTCACAACATTGTAAGTCACAATAGTCTAAAGCAGGTAGAACTGGACTTAAACTTGTTGTTATATATTTTTATGGGTTCCTATTGTAATGAGAGGAGCACGAGATAACAAGTTCAAAGCTTGTTATATTATTTCTTTGCATTGAACATCATAAACTTATTATCTGTTCGTAGTTTAAGCCAAGTCCAATAAAAATTGTATTATATATTTTTTTGTTAAATTGTCTACATTGTTTTACATTAGCACCTCGTGTTAAGTGTTACCTATTATTGTATTACTATAGACTTACCTTCTGGTAATGGTTATAGCTTATTTGTATAATAGGCAGCGGGCCGCCAGGCAAAGATGGCGTGAAGTCTCATTTCTTTTGCATATGGAAGAGGGCGCCCACATCTTTCATAAAGATGGGTATACGAAAGGAGCGTCAGTCGCAACACAAATATCCGGGTAACCAGCCGCGTAAATAATAAAATTTGAGTCGAGAGTGAAAGTCGGTATTTAATTTTAAATCTGTGGTCGACCGACTACACCACGCTACCAAGACTACGTGCATGCCTGCGTCCACCATTTTGAAGGTGAGAGTCGCTCGTGAGGGTTTTCTTTGAAGAACTGGCGAACAAAGAAAAATAACAACTAGAGTCTTGTATTCATTTAATTTCCAACAGCACTGGAACCAGTATGGAATAAAAGTAAGCTTAACCTCAGTTACAAGTCACTGCCATCCACGTTGAAAGATAAGATTTTTACTGAAATATCCGCTATAAAGTTGAGTGACGAAGATCCTGTTGTCGAACGTCTGCAGCGTCGCAGTACAAAGAAATAGGAAACGAATCTGGTGCGAGCGGTCCCAGTCCTCGGCCACGACTTGTCTGGCCCAGCCGGTAGGATCAGCAGCGACAACGATAAAGAAGAATACCAAGTAAGATCGTTCAAGTTTCTCCAACGTCGTGCCTTTTTCAAGATTTATTCCTTTTTATATATAACTGTTTAAAGGGAAATGTCTTAACTTGACTTATTGGATATAAGTAAGGAGTCAGTACTCATTAGGTACACGTTATCTCGATACGGTTCGGATCGTGAGGATCCATATACTCTGGATAGAGTTTTCCTTCCATAACAAATCTAGTGGATTGAACACGAATTGCAACCACTCAGTCTAGCCGGAGTTAAAAAGTTTGGACATTAAGTGAATTTAATTATAATGGTCCTGCTTATTATATAAAAAAAATATATTGAAAAGATTATATTGAAAGGATTATATTGAAAAAGATTTGAATTTTATAGCAGAAGTTAACATAACAACAGCAATCACTGCATTTTGTTTTTGCAAATTACTTGCTGTATAAGTTATGTAAAAAAGTTTTTATTACAAATTGTATTTAAAATATTTGCGAGTAACGTATGAATGAATGATAAGTATTGTGCACAATAGTTTAAGAACAGTTCGTATTTTTCCAATTGATTTTGTTTATGCAAAAGCTTTACACGATTTATAGAGAAATAATTGTCTTGTGCTCCTTGTTACTTTAAATCATTCCACTACTCCAACTTGTGGAAACAGTAGGAAACGTTAGGCACATTATAACAAACATTTGAACCAAAGACACTTAAATGTAGAATATGTCCACAAAAAAAATCCATTAAAAAATTTTACTTTAGATATTTAAAATCGAAAGTTCACTTTATCTGAAAACGAAAGTACCTCAAGTAAAAATCAATTTACTACTCCAAGCCGCTGATAGCTCAGGAATTGCCTCCAAAAACGTAGCTAACAGTTCACTCCGGCAAGCCGCTGACACAGCAGGTCATGTAGGCATTACCGCGGAAAACGTAGCGAGTAGTTTACTCCTTCAAGCGACAGACAGCGCGAGCCATTCAAGCATTACGCAGCATATCATATCATATCAGCATAGCATATCAAGCAAGTTGTGGAAACAGTTGCTCAGTTGCACCATGGACAAAACCCTCTACCTGAAATTATATCAGAAGGTCATACACAGTAAGACCACCCGTCTACATCTTAAAAAAAACCATTTCCAACTATTCCGCCTATTCAACACAGGGAAAATGACGAACATTATGAGTGTGGTCCAGCTGATCCATTCCTTCGGGATCATGACATAATTAAATTGATTCCTCATTACGATGGGCACATCAAATTATTACAACAGCTAAGTACATGTGCGTTATTTCGTACCTACGTCAGCCAAACGACATACACATTCCATTTGTAAAAGAGTAATGAAGTGATTACTTTTCTTTTAATTTACAGAGCTCTGTCAAAAATCGACAAATTAGGTCATTTCATAAATAAATAATCACTTTTCTCACTTTTTCATCTTAATTCATATGTTGCTTTTAATATGTTAAATATGGAAGCCGTCACGATACCATATTTAACACCTTTGGCCTTCAGAATATCATAAATTTTATATTTATGAGGAATTAGTAGGCACAGATTAGCTCAGGAATGTCAAGGCAAACATAAATTTCCATAAACGAATATTACTTTCTTCCTTTATTAATATTCCAATTTTTTTTTTCGATTAAAAAAATCTATTGACCGACAACTTGAACAAGTTAAGTCAAGTTAAGTCAAGTTTGTCACATTGAAAACGAAAGTGAGCGCCAAGCGATAGAAAGTATATGTTATGAATACCGTGACATATTTTACTGTGACGGAATTCCATTAACATCTACTAATAACATTAAACATTACATTCGTACCAAAGATGATATCCCCATATTATGTATATTAAGCAGTAGGCAATCCCCTTCACACATTGAATAGTGAAGTCTCTACGAGTCAGTTTATAACTGGTGATACAATTTATACAAAATTGGTGAATAAACGTAAGCCTAAAGATTCACCGAGATTTGAGCAAGCGACAGTAATAGGGAATAATAACAGGAATGTTACTCCAGTTCGAATCAAGACACGGAGCACAAAAGTACCTGTCAGAAATATTAAACGGCCTACTAGGTCAAAGAACCAATCATTATAAAATGACTGGATAAACCTTTTGCTAACAATTTGTAACAATTAATGTGTAATAATTTGTAATCATTTACACTTTATGTTAAGATTTGTATACTTTTGTAAAAACCATTATACACATAAAGCCATTGTTAATAATTTGCAATAATAATGTGTAATAAATTGTAATTTAAGAATTTTAAAACAATTAATGAAAGTCGTTGTCATACATAAATCTTTTGTTAATAATTTTATAATGATATTTTATATGAAGTTAGAGTAAGGTTAACCTTTGATTAAGGGATGTTGTTAATTTTTTATAATTGTATAAGTGAACCCATATTATGGTGGCGGGTAGTAATAAGAAAACAGATAAACACTCTTTATATAAAGATTTTTAATTAGAAATTGTCATAATTGTGTCATGTTACCATAAGCAGCAAATACTGCCTCAATTTGTAATCGCACTTACCCCAATTAATTGTAAAATTGAATGACATGAGGGAGTCCAATGAAATTATTTAATTTCAAAATAATTTCATTCTTAATGGTGGAGGAGTTATATATATCAGACCCTTCAGGTCTTTTATATATAATTATAAATAAAATTTAATTCATAAGCAACGCCACGGGTTTCACTTGTTAAAGTTGAACCATAAATTACAAAGTAATCCGCCTCGCGGAAGCTGATAGGCCGTATGGAAACAAACAAATTTTACGACATTTTAATGTCTGCAACAATGTCGTCCCAGTAGTCAAACACGAAAATCTAGTCATTTATGGGTTTTCCCATTGTCATGGTAAATTAGACCATGAAAAGGTGCGTCAATCAGTTTAATGGTTGTACATGCCGGAACACTGATTTCCATAGTGGCTTCTGGAAGGACTCTCAGCCAATATATAAGTCGAACCTAGACTCCTCAGAGCATTCGATTCCGAGCAGTGTTACTAACCAGTGAGAATTAAAGTTAATTTTCATCCAAGAATTATCTTTTCTTTACTGAAGTCAACACGTCTTAAAAAAATAGATTTTCACTGCATAAATATACACGTCATAAAGTCCAGTGAAACGAGATCTCGCTGTCGAGCGTCTACAGCGTCTGCAGTACAGAAGAATTGATACGAGCCTGGAGCTAGGAACCCCAACCCTTATCTAGACGACACGACGACGACACGACACTTATCTAGGTATCACCGCGGAAAACGTAGCGAATAGTTTATTTCATCAAGTGACAGACAGCGCGAGCAATTCAGGCTTTACCGCTGATAACGTTGTTAACGCCGTTGCGGAAACAGTTGCTCAGTTGCAACACGGACAAAAGCCTCATCCTTTAACTAATCCAGAAGGTCATCATACACAGCAAGACCACCCGTCTACATCGCAGGAAAAATTATTTCCCACTATCCGCCTATACAACACAGGGAAAGCAACGAATCCTTAGTTTTGTACGAATAACATTTTTTACTTCAAATATAATTTGCCGAGTAAAAGAGTGATTTCATTCGTCGTAAAAGTAAAGATTTTCACCGAGAATAACTGAGCAGCCGGTTGTAGTCCTACTGCGACGCACATGAGACTTCAGAGCCTTAGGTGTAATAGAAGATCGAGAAACTTAATTGGCGCAGTCGTCGAGGAACCGAAGAAACATTGAGTAAGATCCATCCAATCTTTACTTAACTTCAACACATCGTCGTCGCAATCTTTTTAAAGGTGATTTGCAGAAGAACCATTTACCATCGATCAGGACGCTAAGCAATCGTGATTTTGTTACGGTCCGAGTAAGGAAACGAAACCTTACGTCTTAGACTTTGGCTGGGAATTGGATCGAGAGGATCCATAATCTTTTGTAAAAGATCTTCTTCCTCAAAAAATCTGTGGACATCGGCATCATCCGAAAAATCACAGCGTAGACCGTTCTACAACTTCTCGGGAGAAAAAGTAAAAAAAAATGGGGATAAGTTTAAAAAGTGCTAGTATAAGATCGCGATCTAATAAAAAAGATTTATAAAAAATATAATGAGAATAGGATCTATAAAAATAAAAGGATATATTCTAGATGTAAAAGAATATATAGGAGAATCTATAAAGAAAGGGAAAATATAATAAGTAATCGATTACATGTAAACGTAGAATTAAGGACAAAAAATTATTGAATTATTAATAATTATAATTATAATCTTATAATACCTGTAAATGCCAAAGACTTATATATTATACACATCTCATGGAAGTTTGGTACTTTTATTACAATTAAACAATACGTCTACTATTACCCATTCTTGTGGTTGAGATCTAGACAAAGAACGAAGAAGGAAAGACTATTTCGGAATCTTTAAAGATAAAATTAGATATTTAAATAGGATTCACTCGCTAGAGAAACAACGCACGACATTGTACACGCAAAACATTGTAGATAGGGCACATATTGAAGAACAAATTACGGCACTAGGCTTAGCAGATAGACCCAGCAAAATGAATAAATGTTCAAGGATTATCCCTCATTACGATTGTGAACCATTCCTTTGTTTCTTGCCAAAAAGTAAACCACGTTACTTGGCTCCCCCTTCAAGTATAGTCGCTAGTCCAGAATATTCCCAACGTCCTTCAAAGAATAACCTTCATAATGTTTCACAACCAGGCACGAGCACTCAGGGAAACACAAATTTTCATTTCCTGGCCGCTGCTATACAGAATAAGGTAGCAGATGATAATGTGCCCCATTTGCCATACTTATATATAAAACATCAAGATGCCAACTTTTTATTGGACACCAAGAGTGAAAGGTCATTTGGAAGCCATAAATTAGCCGATAAATATTTCGCAAATGATAAGATTTACGAACCTTTTAGTAATAAAAGCACACTTGTCAATAATATTACCCATGCATAGACTATTTCAAAGTAACATGTGTCATAAATTTTATATAAATGACATTGATGACTTTTACGATGCTTTAATAGGGATTGACCTGTTATAAAGACTCAATGCCGAGGTAGATTTGACCCGTTATAAATTATGGATACCCTATATTAGTTTCCCAATTTATTATAATCCAGTATATAATAGTAAAATATGACAATAAACTAATAACTGACAGACTACTCACTGATAACTTATGCAAATTACGATTAGAGCACATTCTGAATGAAAGCGAAAGGAACTAAATCTATAGTCCATTTTTTGGCGGAGTCCAAACTGATAAACAAAGCACAGTCATACGGAAATCTTACTAATTTCACGACATGCGCACGCTTTGAGTGTTGTATACCTTTAAGATATGTTTATTACACAATTAACTATTGATATCACACTGAAACTACTTTAAGTTCACCGTTTAATTATTTAAACTCTCTAAAACACGAAACATTGCCAAAACTTCTTTGCACAGAAAACAATATATCGATGACAATTTGACAGCTAGGAACTTAAGATTTTCGTTGATTCGTAAGGATTGAAAGACAAATCGATTTTCTAAATCGTTTGAATGATTTCTTGATCGATATACTTAATTATATTTTAACGTTACGGTTGAAAAATAAAACATATTTTTAAAACTGTATAATGTTATTTTTGTCTCTTTCTATTACTCAAGGATACAAGACAATGATTTTTCGTTCGTATCATGGCAAATAATTTTAAATTTAAATTTTTAATTTAAAGTAGCTACTTTTTATATTGACTTATAGGTACTTTTTATATAAATATTTTTATATTTAAGTAGGTAGTTATGTATCCCTCATATTAGTTATGTATCCCTTATACATATAGTTATATACTCTTGCATTGTCATACACCAGTACTGCATCACCTCATGTTACTTTGTTGCTATCGCCACTTCTTGACTTATTTACGACCCATATATTAATTGAATACGTGACAATCTAGAGGTTACGGAAATTAACATGGTTGTCAGGGTGACCTATAGAGCATGGTAACTGAGGGGTATATAAGCAGGAGCAGCCGCTCCACAGATCATTCCGTGTCCTGACTTGTAAGAAGTATAACACTTGTAACTTCCCAATAAACTCCAAGTTTAATCAAGAAGTTGTATTAATTCTTCAATCTTCAAAAATCTGATCTTCGAGCTCTCCGAGGACCATCTCAGGCTACATCATAACTGGCGCAGTCGGTAGGATATCAGCGGTAACACAGGTGACAACACTGAGAAGTAAGTGAACATCTTTATACTTGTTGCTGCCTGCAAAGTTACATCCAGACTTGGACTAAGGCTGATATAAAAGAATTCTACATAATAAGAAGATATTTTTGAAGAAATATTGAATTAATACCACTGGCACGGAATCGGGAGGATCCATACGTAAATTTAACTTATTTTCCTTCCTTAACAAACCTTACTAGAAAAAAGCTCTAACCCTAGATAGGGTTATGTAAATTTTTGATACGTGGTGAAGAGTTAATGTTGTAATTCCGGTAAATAGACATAAGTGCTGGCGGAATTATATACTTAAATTATATACTTAAATTGTTTATTTAAATTATACTAGTAACTCTCGGTAAAGAGACATATGTGCTGTCGAGGTTAACTAAAAATATATGCGATAAAATTGCTAGCAATCAATAATTAAAAAGGACAAAAGTTCCTTAAAAAATATAAAAGTTTATATAACTTAATTAAATATCGCAAGGCCAACAGTTAAATAACTGTAAAATTTGATGAATTGTGCGTCGACATAGATATATAAAAATAATTACTCGCGAGTATTTTAACTGTGAGTTGTATTGTGTATAAAAATATTACACAACGAGTATTTGAACTGTGAATTGAATTTTGTATAAAAAATATTATACAAAGAGTATTGTAACTGTGAATTTTGTATAAAGAATATTATACAAAGATTATTTTAATTGTGAATAGTGAATAGTACTTAAACTGCGAATTGTATTGTTTAAGAATATTTTAATGGTGAATGGTATATAAGAATATTATACAATATATTTGAAATTGTGTATATAATAAGAATTTAAGCAGTTAGTTGCCAAAGCAATTGATAAAAAGGGTTAATAACATTTTATTAGGCTTTAAGCAAAGCATTTCTATCTTATCTTGCGAATTCTAAAGTAATAAAAATGAATTACTTAGCGAATGCGGCTGAAGCGGCATCACGCCATGCTGTGCAAGCCATTCGTAACGAAGTTGATAACGCAGCGAATAAGCTCGCTGATAGATTTGCGCAACATGTATCAACTAGTTCAGGTCCAGCCCCTGTTTATGGTCCAGGAGGTCAATACAGCCACCCGGATGAAGTAGGCCCCGTTCCGTCTTACTCTCCAACACCAAGTGGCCAGCATGAACATGAACAACCGCCTCCTTATTCAGCTCATGTACCTCACGAGGAAGAGCATAATTTCCAATTACCCAGGGAACCTGTAGCGTCTCATAACGTGGATCCGCAACCAGCACCAATGATCACAACTGATTTTAATTCGAGATCGAAAATATCACAAATTTATATATTAATACCATCTTATGACGGAAATCCCAAACATCTAAACTTATTTGTCAAAAAATGCGAGTTCGTATTAAATAATTATGGAAACAATACTACGGAAGTATACGATTTTATACTAGAAATGATAACAAGCAAATTTAAAGGCAAAGCAGCCACAGTCGTAAGCGAAAACGACTACGTCTTGCATGATTGGAAATTACTAAAAGTATTATTGATCCAATACTTCGGAGATAAAAAGACCGAAGCATGTCTAGAATTAGAACTAGAGTCACTTAACTTGCGTCCTAATGAGTCATACCTAGAATTTGGTGGAAGAATTCAGTCTTTAAAATCTAATCTATTCTCAAAAGTTGCACAAGAGAATGATAGGCATATTAGAGATACTAAAATGGCAATATATGATAATACAGCCTTAAATATATTTCTCTATAATTTACCTCAATCATTATTACGAACAATTAGACTCAAAAATCCTTCCTCATTAGAAAAAGCCATGCAATACGTCACCGAGGAAATTAATTTCGAGAAACAATATACCTCCTTTAGCTTAAGGAGGGAGGAGTTATGTATCCCTCATATTAGTTATGTATCCCTTATACATATATACTCTTGCATTGTCATACACCAGTATTGCATCACCTCATGTTACTTTGTTGCTATCGCCACTTCTTGACTTATTTACGACCCATATATTAATTGAATACGTGACAATCTAGAGGTTACGGAAATTAACATGGTTGTCAGGGTGACCTATAGAGCATGGTAACTGAGGGGTATATAAGCAGGAGCAGCCGCTCCACAGATCATTCCGTGTCCTGACTTGTAAGAAGTATAACACTTGTAACTTCCCAATAAACTCCAAGTTTAATCAAGAAGTTGTATTAATTCTTCAATCTTCAAAAACCTGATCTTCGAGCTCTCCGAGGACCACCTCAGGCTACATCATAACTAAGAACTTATCAATTCGCATAGTCATTTTCTTTGACAGACAATGCACTTTAGACGCTGTATCAGATGAACAAACTCCAAGTTTCATTAAATACGTGCCAGAATCATACAGCGAAGATGAATCAACTGAATTCTCTGAATAATTTTTTTTCAATATATTCTTGTATCATTTATTTATGAAATATGAAAGATTTATCAATTTTTAAAGTATAATGCTATATAAATATAATTCGGTTCAATTAATTAATCGTATTTCAGTTATGTAACAGTTAATCGATTTTCATTCGATAGTTCCAAACCCTATTCAATCGTGAATATTGTCTATGGCAAATTGACATTAGAAGTCGGCCATATTTGTTTACTACTTTGGACTCGACCAAAAAAATGGACTATACTCCATTTGTTTATGAATATAGAGATATATTTTATTGTGAAGGAATTCTGTTAACCTTTACGCATGACGTAAAACATTATATCAGAACGAAAGATAAAGTTCCTATTTATGTAAAACAATGTCGGCAATCACCGAAACCAACAGAGGAAATAAACGAACAATAATATTATATAAATGTATTTTTAATAAAATGCTTGAAAATAAAGCTAAAATTATAAATAATTTAAAAGATAAGGCGTCTGACGACAACTTTAGTGCGGGCAACACCGTTTATACAAAGTTAGTGAATAAAAGAAAGCCTAAAGATTCCCTGAGGTATGAAAAAGCTACGATAATTGATGAGGTAGAAAAAATATTATTCCAGTAAAAATAAATGAAAGAGTTAAAAAGTACCAATGAGAAATGTGAAATGCATGGTAATTGACTATCGAAAATTAAATGAAAAAACCATAAGCGATAAATATCCAATCTCTAATATAACCGACTTATTTGACAAGTTAGGCAATTCGAAATATTTTAGTCAATCAATCAATCAATCAATCAATCAATCAATCATCTTTATTGTGGATTTAGTACATTAGATTTAGCTAGCACATACCATCAAATAGAAACTGCTGAACAGAACAGACCGAAAACTGCTTTCACTACTAATAATGGACACTTTGAGTTTCTCAGAATGCCATTTGGACTGAAAACAGCTCCTGCTACTTTCCAAAGGACAATGGACTACGTCCATGATGATATTATAGTATATTCAGATACTCTTGAAAAACATTTCTTAGCGTTACATAAGGTATTCGAGACATTAAGATCGGCTCAACTTAAGGTACAGTTGGACAAATCATAATTTTTAAAGAAAGAAGTACTATATCTAGGTTACATGATTACTGATTATTACTCATTGGCTATTACCGCAAATTTATATAAGATTTTGCTAAAATCACAAAACCTCTAATTGTTTAAAAAAGTATGCTAAGATTATTATTAATAACGAATATATTAGAGCATTTGAACTTTGGAAAGAATTATTAATTAAGGCACCCCTTTTATTTATTTATTTATTTATTTATTTATTTATTTATTTATTTATTTATTTATTGATTTATTTATTTATTTATTAAGGTTCACCAACAGTTTCTACATGAATAACAATGTGTAGTTACATAACAAAATGTCTTTATATGCTACATGCGAAACCAATGACAGGCAAACACAGCTTTCACCAAGAATTGACACAGTATTAAGTGTGGGTAACCAAATAAAAAGTATTAAATTATATAATATAAAATGAAAATAAAAACAAGAACAAGAACGCGGTCTTAGAAAATTGACTACTGACTTATATGCATATTTGTAAAACAACAAAATAGATTGATCATTATATTCTACAACATCCCGATTTTTCAAAACCGTTTATACTTACAACGGATGCTTCTAATGTAGCATTAGGTGCAGTTCTTTCCCATGGACAAATAGGAAAAGATAAACCTATCGAATACGCTAGTAGAACTTTAACATCCGCGGAAACTAAATAATTCCATAGAAAAAGAATTGTTAGCAGTAATTTGGGCAGTAAAACATTTTAGACCTTATCTATATGGACAAAAAGTTTACATATACACTGACCATAGACCATTGGCTTGGTTATATTCATTAAAAGAACCTAATTCGAAACTCACTCGATGGCGTCTGAGACTTCAAGAATATACCTTTGAAATAGCATATCGAAGCAGAAAACAATACACTATTGCAGACGTGCTTTCTCGAATTCTATTAAATATTTTAACAGTTAATGATTCCCAATCCCAAACCTATACGAGTAATATAAATACCCAAATAGATTATGAATCGGACAATGAATCTGAAAGAACGATGACAATTGTTGAATCAGACTTAGAAAACTCAATTGATTCGGACGAAGAGAGCACCAACGACTCAATCATCCCAATCTTATATGAACCAATTGACACTAAGCCTCGTCAAATTATTGTTAACGAATGGTATCGCAACGAAACTAAAATAAATGATAAAAGTAAAGGTAACAAGAAAATATTGGAAATTTTTATACCCTTAAACACCTCTCTTATAAAGTCATTCTTAGTAGATCATTTAGATATTTTGAAGAAAAATTTTATTTATTTTAATTCAAAAAACTTACGAAAACCCTTTTTCAATGTGATGCTTCATTCTTTTGACATGGATAATTTAAAGGTAATTGAGTGTGCCAAACGAATAACCGTGTTAGAATCAGAAGATGAGCAAAAAGATATAGTATTAAAGGTACATCAAGATAAAACGTGCCATAGGGGAATAAACGAAACGCTTAACCATCTGAAACGCAATTATTATTGGCCCGGAATGAAAGACACCGTTTCGGCAATAATTAACTCATGCGAATTATGTAAAAAAATGAAGTACGATCGAAATCCTATCAAAACCGAACTCCAACTAACTCAAACTCAGAACAAACCTTTTGAAGAATTATTTATAGATTTATTTTCAATTGAAGGGATTACTTACCTACTATCATTGACGTTTTTAGTAAATTAGATCAAGCATTTCCTGTAGCTAACCGATCAACACCAGAAGTGTTAAAAGCTCTCATGAAATACTTTTCTCTATATGGAACTTCATATAAAATAAGTTGTGACCCTGGTTCTGAATTCAATAATGCCCTAATTAAAGATTTTCTGATACTCCACAAAATTTCATTACATATTGGCACAATTAATAATCCAAATTCAATGGGATTAATAGAGAGATTCCATAGTATATTAACAGAGATTTATAGACTAGCGAAATACGAGAAAAAACCAACAGACGTGTCCGACACTATAAATTATGCACTTATAGCGTACAATAATACTATCCATTCAGTAACGGGATTAACCCCCTTCGAAATTGTATTTGGTCATACCGATAGTAGAAGTACATTTGATATTAATTATAATCACAATTACATGCAAAAATTGGTGAGAGAACATAAAAAGAGAACATCCGTTCTGTACAAATACCTCACTGACAAAATGGCGGAAAATAAAGAAAAGCATATTGCTAAATTAAATAGTCAAGCCTCTTCTAGTCAATTTCACCCAGGAGATACAATTTATACCAAATTAGTGAATAAAAGAAAACCCAAAGATTCACCCAGGTTTGAACAAGCTGTGGTGATGGGAGACAGTAACACAAATATCTTGCCGATTCGCGTTAAAGCACGGAACACAAGCGTAGCTGTAAGAAATATAAAAAGACCTACAGGGTCAAAGAATTAATAAATTATATAAACGGGTAATCCTTTTCATATCTACAGTTTTAACTACCTCATAAAACCTAAGATTTAGGAATAAGAATATTAATTATAATAAAACACTTTTGTTACTTAATATTAGAATTTAAGTTAAATATTGTTAAGCATAAGGCCATTGTGTGAATGAGTTACCATGTTACTTAGTTACAGTTGTCATTAATTTGTACCTGATTAATCAAATTATATTGTTAAAAACTACTAACCATAACTCTTGTAAAATCGGATGGTAGGAGGAATCTAATGAAATTATTTATCTTTGTCATAATTTCATTCTTAACGGCGGAGGAGTTATATATATGACCCTTCAGGCCTTTGAAATATTAAATAAATAAAATTAAAAAGAAAGTAAAGCCACAGGCTTCTGCTTGTTAATGTGGCAAAGATAACACGTGATTTCACCAGCTTCAAGGAAACTGACTAACCTTCAAGAACGATCATTTTTGCAACTATTTAATGGACGCAACATTGTTGCTCAAAGACACAGGATCATTTTATAGCTTTTCTTTGTCATGTAAAGCAGACCATGGAAAATCGGCATAATTAATTTCATGGTCGAACGTGCTAAAACACCGATTTTCCAAGTAGCTTCTGGAAGGGATTATCAGATATATAAGCTGAGTCTAGACTCCTCACGTCATTCGATTCCGATCAGTGTAGTTACTAACCCGTAGAAGATTAAAAGTTGGATTTAACCCCAAGTACTATCTTTCATTAGTAACCTCCACGAGATAGGGTAACTGACATATTATCCGCATATTAAAGTCAAGTGTAGGAGATCCCGCTGTTGGACGTCTGCAGCGTCGCAGTACAACTTATAAATGTGATAACGAACCTGGAGCGAGCAACCCGGCCCTCTCCACGACACTTATCTAAATTGGATAATGTTGCGAGTAGCTTACTCCGTCAAGCCGCTGACTCTGCCAGTCAAGCATCACCGCGGACAATGTAGCAAATAGAATTCTTCGCCATGCGACGGATAATTTAAATCATGCAGGCATTACCGCCGATAATGTAGTCAACGCAGTTGCGGAAACGATCGCTCGGCTACAGCACGGGCACAACCCATCTTCTATCGTCAACCCGGAAGGTCACATACAACAAGACCATCCATTTTCATCGCAATAAAAAGCAACTCTGACTATCCCTCATTACGATTATGAACCGTTCCTTTGTTTCTTGACAAAAAAGTAAACCACGTTACCTGGCTCCCCCTTCAAGTATAGTCGCTAGTCCAGAATATTCCCAACGTCCTTCAAAGAATAACCTTCATAATGTTTCACAACCAGGCACGAGCACTCAGGGAAACACAAATTTTCATTTCCTGGCCGCTGCTACACAAAATAAGGTAGCAGATGGTAATGTGCCCCATTTGCCATCTAGATGCCAACTTTTTATTGGACACTTACACCCTTATTAATAAAAATCGCTTAATCCAAGCATCATCTGAAGCTACACTTGGACTAGTTAATTCTGGATTAACTAAGTAATAACTTCGTAATTGCAATGTTATTAATAAATATGGAGTAACCTCGAACTAACAATACATTTCTTAGTCCGGTTTCAACGAGTAAAATATGGCAACCTTTGTAATTTAAAAGTAAAAAGAGTGAGTCAGTGAATGACTTCATGCATTAAAATGACAGTGACAACAATATTTTGGGATTGACAACTTCAAACGACGTGATCAGCTTTCAATTTCAAGCGCCTAATTTCGCTCCTCGCAGTTTGTTTCATGCTATGGTTACTTGTTAAATTTAAAATTGATTTACATGAACCAAAAACGTGCTCGCTCAGTTAACTGGGATGAAGAAGAAAAGGTCAAAGAAAATATCAATGTGAATGACGTTTAGTTAGAACAACGAAGTACTCTTGATATGCGTCAAGTCAACGTCAATGTCGTCAATGCACGCCTAGTCCACGCCTAATCAGTCGCTAAACTATGTAGCGACATGGACTAACTTTGATTCTGAGATTAGACTCGGAGTAGCTTACTTCTTCGTTACTCTATATTTATTAATACTGAATTTAATTAAATCTTATTTACGACAAGTTTTAAAGTTACTCTTGCTTTAGTCTATGTTTATTAATATGGCCGTAAGAGTGAAAGGTCATTTGGAAGCCATAAATTAGCCGATAAATATTTCGCAAATCACAATCACAATCATCACTTGTCAATAATATTACCCATGCATAGACTATTTCAAAGTAACATGTGTCATAAATTTTATATAAATGACATTGATGACTTTTACGATGCTTTAACACGTTCGGTGCGGTAGCGGGTTATTTATATCCGATGCTCAACTTTCCTCCGGTGCGGGGTAAAAATTACTGTGCCAACCGCTGGTGCGGGACAGATATATTTGATCTCCCTGTGGTTATGAATGAGATGGTTAATGTTTTGGAATTGCCTTGTTAAATAGATAATGTAAATACAAAAAAAATGCATCGGGTTCTTACGACCCGATGCCGACTGAACGTAAAAAATTTACATCTAGTGCGTTTATCGGTTCTTAACGACCCGATGCCCGATGACCCTATAGCCGCACTAGATTACATACTAGTTGAGCTAGTGAGGTCTTTATGGTTAGATGAGTTTTTATGCAAATAAGAAGAATATTGTACAGTTATATTATACAGTTGTATTGTACAGTGTATGTAACACTGTCTGTGTATGTAACATGAAGCTATCCAGAAAAATGTTGTTTAAGTCATGTAACGGTGAAAAACCTAAGAAAAATTAAGTAAGCGAAGGTTCCCCAAAACAAATAATAATCGGTAAGTGGAATATATCAATGTATATACTACCCCGTCAACTGGTCACACATTACAAATCCTACAAACTGCATTATTTTATCGCTATCGATGTCTCTTTATCATGCTCAACACTAAAAATGTATCGACAATTTTACTAACCAGTGCGGAGAACGGGTCGTAAAGATCCGCCAGACAATTCCTTTATTTACAAAGAAACCATTCAGTGCATCTACCTACGATTTCAGCCTTTTATTGAGTGTTTATTGGTCAATATATTGCTACAAAAAAATACACTATAATCATTATACCTATAAAGATAAATCCTCTTAAACAGATGGAAGTCAAACGGATCTTTTCGACCCAGCAACGCACCAGGAACAATTCGTGCTTCAGATATAATAGACCCCATACCGCACCAACTGAAAGTCATCAAATTTGTCTAACGCAGTGAAGGTGTTAATAGGGATTGACTTGTTATAAAGACTCAATGCCGAGGTAGATTTGACCCGTTATAAATTATGGATACCATCTATTAGTTTCCCAATTTATTATAATCCAGTATATAATAGTAAAATATGACAATAAACTAATAACTGACAGACTACTCACCGACAACTTATGCAAATTACGATTAGAGCACATTCTGAATGAAAGCGAAAGGAAACAAATCTACTCCATTTGTTTATGAATATAGAGATATATTTTATTGTGAAGGAATTCCGTACCTTTACGCATGACGTAAAACATATCAGAACGAAAGATGAAGTTCCTATTTATGTTAAACAATATCGGCAATCACCGAAACAAACAGAGGAAATAAACGAGCAAGTGCAAAAATTATTGAGTGATAACATTATTCAACCCAGTTATTCTCCCTGGAGTGCTCCAATACATTTAGTACCAAAAAAATAGATAGTACAGGAGAACAAAAATATAGAATGGTAGTTGACTATAGGAAACTTAACGAGAAAACTATAGACGACAAATACCCCATTCCGAACATTTCTGATTTATTCGATAAATTAGATAAATCGGAATTTTTAAAGCAAAAAGTTTTATATTTAGGTCATGTAATTTCAGACGAAGGACTGAAGCCGAATGATGACAAAATTAGAAGTGTATTGAATTATCCCATACCAAAAACAACAAAACAAATTAAATATTTTCTTGGTTTAATAGGGTATTAGAGAAAATTTATAAAAGATTTCGCAAAAATAACAAAACCTTTAACTAATGCATTAAGAAAGAATGCGCAAATAATTTTAAACGACAAATACATTCAATCTTTTGAATTGTGCAAGGAATTATTGGTTAATGCACCGATATTACAATATCCAGACTTTTCAAAACCTTTTATTGTTACTACAGATGCCTCTGATGTAGCATTAGGTGCAGTTTTATCACAAGGTAAAATTGGTACCGATAGACCCATTGCCTATATAAGCAGAACATTAAATGAAGCTGAAACCAGATACAGTACAATTGAAAAGGAATTATTAGCGGTAGTATGGGCATTAAAATATTTCAGACCTTATTATTTTATATGGTCATAAATTCGTAATCTATACAGATCATAGACCATTAGTGTGGTTATACTCCCTAAAGGAGCCCAATGCGAAATTAACACGTTGGAGATTAAGATAATAAGATAAGAATATGATAAGATAAGAATATGATTTTGAAATATTTTATAAAAGCGGAAAACAAAACTTAAACGCTGATGCATTATCCAGAATCCAAGTGAATACTTTAGCCATACAACCAGAACTACCTCAGGCAAGTACTTCACAAACAATGATGAAACAGACACGGAGTCTGAGAAAACAATTTCAGTCATAGATTCTGATGCTTTATCAGACGATGATTTCGAAATATCGAATGATTTTCCTATTAATATTTTAGATGAACCTATAGATATAAAATCGAGACAAATTATCATTAATAATTGGTTCGGTAATGATATAAAGATTAAAGATATATCTCAAGGGAATAAGAAAATTCTTGAAGTATTTATTCCATCAAATTCAACAATTATTAAAAGATTTTTAAAAGAAAATTTAGATCCCGTAAAACCAATTTTTTTATATTTTAATTCAAAGGAAATACGTCATAAAGTCTTAGAAGCCTTATCTGAAACATTTGACACAGATTCATTAAAAGTGATCGAATGCACCGAAAGGATAACTCTTGTAGATTCAGAAGAAGAACAAAAGAATATTGTCTTAAAAGTACATGAAGGAAAAACTTGTCACCGTGGTATTAACGAAACATTAAATAAAATAAAAAGAAATTATTATTGGGCAAAAATGAAAGACACTGTTTCTGCTATAATAAATTCTTGTGATTTATGCAACAGAATGAAACACGATAGAAATCCCTTAAAACCTTTACTTCAATTTATTCAAACGCAAAATAAACCGTTTGAGGAAATTTTCATTGATTTGATACTTTCAGTAAATTTGGACAAGCTAATTTAGTTGAAAATAGATCAACTCCTGAAATTGTTAAAGCCCTATTGAAATATTTCAGTAATTATAGAACACCTCTAAAAATAAGTTGTGACCCAGGCTCTGAGCTTAATAATGCGCTACTAAAAGATTTTCTTATATTACATAAAGTAAATCTTCATATTGGAACACCAAATATTCCTCATTCAATGAGACTAATTGAGAGATTTCATAGCACTATAATTGAAATCTATCGTTTAGCTAAATATGAGAAGAAATCTACGGATATATCAGATACTATGACATATGCGTTGATAGCTTATAACAACACTATACATTCTGTAACTGGATTCACACCCTTTGAAGTTTTATTTGGACATTCGGACACTAAAAATATATTTGATGTACAATTCAATCATCAATACATGCAACGATTAGTTAATGATCACAGAAAACGAACAACAGTACTATATAAATATATTTTTAATAGAATGCTTGAGAATAAAACTAAAATTATAAATAATTTAAAAGATAAGGCGTCGGACGACATCTTTAATACGGGCGACACCATTTATACAAAGTTAGTCAATAAAAGGAAGCCTAAAGATTCCACGAGGTATGAAAAAGCTATAATAATTGATGAGGTAGAAAGAAATGTTATTCCAGTAAAAATAAACGAAACAGTTACAAAAGTACCAATGAGGAATGTGAAAAGACCCAATAAAAAGGGTTCATAAAATAAGTCTTTGCATAAATACAAAAAACGGGAATATACCGTTCATATAATCATAATAATATAATTTTGTGAATTTAATTTTACAATATGATAATGTAATCTAATGTGTATGTGTGAGATAATTTTGTATGATTGTGACTTCCATGGTAGTTATGTAAGTGTTACACCCCTGTAATTCTATGAAGTAATTATATAAATGTTATACCCCTGTAAAAAGGTATAAACAGGATTCATAGAATAATCTGTTTAAAATATTGTATTCAATATGATATGTTAAGTATAAAATTGCATGTTTTTATATTGTAATTGTATAATTATAATTTGTCTATATTCAAAAGGGTTAAATGGTGAACTTATTATTCAAAAATTACTAACTCATTTATTGTAAAATTGAATGATGTATGGAATAGGCTTAAACGTGAAATTAATTTCTTCAAAATTATTTTCACTCTAGTGAGGGAGGAGTTACGTATAACGGACATTTTATGTCCATTATCCTTAATACATATGGTAAAGATCTAGAAATACGACTCGCCTACTCGCAACTTTGTTGCAGATACGCTTTTACTTTTCAAATACATAATAAGTTTCGTCTTATCCGCAACATTGTTGTAGGTTTCACTTTTCATATTAATTTCACCTTGAGAACAAGGATATTAGATAAGATAATATTGGCGTAACGAATAAGTTATGAATAGAAAAGTTAATTTATTTTTCTCCTATCTTTTTACAAAGTTGCAAACAAAGGATTAGAAATCCAACAGTCATAAAATATTAAAAAGCGTGTCTATCTTATTCTTAGTATTTCAACTTCCCTCAAGGCCGTCATATTGGTATAAATAAGGAAGCCTCGTCTCCACACATGATTCGATTCCCAAGTTTTGTACGATTAACATTTTAACTTGAAATATAATATTTCTTAAAGTAAAAGTGATTTTAATTGACAACAAAAGTAGAGATTTTAACCGAGAGTATACTGGGCAGTCCGGTTGTAGTCCTACTGCGACGCACGTGAGACCAAGGGCCGCAGGTGTCGTAGAAGATCGACAAACTTAATTACCTACAGGGTCAAAGAATTAATAAATTATATAAACGGGTAATCCTTTTCATATCTACAGTTTTAACTACCTCATAAAACCTAAGATTTAGGAATAACCACGTTACTTACCATGTTACTTAGTTACAGTTGTCATTAATTTGTACCTGATTATATTGTACCTGATTAATCAAATTATATTGTTAAAAACTACTAACCATAACTCTTGTAAAATCGGATGGTAGGAGGAATCTAATGAAATTATTTATCTTTGTCATAATTTCATTCTTAACGGCGGAGTTGTTATATATATGACCCTTCATGCCTTTGAAATATTAAATAAATTAAATTAAAAAGAAAGTAAAGCCACAGGCTTCTGCTTGTTCGTCAATTGTCATTCGATTCCGATCAGTGTAGTTACTAACCCGTAGAAGATTAAAAGTTGGATTTAACCCCAAGTACTATCTTTCATTAGTAACCTCCACGAGATAGGGTAACTGACATATTATCCGCATATTAAAGTCAAGTGAAGGAGATCCCGCTGTTGGACGTCTGCAGCGTCGCAGTACAACTTATAAATGTGATAACGAACCTGGAGCGAGCAATCCGGCCCTCTCCGCGACACTTACCTAATTAGCCAATATATCGCAGATATTGCAACTATTGTATTGCGAATTTGTGTTGTGTAATTTATGTAATCGTGATTTATATATATATAATGTAGCAAGTAGTATTCTTCGCCATGCGACGGATAAAATTTAAATCATGCAGGCATTACCGCCGATAATGTAGTCAACGCAGTTGCGGAAACGATCGCTCAGCTACAACACGGGCACAACCCATCTTCTATCGTCAACCCGGAAGGTCACATACAACAAGACCATCCATTTTCATGGCAAGAAAAAGCAACTCTGACTATCCCTCATTACGATTGTGAACCGTTACTTTGTTTGTTCGTTGTTCAAGTATAGTCGCTAGTCTAGAATATTCCCAAGGTCCTTCAAAGAATAACCTTCATAATGTTTCACAACCAAGCACGAGCACTCAGGGAATTAAATAGAAAGGGATAAATTTTATATAAATGACATTGATGACTTTTACGATGCTTTAATAGGGATTGACCTGTTAAAAAGACTCAATGCCGAGGTAGATTTGACCCGTTATAAATTATGGATACCCTATATTATTTTCCCAATTTATTATAATCCAGTATATAATAGTAAAATATGACAATAAACTAATAACTGACAGACTACTCACCGACAACTTATGCAAATTACGATTAGAGCACATTCTGAATGAAAGCGAAAGGAACCAAATCTACTCCATTTGTTTATGAATATAGAGATATATTTTATTGTGAAGGAATTCCGTTCCTTTACGCATGACGTAAAACATTATATCAGAACGAAAGATGAAGTTCCTATTTATGTTAAACAATATCGGCAATCACCGAAACAAACAGGAAATAAACGAGCAAATGCAAAAATTATTGAGTGATAACTTTATTCAACCCAGTTATTCTCCCTGGAGTGCTCCAATATATTTAGTACCAAAAAAATAGATAGTACAGGAGAACAAAAATATAGAATGGTAGTTGACTATAGGAAACTTAACGAGAAAACTATAGACGACAACTACCCCATTCTGAACATTTCTGATTTATTCGACAAATTAGGTAAATCTAAATATTTTACAACCTTAGACTTAGCTAGTGGTCACCATCAAATTGAAATTGCAACCGAAGACATACCTAAAACTGCATTTTCAACACAACGAGGTCATTTCGAATTTTTAGAATGCCCTTTGGTCTTAAAACAGCTCCTGCTACTTTTCAGCGAGCTATGGATAACGTCCTTAGAGAATTACAAGGTCAATGTCTAACATATTTAGATGATATTATTGTATATTCTGAAATCTTGGAAGAACACTATATTAGATTAAATAACGTCTTTAAGACATTGAATTATTACCAATTAAAAGTGCAATTAAATAAATCGGAATTTTTAAAGCAAAAAGTTTTATATTTAGGTCATGTAATTTCAGACGAAGGATTGAAGCCGAATGATGACAAAATTAGAAGTGTATTGAATTATCCCATACCAAAAACAACAAAACAAATTAAATCTTCTAATTCTTGGTTTAATAGGGTATTAGAGAAAATTTATAAAAGATTTCGCAAAAATAACAAAACCTTTAACTAATGCATTAAGAAAGAATGCGCAAATAATTTTAAACGACAAATACATTAAATCTTTTGAATTGTGTAAGGAATTATTGGTTAACGCACCGATATTACAATATCCAGACTTTTCAAAACCTTTTATTGTTACTACAGATGCCTCTGATGTAGCATTAGGTGCAGTTTTATCAGAGGGTAAAATTGGGACTGATAAACCCATTGCCTATATAAGCAGACCATTAAATGAAGCTGAAACAAAATACAGCACAATTGAAAAGGAGTTGTTAGTATGGGCATTAAAATATTTCAGACCTTATTTATATGGTCATAAATTCGTAATTTATACAGATCACAGACCAATACGCTTTTACCTAACAGACACATAATAAGTTTCGCCTAGCCCGCAACATAGTTGCAGATTCGATACACTTTGCCTTATCAGATACATAATAAGTTTCACCTTGGAGCAAGGACATTAGATAACATAATATTGGCGTGACGAATATGTTACGTATGGAAAAAGTTTATTTATTCTTCTCCTATCTTTTACAAAGTTGCAAACACAGAGTTAGAAATCCAACAGTCGTAAAATATTAAAAAGCGTGTCTATCTTATTCTTAGTATTTCCACTTCCCTGAAGGCTGTCAGATTAGTATAAATAAGGAAGTCTCGCCGCCACACATCATTCGATTCCCTGGTTTTGTACGATTAACATCTTATACTTCAAATATAATATTTGCCAAGTAAAAGTGATTTAATTTCGTCGCAAAAGTCAGGATTTTCACCGAGAATATACTGGGCAGTCCGTTGTAGTCCTACTGCGACGCACATGAGACTTCCCAGCCGTAGGTGTTGTAGAAGATCGATAAATTTAATTAGATATGCAGCTACAAGGCACAACAATAAATATCATTGAAAACACTGAAAATATACAATATCCATGTCCAAAGGGAAACGGTGTCAATATACCCCCAAGTAATAATAAATTTTGAGAGAAATTATATCAAGTCGGTAACAAAGAAAATAAATTTACATCACAATATAACCTATATTACAATTTACTCAAACGAAAAAAACCGTTTCGGTTTTTTTTTTACAAATTTGTTCTCCATAGAAGAAAAATATATTTCTATTTAACGCTAATTGATGCCTTCAGTAAATTAGGAAACTCATTAAGTATTGAAAATCGTTTTACCCCAGAAATTGTTAAAGCACTGATGAAATATTTTTCATGTTACGGTACAACTGTTAAAATAACCTGTGATCCTGGTTGAGAATTTAACCATGACCAGTTCAACCATTTTTTTTAAATTATGTATAACGTTAATTTGCATATAGGCACACCCAATAATCCTTATTCAATGGGATTAATTGAAAGATTTAATAGCACTTTAATCGAAATTAATCGATTGGCTAAAGATGAAAAGAAATTTACTGATGTAGCGGATGCTAGACCGTATGCTTTGATAGCTTACGACAATAGTATTTACTCTACAATACTATAGTTTTACACCTTTTGAAATAATCTTTGGTCATACCGACACTGTTTCCGATATACAATTCAATCACTAGTATAAGCAAAGATCATAACGATCATAGAAAAAAAACTTCAATTTTATATAGGTATCCTTTAAATAAAATTGTAGAAAATAAATCTAAGAACATAAAAATTTTAAGGACAAAGTTTCAACGAATGAATGAAATAAGGGAAGCGTAGTCTACAGTAATTAATTAATTAACAAATTTAAACTGAAAGATTCCCTGAGATATGATAGGGCCGTTATAACTGATGAGATCTAACGTATCCCAGCAACAAGAAATAATTTACGAATCAAAGATTAGTAAAGGTGAGTTCGCTCTGAGTAATAGCAGCATCATAATATACATATACTAATACTGCATCAAACTTATTCACATATGTATAACCTACCGGAAGACTTATTTAGAGTCGTTATGTTGAAAATTCCGCAGACATACATTAGAAGAAGCAGAACAAATCGTGCTCGCAGAAGAGAATTTCCAACGCAATACCGATTACTCATTTGATTAAGTATTCAAAATAATAACAGATCTATTCGATTCTCAAATTGGTCGCCATTAGGCTGAGGATTGCCTCAGTAAGTCAGTCGAAAAGCTGGTAGATTAAAAAAATGACGTGCATAAATGTGTCAGTGATACCTATATGAATAAATGAAATTGTTTTAAATTTTGAATTTAGTACCTGGACAAAACTATAATTTAAGACCAATCTGCCCAAACATACCTATTAGGCGAAACAATTATCATTCTTCACGTTTAGAAAAGAAGAAACCATATTTCCTATTTTCGAGACATTCTATAGTTTTTTAATCTCTTTACAAAGTTGCACACAAAAGGCTAGAAAACGAACGCGTTATACAATATTGAAACCGCAGCATATTTCATATCCACTTTCTTGTAAAGTTCTACTTTCTATCACTTGTTTTGTCTTCAATTTTTCAGTTTCGTAGGGCTTTCAACAAACATAATAATAATTATTAGATAAAATTTAAAAGAGTTTTCTTGTCCAATTTTTACCACTCACTCGAGACTTCTCTCGAAGTGGACTTTTATCTTCGGAACATTCTTGCCGTATTAACGACATTGTCTTACATTGTCGAGACAGATGGCCGGCAGCATGGAGAGGATCAAAAGCTGCCAGTATTCGCTCCCTCAATCCAATATGACCTCATCTGTAACAAAAAGAGTTCAAAATATAAATTTTTAAAAAGTTAAAATTAATTATTGTATTAGAGAATAAATAATAACTGTTTATTTCTGACAAATATCTATTAAGGTACTTAATATCTCATAAGGTGCTACAGTAGATGTCAGATGGTAAGACCGACTAAAGTAATTTGGACAGCAGATGAGTCACCGCTGCTGCCTTGAGGACTAGGGTAAAAAAAGTAATTTTAAATAGTCAAAGTTATTTGTCACACAGCAATCGTCAGACCATGTCGGAGGCTTTCGGATGGAGAAGAACTTTCGACAGTGGCCAATATTTTTCCTTATAAAACACAAAATATTTGACATTTTTAAATTTAAAATAATAATTACTGCTTACTATTGTATACCTAACTAGCTTATACCCGCGACTTCGTCTGCGTGGACTTGAGAATTAGTAATTAAAAAGATCCCGGGAAATCACAATTTTTTGGCACCGAGGGTTGTGTACAAATTTACAGAACCGAACATAAGAGCAATATTAAATGATTTAGTATCAAACTTAGCTTTTCCGCTGTAAAACTGTCGTTCCCATACATACATGTATGTACATAGCGATCAATCAACCAAATACAAAAAAGTTTAAGTTTTTTTGGAATGATATCTCCATATCATTCCAAAAACTTTTTTGTATTTACGTGGAGACGTATTCCTGAGAAAATAGGGTCGACAGACAGACATACAAATAACGAAGTGATCCTATAAGGGTTATGTTTTTTCTATTGAAGAACAAATCCCTAAAAAAAATACAAAAATTCTATGCAGTAGGGCATACATAAAAGCAGCCCAAACAATAATTATTATAACCTGTAAACCCAACTTTCAAACTAAATTATACCCTTGACCTGAAGAAGCAGATCCATCTCCGACCCTCGAATGACCTGATCCCGACAAACATGTACCCTGTTCTTGATTCGGGATATAAATTATCTGTGAGCCAAATTTCATCTAAATCCATTTAGCCGTTTTAGCGAGGTTAAAAAAAATATTTTAATATACGCTTAAGAAATATTAGTGGGATTTTATATACGTACACCATCAGATCCTGAGTCAATGTTGTACTGGTTTTGCTATGTCAACGTTACCAACAACAAATATTTTGAAAACGGTTACTCCCACCCATTCTGGAATTATTATACATATTCTGTCTCTAAGGTACACCACATGGCCCCGAATTGGTCAATAATGGACTGGTTTCATAATGTCGACTTCATCAACAGCAAATATCTTTAAAAACGGTTACGTTATTTCCGTCCGTTCAGGATTTACATAATAATTGTTCTTCAAGATACACCATCAGACCCAATTACATGATCATCTTGATTATTAATTTTACCTTTTTTATACCCTGGACCGAATAATTAAAAAAATGTCTTCCGCATTTTCACACATTCTGGGATTAAAACTCCAACATTATGAAAAATTTCAGTCTTCTTATCCATTGAATAGTATTTGGCGCCAAATTTGAAGGGGCGCCACATTTGGGGTGAGGAGCAAAAAAAAGGAAAAATCGATTTTTATATTCTTATGTGGGCGCTACAATATTCTTTCCCAGGGCGTCAGTGGCTCTAACGCCGGCACTGGTAGAGCACCTAAAATCAATGACCAAAAATAATAAAAAATATTAAGAACATTAAATTTTTCATTCCATGAAGGTTAGAGACAACGTTATTTATTTTATCTAGTAGAACTAACAATTAGGATATACTGACATAAAATATAAAGACAACTGAAAAAAAACAAACAGTTTTACTTCGACTACACCAGGAATAGGAGTTGGATAATTATTATAAATGACAGTTTAATTCAGACTACTGGAATACTGCACTCCTCCTATTTATTATTTATTTATCATCGTATTTATTCATAGACGTTGACAAATTTTTCCACGTAAGTATAAACAGCCAAACCTAACCTAATCGAGTTCTTCTTCTATTTGAATTACTTAGTGTTTTCTTGCCACTACTTCTTCCTTCTTTTCGACTTATTGTATGATTTTATCTGACCAAGTAATAATGTCTGTAAGACGGTGCCCATGCCGCTCACCAGATGACGCAAACTGCTGCCGCCGCTCTGTCTCCATGATCGTATTGGGTGGTTTAACAGGTACCTGAGGTGTACCATGTCATGTTTCTCTGTCAATATTTGATCGTGCCGACCACTGGCTATATGACTCGCTCAGGGACGTCTCGCCTCTCCACAGTTGACTGCCTGAAAGCTAAACGCTTCTGCGTGAAGAGTCAAAAGAATCCCCCCGACTATCTGGGGAGTTTCACAACCGCGGCACCAGCTAGATTTACGGTAATGAAAGGTTCCCTTACCCGACAGCAGGGCCCGCCTCTCAACCGGGAGACTCTAGTTCTCCTGAGTTTATTCCTGAATGACTTTGGAATTTTTAAGTGTAACTTCCAACTACGCAAGGCCGAGCTTTTCGTCCAGGAACTTGGCCCAAATGCCACCTGTATATATTATACCTATAAAAAGTTTCAAAAGAAACTCATAGTTTAAACTGCTTCACCGTTTGTGGATTAAACATCGTGCCTGCATTACCATAAGATTAGTTTGTTTTTACTGCTATTTATATAGCTCAATACATCTTAATTCTAAGTTCTGCTAGATCATTAACTCTCTGAATTTGATAGAATGGAAATGTAATCATCCTTATAATTTATTATTTTTTCATTCATATTTTTTTTTCTTGGATGACAACGCATGAGTGATGCCTTTAGTCTGATCATGGACGACGCTTTTATCCATGGAGGACGATGACAATTTAGCATCAGGTGGCTCGTCTGCTTTTACGTGGCTATTCGCAAATTCAAAAGTATTTTAGTTATTTGTATTGCAATTATGTACGTCCGGTCATAATTAGCCTATGCGGGGCTGGCTTGGTACGCATTGACCAGCACTGATTATTAAATATGTAAAGGATTTGTATTTTTATTATTATCTACTTTCTATGTGCCTATTCATACATTACAATAAGGAAATCTAAATTGTAATACTTTGTCAAAATTTAAGATTTTTATTTATTTACAAAAAAAAAACATTATTTGATAATTTTCCTAAATTGTGTGATATTATTATCGCTAACTCTGACCCACATCGTCATACAGCGAATTGAATAATATAGGAATCTTATAGAACAATCTAACATAGTTATGTGTTATTGATTGAGTAGGGTAACTGATTTGCTTAAAACCTCAATGTTTTAAATATTATACATATGTATAGGTACACACTAATTTCAATAAAAGATTTATTGACTCGTTCTCAGACCTACTTACATTTTTAATTATGACTTCTAGTTACCTAAACTGACATCTGTTGTTCATTAGCGGAACTAATTCACCACAAAATCATAAATTTAAAAAAATTGGTACACATAGATTTTTTTGAAGAAATAACGTATATTTCCGATACTAAACAGTCTCCTTTGTCCCTCTATCGGGCACTTTCAGTATTTGTTGCTGTTATGTTGCGTATCAAAAAGTCCTATTTATTGATATCTCGGCTTGTAAGCGACGTATTACAATAAAACATATACCAGATTTTAAGTTAGACCACCAGTAATACAACTGTGAAAACCGCATTCAATTTCATCCAGTGGTTTTGGCGTGATGCGGTGTCAAACATACAGACAGACAAGATTTTTAAAAATGACAGATTTGCAATCTATTGCTCCTATGTAGTCCCCTGATACCAAATTTTCTTAAATATCTTCAATGTACAGACATTATCGAGTTACAGTTTTATAATATATATAGATTATTTTTTCATTCATATTTTTTTTTCTTGGATGACAACGCATGAGTGATGCCTTTAGTCTGATCATGGACGACGCTTTTATCCATGGAGGACGATGACAATTTAGCATCAGGTGGCTCGTCTGCTTTTACGTGGCTATTCGCAAATTCAAAAGTATTTTAGTTATTTGTATTGCAATTATGTACGTCCGGTCATAATTAGCCTATGCGGGGCTGGCTTGGTACGCATTGACCAGCACTGATTATTAAATATGTAAAGGATTTGTATTTTTATTATTATCTACTTTCTATGTGCCTATTCATACATTACAATAAGGAAATCTAAATTGTAATACTTTGTCAAAATTTAAGATTTTTATTTATTTACAAAAAAAAAAAACATTATTTGATAATTTTCCTAAATTGTGTGATATTATTATCGCTAACTCTGACCCACATCGTCATACAGCGAATTGAATAATATAGGAATCTTATAGAACAATCTAACATAGTTATGTGTTATTGATTGAGTAGGGTAACTGATTTGCTTAAAACCTCA
Organism: Thymelicus acteon; assembly: GCA_951805285.1. Classification (NCBI taxonomy): domain Eukaryota; kingdom Metazoa; phylum Arthropoda; class Insecta; order Lepidoptera; family Hesperiidae; genus Thymelicus; species Thymelicus acteon. Next base: position 15,383,917 of record OX638234.1, read on the forward strand.
ATGTTTTAAATATTATACATATGTATAGGTACACACTAATTTCAATAAAAGATTTATTGACTCGTTCTCAGACCTACTTACATTTTTAATTATGACTTCTAGTTACCTAAACTGACATCTGTTGTTCATTAGCGGAACTAATTCACCACAAAATCATAAATTTAAAAAAATTGGTACACATAGATTTTTTTGAAGAAATAACGTATATTTCCGATACTAAACAGTCTCCTTTGTCCCTCTATCGGGCACTTTCAGTATTTGTTGCTGTTATGTTGCGTATCAAAAAGTCCTATTTATTGATATCTCGGCTTGTAAGCGACGTATTACAATAAAACATATACCAGATTTTAAGTTAGACCACCAGTAATACAACTGTGAAAACCGCATTCAATTTCATCCAGTGGTTTTGGCGTGATGCGGTGTCAAACATACAGACAGACAAGATTTTTAAAAATGACAGATTTGCAATCTATTGCTCCTATGTAGTCCCCTGATACCAAATTTTCTTAAATATCTTCAATGTACAGACATTATCGAGTTACAGTTTTATAATATATATAGATTAAGTTCGATCGACTACAACGCTAACGGCTCTGCTGTCTCATATACGTCGAAGTAGGGCTATCGATGGACTTGAACAGTATATTCTCGGTGAAAATCTTGACTCTGTCGCTCATAAACTGTAAAATCACTATGGTTACTAACTAATATATTTGAAGTAATGTGTTAGCTCAGACAAACTAGGGACTCGAACGGCGTGTGGATGTTTATAGTACTTAATGTGACAGCCTTCAATAAAGTGTAAAACTTAGCATTTCCTAAAATAGGCACGCTTTTTAATATTTCACGACTGTTGGATTTATAATTATTTGTGTGCAACTTTGTAAAAGATAGGAGACGGAATAAATTAACTTTTCCAATAGGCAGCTTGTATTCGTTACGCCAATATAATGTTGTAAGTATGTGCATCTCATTCTTAGTCCAAGGTGAAACATATTTTGCATGTGATAAGTAAAAGCGTATCGAATCTGCAACTGAGAATAATACTTTAAGAATAATGGATATAAAATGTCCGTTATGTGCCTAATAACGTATGTTGTGTAATATCATAATTGATATGTAAAATCTAAGAATCTTACTAAAACCGAACCGGGTAGCCTTGCCTAATGGAAAATTTTTTAATGGTAATAATATTTTACGGTCAGTTTGCCGCTTTGTTAGTAGCTGCCTTAAGCAAGTTAACCTACCAAGAACCCAAGATTGTAATAATCTTTACTAACAAAAAATAACCGACTTCAAAGTTACTCTAAAACTACTTGTCATATCTCATTCAAATTTATGTGGGATTATGTGACAAGCACCTGCTTTCGTTTAAAAAAAAGAATCATCGAAATCGGTTGGCGTGATATTGAGTTATTCGTCCATTTGTCGCGCTTACTTAATACAAATTTAAGACTTATATTAACGAACAATGCTCGAACAATGCTGTCTTTATTTTCAACAAGGAGACATTATTTCGGGAATTCACTTGATGCCACGGCGTCGGTGCCTGTCGACACGTCATAATTTCTCTGGTTTAGAATTGAATGAAATATGAGAGTTACAAAAAGGGCAATGTTGAGGGATCATGTTGATCGGTTGAGAGGGCGGCCCAGGAGGGCATTCTGTCTTAGACTGGGAAACCAGTAATACGGGTGTTGCGTAATAATTTCTAATTGTAGAAATAGTTATAATAGAATAGAAGTCTAGAATTGTTTAAGAAAGAATTTTAAAAGATGTGTAGAGGAGTTTCTTTCGCCATTTCTTCTCCTCTTAAATAAGACACCTTTGCGAAATGGCGACTTAAGTACAAAAGAAATAAATGAATGGAAATACCCAAGTGATTTTATTCAACAACACGAGTCATCTGGAGTCGAGTTAACACATGGATGCCATTGTCAGATCTCAATAAAATTTATATGGGACTACATGACAGCCACCAGCTTTCGATTAAAATCGGTTTGCCCAGTCCAAAGTTCTGAGGTAACGAACATAAAAAAAATACAGTCGAATTGAGAACCTCCTCCTTTTTTTGAAGTCGGTTAAAAAATTACAGCAAAACAAAGTGTAAATCGTTCAACGCATTTAAGAAGTGAAGGAACTTGCTCAATACATTGTAAATAAAAAACCGACCAAGTGCGAGTCAGACTCGTGCACGAAGGGTTCCGTACCATTCTATACAACCTAAATATTCTGTGAATATTTCAAGTGTCTACTGTTGCCGTTATTAATATCGAGCACAAAACGGCAAAGAAATCACGATTGTTGTGTGGGAGCCCAACTTAAATATTTATTTTATTGCTTTTAGTACTTGTTGTTATAGCGGGAACAGAAATATATCATCTGTGAAAATTTCAACTGTCTAGCTATCACATGGGATACAGCCCGGAGACAGCCCGACGGACAGTGGAGTCTTAGTAATAGGGTCCCGTTTGTACCCTTTGGATACGGAACTCCAAAAAGATACCAAAATGAAAACAATGCGTTCAATGACTCTTTATATTGATTTTAAAATAAATGTTGTAACTTGTACGATATCTATTTATATTAGTTTCTGCCAGTGTTATGACGTATATATGACGATCTATAATAATATTTGTTTGTTATGTTCTCATGTAAGTAATGTATTTTGGGCTACTTCCCATGTGGTAAACTTCCCACTTGGTAAACCTCAAAATGTACCTACTAAAAAGTTGCGTTTGGTAAACATTTCGTTACTTCATACATTTAATCCCATTTGGTAAACTATGTTAGTATTGTTATTTTTGTACGGTACAGTCAGTGTCAAATTAATATTGAAATTAGATATAGGTTTTTTAAAAGCTTCAAAGTCTTGAGATAGAATCTCGATCATCAAAAAGAACGGCTAATCAAGGAGCTTCAAAGAAAAACGTAATAAAGTCTGTCAAAATACCACGTGCCGTTGTTTTATTGTTTACTGTTATGGGATGAAGTTTTTCAATGGTTTTTGCTTAATATTACGTTACGTTAAATTATTGCTCTAATAAATATTTAAAATAATGATTATTTTCCGATATTCCAACCTTAAAAAGAAATTACAAATAATTTACAAGGCTTCCTGATCATTAAAAAACAGTAAATCATAGCATTATTTTTGAAATAAACAATATTTTTCAAGTATTTGTAATTTCTTTTTGAGGTTGAAATATCGCAAAATAATCATTATTTTAAATATTTATTAGAGCATTAATTTAACGTAACGTAATATTAAGCAAAAACCATTGAAAAACTTCATCTCATTATAGTAAACAATAAAATAACTTTTGATTTAAATTCACCCATTTGACACTGAAATGGCTTTTAATTGAAAATTTTTCCTATCAAAGTAGCCTGTATTGTACCTTTTTAAAATATGCATTAAACAGACAAGTTTTTAAAATACCGAGGCATACTTGCCCAGTACATTTTTGTCAATGCTGTCAATATTAGAGTAGGTATTTGGTTTGAGGTAGTAAGTGCCTATTAACACGCATAATATATAGCACTGGACATGAGTGTGACATAATCATAACCTATAATTAAGGTGGAAATGATACGATTTCATTACTTGGCCATTGCTAATTGCCGTGAAAATTGGAGAAATTTAAGCTTTTACAATGATCTAATTGACCACCAATTTTCATTCTTGTCTAATCTAGGCCGGTGTCTCTATGGAAGATGGGGTTCTCCTTTGGGTACCGTTTTACAAATACTGATACTTCGTATATGTACATGCTAGGCAGAGTGAGTAATTTAAGGTCTTTAAAAAGCGGCTTGCAGCTCACCTCTGTCTTTAAATTACATATTGCTCGAATACATCGTTTTTGTGCTATGAATGCTTTATTTATTGAAACTGAATTTCCCCATATTAATATTCCATACCGAAGATTAGACGCAATATACGCATTATACGCAATATACCTAGTCTAGCCATAAATACTGTTACAATTGTTACAAACACTTCACTAAATATATTTTTTTGGAATTAATATATCTGTAAATTAATTATATAAAAACAAAAGTAGTTAAATGTTAATTAAAGTTTTGTTTAGGTTATTCAAAATAACCTACCTGATTTTGAATGCAGGCATGCATGTAACATGCACAAGGTTCGTATCTGTATCAGCCACTGCTTTAATCATAGATGCTTTGAGAAACTTAAAATTTTGGTGAGATTTAGCGCATGTTTTCTGTTTCCATTGTTGCTATTTTTTTGTTTCCAACGGATGTAAGTCTGTGCTTTAAGATGGCCACTCGTTGTGCCTGATAAAGTAAATTTTATGACCAATAAGCCAGTTTTGTATCGTGCTTTCTGATGATCTGGCGCTGAACCTTATTGGAATACATATTTTGGATTTTTGATAATTTTTAGAAGAAGATGTTCCACAATCTTTGCAATGACAGTATTTTGATACTCAAAAATACTGGGTTTCACGACCGAATATGAGACTCCAAGTCAAACCATGATTGATGCAGGATAATGCCCACGCTGGATTATTGGCATACGCCTGGTTGCTTCTTTATTCACGTGGGCATAATATTTTATCACTTTGTTTTTTGTAATTTTCTTCAATGCCAAACATTTTTTCGTTTGAAATAAGGATTTGGTGGTTTTTTTTTTCTCGCGTACTTTCTTAACAAAGCTGGTCATCTCTCGAGCCTTAATTTTTTTAGAGGTTCATTATGGAAATTCCCTGTTTGTCGTCGATAAGCTCTGGGTCCAACGTCTTCATTTAACATTCATTTGATGTAGTTTTTCTTATCCCTACCTGAAGAGTTAAAATGTTTTGCTTCCGGACGGGAATTCGTTGGATTCGCGCCTGTACTGCTTGGGTAATCGCTGGCGTTCTAACCGTACGAGGTTGGGCGCTTCTTTTACGATCTTCGAAGCTCGAAACTTCAGGGAATCATTTGATAGTACGATAAAAAAATCCCATGAGTTATTTTTCAAATTTTCAGCAATTTAAATACCTCAAGCTGCATAGCTGTAGCGGTAAAACTTAATTATCCGTCTGTGTCTTATTTTACGTCCACATTTTTTTATTAAATGACACAATATCAATTATTTATTTATTTCAAGATAGTGCAAAATTTCCTCATTCGTAATCAATCGAAACATTTCTCGCTAGTATTTGATACTTAAATTAAACAAAGCTGTAACAGTATATCTGGCAAGACTGTGTATAATTTAATTAATTATAACACAATATTTTTCAGCTTTTATAATAATGGAGAAATTATATCAAAACGAAGAAAAAAGTCCATCCAAAATGATATACGAATTAACAATGTACTCGGCGATTACAAAAGTGGAAAAATATCATTAGAAAATTGTTTGAACAAGTTATCAAGAATTGCTTGTATCACTTTATAATTTTTTTTTATCGATTTTTAACTTTGTAGTGTACCTAGTCTTGTTTTCTTGTTTTACTTGACTGTACCCATTTCAACTGAAAGTTTACCAAACGGGATATAACACATGTAATTACTGAAATGTTTTCGAAATGGGACTAAATGTATGAAATATATAATGTTTACCAAACGCAACATTTTAGTAGGTATAGTTTGAGGTTTACCAATTGGGAAGTTTACCACATGGGAAGTAGCCGTATTTTGTAATAAAAATTTTAAAACCTAATTTGTGATTCGTTTTATTTGTAAAAATAACTTAAAACTTTAGTCATTGAAAAATAGAACGCACTTACCAGAGAGGTTCTATCGTCCACTGTATCTTGAGATCGCATCGTCGTGGCAATTCTACCGACGGCGACAATAAGTAGGACGGCTCCATTCGCCTTGAAATTATCTTGCATCTAATTAATATTCTCGTGTCCATCACGCCTTCAACTTCAGCAAAAATTAAAGACTTGTTAAAAATGGATTTTAAAACAAGCTGCGGCCAGTAAACAAATAAAGACGTACGCCTTGCTGTGCGCTTGCCACACGAGTGACGGTCGTCGGTCAGCGACGCTCCTTAAAGGTCATCTCTCCAAACGCGGAGGGAACACAAGCTATAAAATTAGTTCCGTAACGTTTCTGTCAAGTTTCTCTCCGTATACATTATAATGCAACATTGTTGATTCCGTCAAAACCATTAAAGTGCTTTAAAACTAGCAATAAAATACATGAGTTATGATTTTATGGGTTTCAGACGTGACTTTTATGCGGAGAGATTAACATTTTAAGCGGCAGGTACCGTCCGTGTGGAATGACGCGTGGCGTTCAAATTGTTACAAAGTAGCCGCAACAGGGGATCGCATAATTTATTATTTTTTTGTGTCACAGTATCGGATTAGAACGGACCGACCGCGACCTGTTAAATAAAGCCACCTGTGTTTATTATTATCTGACGGCAATTTTACTCAATCTATACAATATATACATAAATGAAACTGTAACTAATATTTATGTGTACAGTGTACAGTACATTACGAGTAAAAGTATCTGAGAGAAACTACTAGGGGAGTAATTATATTTAACTAGTTGTCTATTATATTACCTACCGATTTGTTTGTCTGTACATTTGTTCCCGCTGATTTCAGGAACGGCTTAACTGATATGGACGCGGTTTCCATTTGAAATTACTTTCGCTGTTTCTTTTGTTTAATAATGATTTTTTATATTTAATTCAATAATCCCGTGTTTATTGTATTTTTACCATATTTTACTATATCTCCATCAATCCAAAATGGAGCAATCCACCAACCCGCACTGGAGCAGCTTGGTGGAGTATGCTTTAGGTCTCCTCAAGAGGAGAGACCCGTGCCCAGCAGTGAGCCATTAATGGGTTGAAGCCACACCATATTTTAAAGGCATAGGTTTCCCGAAGTATAGCGAGTTCGATTATTAATCGTATACCCATATCAATTTGACTACCCAAAAAAGTACACGAAATATTGACAATAAAAACACGACGGTAAAATATTCAAATAACATAAAAACCTGAATTGTTTCAGGTATTTGTAAAAGGCAATGGAGCTTCAACCCTCCTTATATCACTTACTAGGGCTTTCACGAAACCAACCCTTTAAGCCATAATGAGGGTAGAATAACAAAAGAAATACGCGATTTGGGCCGCTCCCGTCCAGCCTTTCGGATTTACAGCGGCCTTCGAGAGTTGAAGTAAAATGGAGTAATATAGAATTTTAGCACCTATTTAAGGTTGCCTTGTAAATGAGCTACTTTATTGATAAAAGCTATAAATGGGTTTTTCCGTTTTGTCTAAACACTGACACAAACCCCTGGGGTATCCCTGATTCCAAGCTCCTTACCATGGACACACAAAAAATATCCCATCACAACTTTGTACAGCAGGTAAGTTAGCACGTCAGTACCGTCGACCACAGAGTGCTCAATATATTGTAGTTGACAACACCTATGAGCGGCCTATGACCCTCAAATATACGTGGGACCTCGCTCCCTGATGAAGCAATGTGCCCTTACAATAATTTAATCCGTCTCGAAGGACCATGTAAAAAGGTGTGATGGTTGGTTGTGTTTGACCGTAATTTAACTGAATTGGTTTACACAAAGTGAGAAGCACTTATTAAATACGATACGATATTATTACCACGGAGCCCGATAATGGTTTTGGTGTGAGCACACCAATGGTTACCGATGTACTGACTACTGATACGATTGAGCATTACTTATATTATTAATTAGTGCAAAAATGGTCAAATGCAAAAGTGCTGAGCTTAACGCTCGAACCCATTTGTTCGTTCCCGCAAAATAATGCTTGTTACTATAAACTTCTACAGCATAGATACTTGTATATTATGTATAGACGGTCCACAATTCGACGGACCAATTTGACGACTTAAATGCACAAATGTTGCCAGGACATAGACATTACTTACTATTAGTTTTGTAATATTGTTCCGTTTTGTATTTCTTTAGCATATTTTGATTTCTTTAGCATTTTTCTCTGAAGTAATTAAGTAAGAACATAATGTCCTGTAAGTCCGGAATGGGCGTAAACAATTGCAACACAGTTTACCAACTATAGCAGTTGTTTACGAACAAATTCAACTGTGTACATGTGTTTTATGTTCAGTAAAAGAAATCTTTAAAATCTTTAAATTACTGTTCATGTCACATTATGAAAATGTTCTTATCGATATTTTGCGTGACTTTGAAAATCAAATTAACTCTATCTTAATGCATTTTTCTTAGTAAAGTGTGAATGAATTTTGTTTAAATTAAATACAACTTATCTTTATTGATTTTAGCTGGCATCGAATCATTAAACGGAAGGTATTTTAATTAGATAAGAAATGTAGACACATTAATAGAACGCTATTTTAACAATTAACTAAAGGTAAAGAAAGGATGTATGTATTACTTACATAGGTATGTATGTATTACAGAAGACAAACACAAACTTGAGTCTAACATAAAAACGTACTATTCATACAAAACTCAACATCTGTTTACAGTAGATACCAACATCGCATCGCTTGCAATAGATGCATTTAACATGACAATTTAAATAGCCGTGCCGTTAAAAAACGGAATTGAATATTTTAGTTGTAGCGCGGCGAATAATAATTGATGCGCGCGGATTTAACGAATCTATTCGGTCACCGAATTGAATTGGACAGAGTCCGCGCGGTTCCAACCCAGTGCTGCAGTGTAAACAAACATTACGATTTAGTACATTATAATAACACTCGCTCTAGCATACGCATCCACCGAAATCAGGATGGCTTTAATGCTACGAGTACCCTGGGACAGACCGCTTGACGGGTCCACGATTACGATCTTTTGAGGTTCTTTGATAAAGGCCACAACAGTTAGGCAAATGCACGGCACCTACCTGGTCTGCTGCGTGTACACTGTACGCCTCGATGATCTTCCACCCGATGTGATGAGGTTTGTGATAGGTTTGAGTGTAGACACGGCACGGCTGATGATGGATTGATCAAAAGATACGCGTTCGCACCCGATTACACACGATTTAGGTTTTTCAATAGCGAGCTTGATTTTGATGCGCGCGCGCCGACAGCGTCGTTCTACTGAATCGAATTGCTAGGCGATAGTGGCGCCATCTTCATGACAGGCGTCAAGATTGACAGGAGTGCCGGCAAGACAAACTAAAAATAACTGTCATCCGTCACTGTTGTGGCAGGCGAGTATTAATAAGAAATTGATATTATAGGGCAACAAAACACTCGCACTATCATGCCCAACAGCTTTTGATAATCCTATTAATATAATAAAATAATGTGAGTTTGTGATGATGTTTTGATGTTTGTTCCTCAATCACGCCACAACAACTTAACCGGTTTGGCTGAAATTTGGAATGGAGATAGCCTATACCCTGGATTAACACATACATGGGTGGGATTGTGGTCAAGCGTTAACTTATTTATTTTAAGTACAAAAAAGGCTCATTTTTATCCCGGAAAAGTTTAGGATACCCGCGGGATTTGGAAATATCGATCTCTACCGCAGGCGAAGCCGCAAGCAAAAGCTAGTGGCAATATAAACATTGAGAACCTAGGTTTCAATTTTGGCTTTCTACACTTGGTTTTCGGAGCTTAAATCCTCAAATGTTCAAAGTTGTGTATGTGTTAACAAATTAATTTGGCAATTTATTTACGAATACCCATAAGTGTAGGACGGGCTGTTGGTATGTCACGATATAATTTCCTTTGTTTTAGTTGGTGCAGTACATTTAAAGCGCAAATAAAAGCGGTGTTTAAAAAATGGAATGGAATAAATGAGTGTGGGCGGGCAGCGCTGCAGCGGCAGCCGGCGAATAATTGATGCGAATGGATGATCGAATCCATTCGGTCACCGGCTGAGCAGAGCGGCGGTGTCGTCGTCGAACAAATATTTCTTCCACATTTAAATTTCTACAAATATGTCATTCATTCATGAAACGATGAACATTGCATCGGAATTTCAAATTAGTTCTCTTTATCGCTGAAAATGTGAATAGGTAAAAAGGGTGTACGCCGTGATTTATAAATAGCTAAGACACAAAATATAACCGTTAGATAGATACCGAAATCCGTCAACTTTTTAACCGACTTCAAAAAAGAGGAGTTTCGACTGTTTTTAGGGTTTCGTAGCCAAATGGCAAAAAACGGAACCCTTATGGATTCGTCATGTCTGTCCGTCCGTCCGTCCGTCCGTCCGTCCGTCCGTCCGTCCGTCCGTCCGTCCGTCCGTATGTCACAGCCACTTTTTTCCGAAACTATAAGAACTATACTGTTGAAACTTGGTAAGTAGATGTATTCTGTAAACCGCAGTAAGATTTTCACACAAAAATATAAAAAAAGCAATAATAAAGCAAAAAAAGCAATACTTAGAACTGAAACTCAAAAATTATTTTTTTCATCAAACCCATACGTGTGGGGTATCTATAGATAGGTCTTCAAAAATGATATTGAGGTTTCTAATATCATTTTTTTCTAAACTGAATAGTTTGCGCGAGAGACACTTCCAAAGTGGTAAAATGTGTGTCCCACCCCCCTGTAACTTCTAAAATAAGAGAATGATAAAACTAAAAAAAATATATAATGTACATTACCATGCAAACTTCCACCGAAAATTGGTTTGAACGAGATCTAGTCAGTAGTTTTTATTAATACGTCATAAATCGTAAACTGCAATTTACCTCGATCAAAGTTACAACGAACTACAAGAACTTTTATATTATGTTACTTGCTGTTACGTAACCCTTCATGGGCGAGTCCGACACGCACTTGGCCGCTTTTTTTATGTTTGTTACCTCAGAAATGTCGACTGGGTGAACTGATTTTGACGATTGTTTTTTAATCGAATGCTAGTGCTTGTCATGTGGTCCCCCTTAAATTTGAGTGAGATCTGACGAGTAGTTTTTGAGGTATCCGTAATTTTAAAGTCGGTTATTTTTTGTCAAGAATTTTTTTCTTGGCTTGCAATGACCCATCGGTACCGTTCGTATAAGAATTAAGTCAAAGTCAAATTATTTATTTCGTCATAATAACAAAGGGCTCACTTAACAAAAGTTCGCTGTAACAAGCTCAGTAATTCCAAAACATTGTCTCAGTAAAGTAAGAAAACAATGAACGATCGTCACTCCTCAAGCTTTCTAACATAATTCTATCCTTTATAAATCAACCTCAAGCGTCACGACGAAACCTGTTGCTGGTATCAACCTTACAGACGTTTACATGTATCTAGGCAACCGTTTTATATCGAGTTAGAATTAATGTTGAACTGAGGAACTTTATACTTTCTACTTATCAATAAAAACAGCCAGTGAATCTTCAACGGAAATATTCGAATATTTGGAAGGCTCGCATTAGCTTTGTGCTATCATCTATGTATGTCCAACATGTTAATTCTTCGCCCTGTTAATATAAACACAACAGGGGACAAAGCAGTATATACAAGCAGATATTGAAGGCGACATCGCAACGAACGAGCGTCCCTCGCGGCCATTTGTAGCTCCGAACACCCTCACATATCAGGCTTATATCAAATTGAAAGCTGAAACTACTGGATTTCCAACATGAAACATTGCCTTACAAGTATCCTCTTTTTAATTTTATTTTTACTGAGGACCTGAGGAGGATGAGGAGACTGAGACCTGAGGAGACTGGGGAGGATGTTCTTGTATTGCAAGCTATTATTGTGGTGCTGGAAATTTAATGGCTTCAACCCATTAATGGCCCACTACTGGGCATGGGTCTCTCCTCTTGAAGAGGCCTAGAGCATACTCCACCACGCTGCTCCAGTGCGGATTGGTGGAGGGGTTAGTGACCAACCCGAGTGTCGGAAGTTTTCATGCCGCCCGAGGGCCTCCGACATGGCTTAACGACTGTTACCTAATGATAACAACCGGGACCGACGGCTTTACGTGCCCTCTGAAGCACGGAAACTCTCAACAAATTTTTGCCACTAGCGGTCACCCATCCAACTACCGACCGCGCCCGCTGTTGCTTAACTTTGTCGATCACATAGGATCGACGCAAGCCGCCGGGCTATGAGCTTCATTATTGCGGAAATTCAGTAAGAGCTTCGAATCCAGCACGGAACTATTTTTTGTTAACTTCAGCGGTATCATATTTGTGGAACCTCTTGCCTATTCTTCATATTGTACGCTATTTGTGTGTATATTTTGACGACCGGTATTCAGACAGCGTGATGGTGACATGCTTTGACTGTATACTTGTTGGGTGAAGATCTTCTTTCTTTGGAAAGTTTTGTGAGGTTTATGATACTAGCAAATGATGTCCAAATACCATATTGGACATTTCGCTCTAGTTGTACTGGTCGTCCTTTTGGTTCCTTAACATCAAAAAAGTTGTCGTTAGGACACATTGCTCGTCGTCGAAAAGGTGGTAAAAGAGGCACAGGTCAACCCTCTTCCCTCCCCCCCGACCAGGTGAGCTTATGACGTAAAGAAAACAGCAGGAAACCGGCTTCAGAGGGCCCAGTGCCGGTTGGAGTGGCGCAAATTAGGGAAGGCCTATGTCCAGCAGTGGATTTTAAAAGACTGATAAATAGATATGCAATTCTCCTGTTATTTTTTTATATAGAAAGTAACATCAAAATGGAAGCGAACGACGCTATTAACTCGATTCCCTCAGCGATGGCAGGCTGCCAGCCTTCTCCAAGAGTTTCACAAGTTCGTTTTAACCATTCAACGCTACTTCTTTTAATTCCCGCTACACACGTCACGGCACTTTGAGCAGCAGGAATGTAAGCTTCGAGCAACGTATGTGTATGAGGAAATTTTTATAATATAAGGGCAAGATTTAACGTAGTCATTATTATGGGGCTCATGTTGTACTTTTATCAATAGCAAATATACCCGTGCATATTATTTCAAGTTATACCTTCAGTGTATTAAATTAAAAAGGTTTTGCTAGTGGTAAGGTGTGCACCCAAATGCCATATTAATGAACTTGGATTACTTACGCTCCAACTCAGAGTCACTAACGGTTACTTTAATCGCTCCTTAGTAAAGAATCACCATACAAATTCTGTACTAAGGAGCGATTTAAGTAACTATTAGTGACTCTGAGATGAGGCGTTAGACCAATCACTCAAGAGCATCATCGCCGACGTTTGCTAGTTTAGACGGGAGTGATCATTTAAATTGTATTAAAATTACCCAACACACTCATAACCCCACATAAGGATTCCCTGTATCGTGGGTGCCATAAACACACAAATACTAGAACACACACACACAGGCTGAAAACAGTAATTCAAACTCATCATTAATTGTATTAAAATTACCCAACACACTCATAACCCCACATAAGGATTCCCTGTATCGTGGGTGCCATAAACACACAAATACTAGAACACACACACACAGGCTGAAAACAGTAATTCAAACTCATCATTAAAGTTTTCACCTCGCCTGTAATAGAATCCAGAAGCCTGGCACGGCTGTACGGCATGGTATCCGTTGCGCCACACGGTGACACGGGACGTTGATCCGTTTATTTTACGGTTTTTTCAACGTAACGTCAATTGTTGGCAAAGTAAGCGAACTATAATAATCTTAATGTTACTATCTTTATATACCTTATTTCACAAATAAAATATAATTATTATTATTATTTATTTTAGTCACAATTAAGTACCATATTGTGTGTGTAAGTATGTAGTAGTACTAATTAATATTTGATTGATTGATTGATAAAACTGAATAGTCGCGTAAGTTCACTCATTCCAACATTGACTTTCTGCTGGCTGAACAGTGAGCCACGTGTGTAGGCTCCATGACTCCATCCGGTGCCAATGGAATAATTTCAACAATTGGTAAATCCCAAAGGTCGTCTATGCGATTAGAGAGGTTCTCCTTACAGTGTATCGATACATTATGATTGCGGTGGTGGATGTGGTTGCAGCGGTGGCAGCGGCGGCAGCGGTCGCGCCATCTGCAGTCGGAACACGTCGTTCTACCAGTTGTTCTTTCTCGGACCGGTTCCAAAGTTATTCTCTTGGGCGCTGTGTGGAGCAAGTTTAAAGAAAATGACTTACATAGAACACTACACATTTAAATTTATCTAGGATTTTATATTTCTTCGTAACTATATCTTAGTAATATATTTTAGGAGACACTGATTTTGGTAATAAAAGTATAAGGAGCATCATAAATCTGTTATCATGATCTAGTCTATATCACCGAATTTAATTCAGAAGATCTGCGATGCTTTTGTTGTTGTTCGTGTCCAAGAGTCTTACCATCAGATAACTCTTTGTCAACAAGTAACAGCAAAACATTATGATGTTGTACATTCGTTTCTTGTGGTTTAAGCCAAGCGACAAGTACCTCGGGGCAGTGCCGGACACGTTCCGTCTCATTTAAGTTTCCACCGAGCGCTGGGCGTCGGCGCGCGGGGGCGCGGGGCGCAGGGGCGCCAGCGGACGGGAGGCCGACTCCAAGATTTAAAGTTCTAAATGAGCGCAATTTATAACTCGCCTGAAACTATCAAGTTTTACTTTTAGGCAGACTTTTAATTCCTGTAGATAAAAGAAAATTCAGTTTCTTTAAACATCCCGAAGAGTCGGCTAACAAGCAGATGATTCGCTTGAAACTTCGCTCCGTTTTAACTTACCCCGCTACTTATATTATTAATGAAATTATTCAAACTTAACTTTTTGCTTCGTCAACACTGGTTCTGGAATTTCTGAGAAATAAAACGTGCTTGATAAACGCCAAATCCGGTAAAGTACGAAGGTGAAATGCGATTTAAAATATTTTATGTGCGCAATGTCTTTAATTTTGTAGCATTTAATTAAAGCTGTATCTTTAAAGAATTAAAGAATTTTTATTGGTCCAAGCAATGTTATTTATTTACATGTTGTTGAGACCCACCTTTTAAGCATCAGCAATGCCTGTGTTAGGGGTCCCGCTCTTCCATTTTATACATAAATTAAGATAGGTTTGGAGTTTTACAGTAAGAATGTGCTGTCTGTATAAGTGTGTATAATTTTGTGTGTGTTTGTGAGTGTGTGTGTGTCTTTAAGTCTCACTAAACCAATTTTAACACACTACTAGTCACGAGACAGATGTAGACAATATACTGCAATATACATAAGTATATTATACACAAGTGTATATTGTACAATTATGAGGACATTAAGCTACAGCAAACTCGTGGCAACCATTGTTATGCAGATCAGCAGATAGCACGAGAGGTGTACAGGTTCAGTCGTATCTAGTCTCTCACACGAAAACAGAATGCAACTTATGTCTAATTCCAAAACTTGAGCGAGTTCCTTAATAGGTCGGTTCTATTCAGTGAAGTTAAACGCGACAAAGAAACAACTTTTCTAAGAAAACTCCATCCGTCATGACAGGAAAGTTTCGGGGTACTTTTTGCTGTAGCGGAGGACCTTGAAACTGGCATCTTTAGGGGATCGATTATGATGATAGGATATTATTGTAGATAATTTTTCAGATCAACACAATTAACGGATTTAATTCGTTTAAATACAGGAACGATATTTACAGTGACAGTATTGAATTTTCTAGGTACTCGAATTTTAAGTGCATCGATATTTTTAAGGGTGATAAAATATTAAACATACAAAGCAGTTGCAATGGATGCATCACTCCGGCCATTTTGTAAAGTTATGCAGTGCTAACCATAGAGCTGATAACATATAGAATTATACAGCGTTGCTGATTCAATCATTATGAAATCACGTAACGTATGGCGAATTTCTTTAGACTTTCTGTTTTCAGTTTAAAAAAAACATCGCACAAGATAAAAATTGTATTGGAATTTTATTGGACAGCAAAATAACCGTTCAGGAACTACGTAAGGTTTAGTGACAACACTACGTTGATGCAGATTGTATCCAGCCAGGCAGACATCTCTTCCACCACATAAATACCGTCAGGATTAAGCTGGATAGTACAGAGCATACAGAGGCCAGTGACTTATGAAAATCGTAGCCTCATCAAGTGCATTACGAGCAGAGAAAGTTTACATATATTATATCCTTATTAGAACCCTGACTGTGGCATCCAATCAAAGACTACTCCGGTTTAGACGAGTCTTATTTGATGAACAAACTTACACTTTCTTACATTATTTGTAATTTAAAATAAGGTAGATACGAAATAAAATAACGTAAAGAATAATTAAAATCATTTAATGTCAAAACTGTAGCCTTGTTGTCCTGTACTGATGATGATGTCCTCCTTGACGTGTCCGTCAATGGCGAAAATCTGGCTAGTAGTTTGAATACCTTAGTTTGGATGGGCATGATGGGAGCGAATATGACTTGCAAAACCAAATTTAGTTTTAAATGATCTGTTACATGGTTGGAAGTGTAACCGACCCAAGGAGTTGTATGTGTAAGTATATGTGCGTTTAGGACGTGTCTTTCTAATAAGGCGTTTTGCGTCGAGGTCTGCAAACGATTTTTTTCGTAGGTGGTAATAGTCCCAGGTTCGATTCCCGGCCGTGGCAGATACTTATGTGACAGATAAATATTTGTGCTCGGGTCATGGGTGTTATTGTGATGTGTTATATGTGTCGTTCATGCCACCCGCGATACAGGTACTTTACACCTACTGCGAGGGTAAGAGTGTGCAACTTTTATTTATTTATTTATTTAAACTAATTATTGCTGTTTACTATTCATTATTTTTTAAACCTAATTTAAATTAATATTTCCATAAAAGTAGTAATGAGCTAGGTTACCAAAAAATCTAGTCTGAAAAAAAGCGGCCAAGTGCGAGTCGGACTCGCCCATGAAGGGTTCCGTAGCAGCAAGTAACATAATATAAAAGTTCTTGTAGTTCGTTGTAACTTTGATCAATGTTTTTTGTGGTTTACGATTTATGACGTATTAAAAAAAAAACTACTTACTAGATCTCGTTCAAACCAATTTTCGTTGGAAGTTTGCATGGTAATGTACATCATATATTTTTTTTAGTTTTATCATTCTCTTATTTTAGAAGTTACAGGGGGGGGGACACACATTTTACCACTTTGGAAGTGTCTCTCGCGCAAACTATTCAGTTTAGAAAAAAATGATATTAGAAACCTCAATATCATTTTTGAAGACCTATCCATAGATACCCCACACGTATGGGTTTGATGAAAAAAAACATTTTTGAGTTTCAGTTCTAAGTATGGGGAACCCCCAAAATTTATTGTTTTCTTTCTATTTTTGTGTGAAAATCTTAATGCGGTTCACAGAATACATCTACTTACCAAGTTTCAATGGTATAGCTCTTATAGTTTCGGAAAAAAGTGGCTGTGACATACGGACGGACAGACAGACAAACAGACAGACAGACAGACATGACGAATCCATAAGGTTTCCGTTTTTTGCCATTCGGCTAGGGAACCCTAAAAACGAAATATACTTACTATACATTCTATATGGAATTCCACGGTTGTACTTGTAAGTCACTTCCTGGCCGATGGCAGTCTGTGGCGGCACCGGCTCCCACACTATTTCACGTCCGCTTTTATTTTCCTCGCGCTGTGCTCAATGGTTTTTAAAGCACGTTTAAAACGCATACGGCTTTATATTTTGTTACCAAGTACATGAATTATACGCCATCCTGGGTAAGTATTAGGATGTCTGCTTGTATAAAATGTTCTGGCTCGGAGATTTACCGTCCAACTGAATTATTATGGAAACAATAGTGCGCCGTCCGTGAAGCATTCGGAAATTATTCATATCAGAATTCACTTAATCTTGTCGTTATTTCTACAATACATTAAACTTATGAACATCATTTATTTTACGTGTAATACCTTTTTGACAACCCGTGTGGCGCAATGGTTACCATGCCGGATCGCCGCACCGAGGGTCCTGGGTTCGATTCCCAGCGAGGCGGAAAGTTTATTGATGAGTTTGAATTTCTGTTCTCGGTCTGGGTGTGAATGTCTTTGTCTAGTGTGCTGTCTATGGCACCCACGACACAGGGAATACTAGTGTGGGTCTATGAGTGTGAAGCGTTATTTTTGGAAAGATTCTTTGATATTAAGGACAAATATAGACACATAAAAATGTTACAGAATTCTTACCGTGGGGGGACTGGATACTGTACAGTTATTTTCAGACGTTCGTGGTAATTATGCAACGAACGAAGAAAACTACAAATTAAAAATCGTAAGGTTATTTTACGTTGTCAACAACAAAAGATTCGACAACTATATCTAGGAATCTATATAAAGTAATCGACGACTATCGAGTACCGTCCCGACCTACCATAGCAATTGACACTTAATTGATATATTTACATTCAATAAGTTAATAGTACGAGCACTAACTTAGTAAAGGTCCATTCACTCTCTCTTGAAGATGCCAAGATCATGGATGGATGTGTGTTGATTTCAGATTGGAGAAGGTAGTCTACCATGCAGATAAAAACGAGGCTTTTACCCAATACTGTACAATAGGTGGTAAGTACATGTTTGTGTTGTGTTAGCATTGTCATGAAAATGCATTTCTCATTTGCAAATCCAATTTATATAAATAAATCAAGATCAAGAAATAACCGTGCTGCAGGGTGTCGGCACAAGAAGTATATGAATATTTTTTATCCTTGTAGATGATCGCTATTTCCTCGACGATTTCTGATAAATCACTCGAAAGCCAACCTATAACATAATAATACCAAGAAATGGAGGCAAAAACTTCTAAAAGAATTGCAAAGGGTTTATGGGAAGTGAATAATGGCGTCCCATAAGATCGAGAGCCTCGAATCGACACGGACCATTTGACACGCTTAAGCCATCTGAACTGCCACCTGATTGACTCCACTCGAGTGCGCGGGGGCCGGGGCGAGGGGGAAGGGGAGGGGGAGGGAGGAGCGGTTGTTTAAACATCTCCAAAAACATTTTCCTTCGATTCTAATTTAATGCCTCGAGCCATTTCATTAAGATAAAAATGGTAATGTCATGATCAGAAAATTGAGTCATTTTTCTTTAGGGTTTCAGTTTATTTGTGTTGATAGATGAGGCTTAAAATAAATTTTAACAGTAAATTATGAAATTATTTATTGGTCACATTATTATCATCAAAAACAACATCATCAACTTCTACATAAAGGATACTCCAAAAAAACTGCAATATATGTATTATGAAAAGTGTATGAGAATGTAATCACAAAATTGGCCATTTCAATTTAATTTATATCATTTATATCTCATAACACCTTTTCATAAATAATTAATTCATTAGGAACTCCTGATAAAGTTAGTAAGCATCAATTATCCGCATGTTACTAAAGTATGTTAAACGAGTAACAGAACTAGATTATTTTAACCAAAGCAAAATTAGACCGGGATACTACAACACAGTTACCAGGACAACATAAATTGAAATGTCTCGTGTGTGAGCTAGAACGCGTCGAGTGCCGGTACGCGGCCGGCGGCCGCGCTACACGATACAGGCGAGTGAGGCTATTAGGCTGCGAACAGAACCTTACAAGCTTTTACAACTTGTTACTCTTGGTTGATGATAAAACGTTGGCAGGTTGTAACGCAGATTATTATCATCTACTTAAACAATTACAATTATAACATATTCATAGATTTCTATATCAGAAAATAATAAACATTTCTTTATATCATGGCATGATATTTCGTTGCGAATAAAAGTAATAACATTTTACATAATAGTTTGCAAGGCCTGTGTGATCATGACGCGACGGCATATCAATCTGGCCAATTATATACGATCGGCATAAAGCAGATAATTTTAAAATATACCAGATATTGCTACAAGTTTCAGTTGGACTGTTATCTTAAGCACACAGAATTTTATTTTCAATCCATCCCTACGACGCTAACAAGCAGAATCAAAATTGACATAAATCTAACAGTGAGTTAGAACACATTTAACTTTAAACCAAACCCTGTGCATACAAAGTAAGGTTGTGGTGATAACTAAAGTTAAATAAAGTAGTTAATCATATTCATATGCTGCAACATCGTTATCCTCAGAAAATGTAAATTACGAGAACACGACGACGCAGCCAATCTTGTGGAATTACCGTCCGTCGTCCGCCGTCCACCGTCCGACGGGCGGGTCCGACCACCTGCTCTTGCTTATAATTATTCTGCCAGAGACATCTTATTTACATGCAAATATAACGTACATTTCAACATTATACACAATATTACCTTGTCCAGAACGGTACCGCTCGGTCCGGCGCACTTTCAAATGCTAGATATAATAGATTTACTAGAAGCGACATGACTTTGATGGCAATGTAACTCAGTTAAATCAAATAAAATAATTTTATTACTTTAAAGTACAGTAGATATATAATAGATACAGCAGCGGCCCACAAGTCTCTCAAATTTATGTTTTATGATGTTATTTTATCCATTACCTGGAATCACCACATTTAGTCTTAGTGGAGGGTATGATTACCAAACTTTTTATATATCATTTATTGAAGACCTGTGTGGCGCAATGGTTACCATGCCGGATTGCGGCGCAAAGGGTCCTGGGATCGATTCCCAGCGAGGCCGAGATTTGTATGATGAGTTTGAATTTTTGTTCTCAGTTTGGGTGTGAGTATTCTTGTCTCTGTGTGTTGTCCATGGCACCCTCGACACAGGGAATCCTAGTGTGAGGCTATGAGTGTGAAGCGTTATTTTTTTTTATGATAAAACCAGCAGGAAATCACTAGAGAGCGACATAGACCCTTGTCGAACATAAAAAACCGTAAATTGGTCCTTCCAGTGCAACAGACTCACGTTAAAATATATCACGTTAAACATTTCCACCATGGATGATTACCGTCAATAGTAATGCTACGACTTCGCAAAACAGGGAGTCAATGATCACGCTAATTACAAACGTCATACTCCCTTTATTTCATAAACAAAACTCCCCTAGTAATTAATTAAATTACCGTAGTCATTTCTAGTAGTGATCTTAGTCCTACACATCGCAGTGAGCTCATTTGCTTTTCATGAACAAAGGCGTTTGCAGCTCGTTGAAATGAACCAGCGCTGAACATAGCGAGTGTCGCAGCTCGCAGCTCACAGCTCACAGTCACAGGCGTTATCATTAAACTAGCTTCAAATTGTGAATGGGATCAACATTCGCTGGATCAGCTCAATTATGACTCTCTTTTTCCCAATAGTTCAATGAATAATAAATTTCCAATGGATATTTAAAACACAAGAATAAAATGAAAGGTAAACTCGACTGTTTGTTAGCACGTGTAAATAAAGTTTAAAAATAAAACGGTTTAACGAGAACACCGCGCTCAATATCCAGGATTACCTTACCGAATAAAATATTCGTGACGAGGGCTTAGGGCTCTTATCGCGACGGTTAGTTTTTATAGCAACACACCGCGCGGGAAACATACGGGTCGGTGGCGCGGACGGGCCCGCCGCGCGCCGCCGTTCCAAAATAGTTGCACTTGAATATTTTGTAAAATTTATGCAAGGTTGTTTCATCCGGGCAATTTTTAAGTATGTCTGATATAATGCAAGGGTAAATCTATTACGTTGCGAAAACCTCTGGATCCGAATAAATCTCATTTATTCGAAGTTACCTTTCGATTATAATGTCGATGTTTTCAAGGCAAGAGTAAATTGGCTTCTACCAAATTAGAGTATTTATCATCGAAGGCTACATAATTTTCGGCATAGATTTAAAAAAAAGATTTATAATTATGCTATGTGATCTTCCATCCCTTTCAGATTCCAAGAAACCACTGCTCATGTTGCATCCTGGTGAACGATGGGACAGCGACTAACCCTTCCTGCTTGAGATCATTGACCTGTCTCTAATCCAGTTTAATCCCAACGATGCTCGTGCTTTGTGATGTTGGTAGATTTTAAATTTCTATCCTTCTAAAATCAACGTGAAGTGTCAACTGAAACAGTAGCAGGGTCGGAGACCGACTAATAAAATTGGATCCATTTCCTCTACGGTCAACAATGACGTGTGATTGATGGCTTCGATGTTACTTACCGCTCAACAGCAAGTATGGCTTACCGCTCATTTGTCAACTATTCACTTTGAAATCACATAATACCACAAAGTCAAAGTCAAAATATTTTATTCATAATATAGGTATCACTGATACACTTATGCACGTCATCATTTTTTTATCTACCAGCTTTTCGGAAGGGTGCTTTGTCATGAAGGAGAAGAAAAGCCGAAAGAAACTCCTCGCACATCTTTTAAAAAAATATTACAAAAAAGAAAATATTACAAAAATATTTACTAATCTGAGCGGAACTGGTTGCAGAACTGGTCATTTCCATGCATCTTTGTCATTTAAATACTTGTCTATTCTATAATATCCCTTGCCTAACAATTGTGTTTTTACACGTTTTTTGAAAGATTCTATTGGCAAGTCACGTACTGATTTTGGAATTTTATTATAGAAATGTACACCAAGCCCCATGAAAGATCGCTGCACTTTACTTAGGCGGAACGAAGGCGTAACTAATTGATGCATTCTTCTTGTTTGGCGATTATGAATATCACAATTTTGTTTATACGCGCTTATATTCTTCCGTATAAAAACTACATTGCTAAAGATATACTGGGAAGCTACTGTAAGTATGCCTATTTCCTTGAACTTTTCACGCAAAGATTCCCGAGACTTAAGTTTATAAATAGCCCTAATAGCCCTCTTTTGGAGTATGAAAATTTGTTCTATACTGGCTGCTTTGCCCCACAGCAATATGGCATAGGACATAACACTGTGAAAATAAGCAAAATAAACTATCCTAGCAGTTTCGTCGTCAGTATACTGCCTTATTTTCCTAACAGCATAAGCAGCCCTACCGAGTTTATTCGCGAGATTTGCTATAATATATGTGGGCCCCACTGAAGTTTACTATCTAAGGTCACTGCTAAAAAGACCGTGGATTCCTCCATATGCAATGTTTCATTATTCAGTTTGAGAGTTTTGTTGACTTTTTTAACATTAGGTAGTACAAACTCTATACATTTCGTTTTTTTTTTGCATTTAGAAGTAAATTATTGATGGTGAACCAACGCGACACATGCGAAAGAGCACTATTTACGTCGTCGAAATTAACTTTATTCCTGTCACACTTAAATATTAATGATTTATCATCAGCAAATAGTACAATATCCGCTTGGTTCTTTACATAATGTGGTAAATCGTTAATGTATATCAGAAAAAGAAACGGACCCAAGATCGAGCCCTGCGGTACACCCAACACAGCCGGTGACCCCGATGACTTAATATCATTTATGCTAACTTTTTGTATCCTATCACTCAAATAAGACGCGATCAAGCTAAGGGCCTTGTTTTTTATACCATAGTGGCCAAGTTTAAACAGCAATGTTTCGTGCTCAACACAATCAAATGCCTTTGATAAGTCACAAAATACACCTATGGCATTTTGTGATGACTCCCATGCTTCAAATATATGCTTTAAAAGCCTAGCCCCTGCATCGGTTGTACTACGGCCTTTAGTGAAACCATATTGCTCAGAATGTAATAAATTATTATTGTTGAAGTGGGCATTACCTACCACATTACAAATTAGCTACAAAAATAGTAAGAGTACATCGTCGTTTATCCTATTGTTACAAACTATTTGCCTGTAGCCTAGTTGAAAGCGAAGCGAGGGGTCCCGGGTTCGATTCCCGGCTAGGGCAGATATTTATATGACAGATAAATATTTGTACTTGGGTCATGGGTGTTATTGTGATGTGTTATATATTATGTGTCGTCCATACGACTCGTGAGGCCGCGACACAAGTAAAAACCAACTGCGGGGGTATGAGTGTGTAAGCATTTTTTTAAACTATGTACTTGATAAAATCTTACATTTTAGTTTAATTCAACAAGTCGCAATATGCCTCCGTGAGTCACGGTCACGACTCCGTACGTATTTGTATTTGTAGTTATCGCGTTATTAAGTTGTAACTGCAGACACGACCGCGACACTACAATTGTTTGCCTTTTTCTATCTTAACTACGATCTCACTACCGCTCGGAAATTATTGAATCCTGAATAGCTGAGATAGGTTCACGCTGGCTCCGCTCAGACCCTCACAGCCACTACAAACGATGTTCTAGTCTTATAATATAGCCGTTAAGCGTTTGTATACTTAGCACTACAATTTAAAGTGTAAAGTGGTTAGAAATATCGTGTTCACCGAATGCTAAATAGTTAAATACATTATATTATCTACAAAGATTTCAGATTTTGTAGATAATCAATATTGTAAAAACACTACCAGTGTTGCTCTAGTGAGTTCTATCAAGTGGTACAGAACCCAGGAGGTCAATCTTCAACAGAAGGAACCTGCCAACATTTCCTCATCCTATACCTATATGTATATCAGCATGACTAACTTCTACGTACATTAAAGATAGAAGCTTATCTTATAGCTCTATATTATTATATCTATATATTATTATAAAGTAATAAGAAACACTTCACCGTAATGTACTAAACATATGCTCCACACATAAAGTGACAATGTGGGTACATTATGGTTAATAGACAAGTGTTGGTACAGCGGGACCGCGAACCGGAAGCAGCCGCGTCCCGACCACACTTCCGGCAAGATGGCCGCCGCTCCCGCCACCCGCTATGCCGCTTTGTGGATACTGTTTCATTATGTTGTTATTAATTTGTGTCACATGTAAGGACAACGTGAAGTTTGTGCCTACAGGAATTTATTTATGTACCTACTCCTAAAATTCCTTATGGAAGCCATACACGATCAAGTGTACTTATCAAGTCTGCAGTTTGATTTGACGCGGCATCCAGTAAACTTGATCGTGTATGGCCACGGTATAGCGATCTGGCCATATAGCTATATTATGTACACTGGATGCCGCGTCAAGTCAAACTGCAGAGTTGACAAGCACACAAGGAATTTTGGAAGTTTAAACGTTTGCGTTAAGTATTAGCTCGCTCTGATAACCAGACAGTAAGTCTTCATCCTCCCACGAATTGATCCATCCATGCATATCTCTATTTATATTATGCGAAATGTATTGTATTTTCGAACAACAATTCCAACTATTAACAAGAACGTAACCTGTGAAACTGCGCATCAAAAGTCGGGCAAACCGCAAACCGCCCGGGCACAGAGTACATTTTGTTGCGCCCGGGCCCGAATGAGCGAAAACTTCAAACTGAACTCGCTATCACTGCATCACTACGTGTCATACAACACTTCCAATCTAGTTCAAACGATTCGTGTCACACGCGCGGTGACGGAATATGAGCCGTGCGGACGTAGCATAGCACAGCATAGCATAGCATAGCGTAGCGTAGCGTCTTTAATGTCAGCATAGCTTGTAGCGTCTGTGACGTAGCGATACGAGAGCGTGCAGTCTCCGCCACGGCTCCGACACGCAGCTCCGCTTATCGTCGGTCGCCCTGTAAATCAAATCAATTCGCATCTATTCACCGACGTCGGCCGTCGCTAGTGTTGTGTCGGGTATCGTTATGCTCAGTCAGTCAAACATATTACGTCACCGACGTAATTGAGTACCGGCACAATGATAAGCACTGAAAGGGAATTTGTTTGCAGTTGAAATATAGCATCTATTTTTTGTACAATGCTTCATGCAAAGAGGTTAAAATGTTTCTGTCGTTTGTTTCCCCGGCAACCTTGGCACATTTGATTTTTTCATAAATCTACGGACTTTATTTATTCATATTACTCGGGTGCCATTGCTGACCCCGTCAGAACATTTCTCGTATTACGGGTAGCATGAACAAATACAAGTGCATCGATCACAAAAAAATAGATAAATTAATTTGTTAATTGCTGAATATACTAAGTATTTTATTACACACAAAATAACTTATACTATACTTAATGTACAAGGGACCTAAACCTAAAAACCTTAAAAAATATAATACAATAATAAAATTAAAATATATTATTATTAAAAGGAGTCCCTTTAGGCAAGGTTCCGAAGATACTGGCAGCGTTCCCCCTTTGAATAGCAAGACTAATTCTTTACAATACAATACAAGTAGACGTTACAAATCATGTTAATAATTTATTTGTAGAAGTATTTTTTTATGTAATCAGCCAACGTGTCACCCGAGAGAAGGTGTCACTACTGCCCGCAATCATAGTTCTTAGTGATAGAAGCAACACAAACGACATCACCAATACGTGACAGTCAAGCAGAAAATGGAAGGCTTTAGACTGAAAGTCCACTAGAGCTGTGACCAATGGGCAAGGAAAAATCCACATTATTTTCCTTCATTATCCACGCCTAATAAAATTATGCTGTTAGTGGAATTTTTTGACATTACTGCACGTCTTTTTTTTATGGAAATAGCCAGCAAACGAGCTGACGATCCACCTGATGGTAAGTGGCTATCGTCGCTCATGGACATCAGCAACAGCAACGGCATCACCGATGCGTTGCCGGCCAAGAAAGAGAGAAGAAAAAGAAAGAAAGAACTGGCTCTCAAGCCCCCAGCCGAAACACGACGAGTCGTTTGGCGGCTGACTCATGCTCAAGGGTGGTAGCTACCATCCAGGCGAACCCCACGAAGAAATAATAATAGTAATAATGGTATTAATTAATAATTAAAATCAATATTACTAATATAATCCCTCGAGGGGTCCTACCACCAGCGGGCCGGATTTAGTCGCCTTTTACGACACCCATCCGGCGTGGGATTGGGGTTAGTATTCTAAGCTGCCCCAATACGGCAAAAGTCGTCATTCGTCGTCTAAATATACCAATTCAATCGGAATATAAAATATTATCCCAATTTTCACACCTTAATTATTTTAAAGCCATATAAATTGATAATATCAAAATTATATTAAAAGGCCTTTATGTGTTATTAATTTCATAACATTAAACGAATTGTCAACAACAGATAAATAAAATAACATTTGAGATTCGAATTCAGTTTCAAATTTGCATACATTTTGACGTACAAATATTAGCTTTGATAAATGACGTGTCGGTGTTTAAATATGGTTTGGGTTGGATGGACCGATGGACGCCTTTTATTGAATATTTGCTTATCGATAAATCGGAGAATTAGTGACAATCACTAATCCAAGTGACACACAAAGGCATCAAAGGGGTAGACCATGTTGAATATTTAACAGCCGGGACAAAGCTTCCTAGCTTAAAACACTGACATACGTTATAATTGATATGTGCCGAAGTTTACGAATGATGAATTACGTGATATTGACGCGTAGTCTGGAGTCTGGAGTATTCTATGTGGACCTTCACTATTCAATTGGTAATTTTAAGGCAGTTATTTTACATTAATAGCTGGCTAATACGCAGACCTGACGTTAAAATAGTCACCGACGAACGGTACCACCGAACGATCATAACCCAGCTGCTTGTACCGATCCTCAAGTGATCGACTGAATTAAGCAACGACGGGCGCGATTAGTAGTTGGCCGTGTCGTGACCGCTAGTGGGAAAAATTTTATCGTCTCGGCTGCCCTTCGAACGATTTTACCACTTCAGTCGGTTAATTCTGCAAGCTATTTCAGTGACTTTTGTTTGTCTACGAAGTTCATCATTACGAATCTTATCTCGTGGTGAAATACCTAACATAGCTCTTTACATGGCGCACCGAGTGACTGAGTCTTCGAATGAGAATGACTGTAAAAGACCACGTCTACTACACTAGAAACATACATTACTCGAACAGTTTCGACTTCAGGCACTGAGAAGCGATGAGAAGAAATGTCGTAATTTCCACTTTGAACGCTGCCCAGCTAAGTTGAATTCTTCGAGTGAATTCTTTTTAGAAGTTGGACTTACCCATCTGGATCATTTGTCCTAGATAAAGGTCGACCACTTTGAGGGCAGAATCACCAACAACAACCGGTACGGCTGTGACATGTCGACATGATTTCGACACCCATTGTGAGACGCTGCGCTGTTCAGATCTCCTAGCATGGTACTGAAGCCCTCAAGGGTTTCCACTAGAACCATTGTATCTCGTAGCAAATCGAAAGTGTTTGAGGTGTTTACTTACCATTGATGTTAATGCCGAGCCCTTTCCACTCCATTACCGTAAACATATTCTCCAACGTAGTGGTGAATATTTTCGGGGAGATAACATCCCCCGGCCTGACACCCGTCTGCAATTGGTTAGAGTTCATGCTTCTGTCGTGTAGTTAGACTGACATAGTGGCAGTCAGCACACTGTATAGACACACTTCAACACGTTTTTGGCGTTAATATTGCATGGTACTACGGAAACCTTAGAATGCATTAAGTAATCGCAGTTGGCCAGTTTTTTAACTAATAATAATGCGGTTCTTCCTTCCTTGATTGCCTGGAAAAGCATCAGTGATGCCATGCCTTTGGTACAACTGATGTTCAGGGGAGACCACTACTTACCGCCGGGCTTGTAAACATGAGTAGGTTGTAGTGTCGCTTAACTCCCCAGCGAAATGTACCGCGATGGAAAACATACTGACACTCCCTGTTCCCTCGTGAGCTGCCTACTCATCCCGAATAAACAATGACGACGTAAGAGTATCGCATTGCAGACAGTGTCACCACGCGTCCTCCCCCACTCCGCACCGCTCTCCCCTCACCCCGTATGCCGTATGGTGCACGTAAATACGTCCGGGCCACCAGAATTGTATATATCGGTCGCGCGTGAACGCCATGTAGCAAAAAATACGCAAGTGTAATCATTCAAAGAAATTGGCTGCTCTCGCGACCCGCATACTTAGCGGGGAAATTGAGAAATACGAGGATACAGCCTTGCTGGATGTGCACACTCACGTACGCGTACGCATTCGCGAATATATAACAAAAATGACCCGCATCCATTGAACTATTATTACTAGCACATAGAACCGACACCGCGAACAAAATGTATGTCCCAATGAATTGGCGCCGATCGGCTTCAATTTTCAATGGATTCGATCGATTTTGAAAGGAGAACGGGGGCTCAATTTTGAAAATAGAACCTCCCGGCAGGACATACATTTTGTTCGAGATGCCTGTCCTATGACATTATACTTCAATGCCCGCATTTTTGTTTACAGGTTTCTGTAAAATACGAACGTCTCGATAGTAAAAACCTCATCCATATTACTTTATCAATTAATTTAAAGAACTAAATACAGAAACAAATAAACATAACATAATATATGAATAATAATAACTATTTTAATGTTACATATAATTATACGAAAATTTACGAATGAGTAATAATAGTAATAAATCTTTATTTCAGGCAACGAGGCCCATAACATAAATACCTTACAGACTAACATACATACAACAATATATACTTAAAACTAATTCACTTATTCGCGAAGTGAGACGCGGTTCCGTTGACTCCCGGTGGTCGTCGACGTCCACGGAACTTTCGGAAGACGACCCCCTTTGGCCACAGCTCCTCCTTCAGGAAGTCCGACAGGAGCTCGGTTGGAACACGCACAACAAACGAGTTAAAATTCACTGCGTTACGCGAGTCCAACTTCTCAACCAGCACCCGGCACTTTGTGTTCTTCTCCAAATACTCCACGACATCGGAGACCTTCGTGGTGTAATGGAGTAATACGGGGCACTAGAGATCCAAGCTTTTTTAGGTTTGATGTGTCTTTTAAAATAAGTACAACACAGGCGAAAGTTTTAATTAAGTTTTTGGAGCTGCTTTCCTTCGTATTATTTATGGTCATACTTGTAAAAAAAAGAGATTAGGAGTTAAAATTCCTTTACTTGTAAAGCTAGGTCTATACTAATGTCCCCTATAAAATTAAACTATATCATGTATTTAACTGTATCACGTATTTAAACTATATCATGTCTCAGTAAAGTAAATCATTCAATCACTCACATCCCCACATCATCACACCAAATCCCGACACCCAACATTTGTTCGGGAATGGAACCTGGAGCTACGGTTGACTGGACACACCTGACTGCACGACTGCATGCACCATCCAGTGAAACCGTCATCTCTCCGCGGTGCTCGACTGAAGGAGTTGGTAAGAAGCAAAAATCTATTTATCAACGTATCGGGAGCGGCCTGCATCCTCGGAGCCATTTCTCAAACAAGATTAATTATGGCGACACTACGGAATCGAACCCGTATTGATGGCTGCGGCCGACTATGACACACGAGGGTGGGGAACTCGACACGATGCGATACAATCTGTCAATCATCGGAGTTCGGGAATCTTGTTATTTTTGTTACGTGTTTTATACTGAAGTTATAGTATGTATTTCTAACTGGGTGTTCTTGTTTAAAACTGATCCTGTCAGCATTAAAATCGGCTGTATTGTTCACTATACATGGCGGTAACCAAAATCTTCTACAATAAAAGCGGCCAAGTGCGAGTCGGACTCGCCCATGAAGGGTTCCGTAGCAGCAAGTAACATAATATAAAAGTTCTTGTAGTTCGTTGTAACTTTGATCAATGTTTTTTGCGGTTTACGATTTATGACGTATTAAAAAAAAACCACTTACTAGATCTCATTCAAACCAATTTTCGTTGGAAGTATGCTTGGTAATGTACATCATATATTTTTTTTAGTTTTATCATTCCCTTATTTTAGAAGTTACGGGGGGGGGGGGGACACACATTTTACACACATTTTTGGAAGTGTCTCTCGCGCAAACTATTCAGTTTAGAAAAAAATGATATTAGAAACCTCAATATCATTTTTGAAGACCTATCTATAGATACTCCACACGTATGGGTTTGATGAAAAAAACATTTTTGAGTTTCAGTTCTAAGTATGGGGAACCACCAAAATTTATTGTTTTTTTCTATTTTTGTGTGAAAATCTTAATGCGGTTCACAGAATACATCTACTTACCAAGTTTCAATGGTATAGCTTTTATAGTTTCGGAAAAAAGTGGCTGTGACATACGGACGGACAGACAGACAGACAGACAGACATGACGAATACATAAGGGTTCCGTTTTTTTGCTATTCGGCTACGGAACCCTAAAAAGTACTTCGCTCCATTGCCAAGTAAGTTGGTCAGTCCACCAGGTGCAGGAGCTAATAAGCTTCCTTCTTGGCGGTAAAACGCGAAATGCCTATGCTCAAGCTTCAACCCATGAAGACACAGCACGGGTCATTCTTCATTACTTAAGCCTAGAGCATGCTCCACGCTACTCCAGTGCGAATTGGTTCAGGGTTGATTAGTTTATTCCATAGGTCCAAGTGTCTATGATATTTGTGTGTCCAAGCCATCTATAACATAGCAATCCTGATATGAGTTTGTGAATGTGTACACAATTTTTATTTAATACGTTTATTAAATGTAGTAAGGTCTACATTGGACCTTTCAAAATCCGCCGCCATATAACATTGCATCTGTTGATATTGAAATATTAATTTAGTTCGCAACAGACAATACTGGTCGCTTGTCGTTGCAGCACCGCATTATACGAGACGCTTGACAGCCTTTATGAAATGTAGTATTTTTAATAAAATATCAACTCGGTGTAGTTTTAATACTAACAACGCAACATCCAAAAATTTTGGGGTGACCAGTTGACCTCTAAATCCACAATACACACTCCATATACAGTATATTGGGATTTAGAAAGAAAAACTATACCTACATATTGAAATGCAACAGTGAAATAATAGCATTTTTGTTGGGTTTTTGTTAAATCCTGTATTGTTGAAGCAGTATTCATAAATTGCGCTACTCCAAAGTTATTGTATTGTTGGCGCGGCAATTCAACAATAGGACTGAACGCTACCAAATGCGGTATTCCGTGTGTGCAGATATACTAGACCAGTCTAGACTTACCTTCAAAGTTGGTGGTGATGACGATGGATTCTTCACGCGACTTACTTGTCTCAGCTTGTTTATTTTTCCGAACTGTACCTATCCAATAAATACACACGATCCTGCCTGCGAAGCGAGGGGTCCCGGGTTCGATTCCCGGCCGGGGCAGATATTAGATATTAATGTGACAGATAAATATTTGTACTCGGGTCATGTGTGTGATTATGATGTGTTATATGTGTCGTCCATGCCAACCGCGACACAGGTAATAACCTACTGCGGGGATATGAGTGTGTTAGCGTTTATTGTGAAAAATATTACTATGACTGTCAGGAAAAGGATTTTAATAAGTAACATGAGGTCGACCGCCGCCGCGTCGCAGGTGGCAGGTGAAACTCTAAGTCGAGCAGACAAAGGTCTCCCACGTTTTAATTTGCACACTTGTTGCGCGCCATCTTGCCGTTCACAATTAACTATATTGCGACGCGAACTGAATTCATTAGCAGGACGCTATTCCCACCCGTGCCCCCGTGCGCCCGTGCGACTCCTTCCTGACGACTTGTCGATGTTCTGGGAATGCGTACAAGTTTGCGGCTTCCGCATTTGAGAGGGGTTACGATAAATGAATGAGAATCAAGTTTTACAATTTACATTTTATTTTCCTACACATTGCGAACATGTATTTTAAAATTATGTGTATAATAGTGAACCCGCCCTTGCTTCGCTTCGGGAAAAATTGTCCTGTATTTTACTTCCTTAAGGAAAGTAGGTATAGTACACTACCTACTAGAAAAGGAATAGTATCACTTAATGTTCATAAATTCCTATAATAATATTTAGAAATTTATATTCCCTAAACCATATTGAAAAACAAAACAAAGGACAGGAAATATCTTTATTCTTCATTAATTGCAAAACACATGTCCACAAAACGCAAGCACAAAACACAAAATATCAAGCTCAAAGACTTGGCTATGTGCCACGGCTTATATACCAGCCTTTATTATTTATGTATCTGTTACCGGCAAAACCCGATTTCAGGTTAAACTAGTTTGACCTAGGCCAAATTAGTTTATCCTACTCGTGTCAGGACAAACCAGTTTGGCCTAGTCTAAACTAGTTGGGCCTAGGCCAGACTAATTTGTCCCGACACAATTAGGCAAAACTAGTTTCTCGTCAGTCTAAAACTGATTAGAACCGAATTGTTACGGATTTATATTTATTCGACAAATCTTTGTGCTTAAAACGGGATCCTGCCTTCTCGCCGAAAATTGTTTGGCTGATTATCACTTGCCAACCAACGGTTCGCCTATTTTTCACTTTGACAACTAACGATTGTCAAATTTTTGTATGACAACGTTTCATTTGGTAGAATTAATGGAGCTGATTATTATGATGACACAAAACGTTCAGAGCACTTATCATTTGTCAAATCCTTCACTAGGCCAGACAACTTTTAGACGAATAATAACGTTTCGTCTGTGTAACAGTTCCCTATTCGTACATTTATATTATGATAAAAAAACTAATTTTTACATGCAATTTTTATTTAAGAATTACAAAAAAACCTTAACATATTAAATTCGTAGCAATGCACATTAATAATTTTTCCTCTGAATATGAAGATTTGTGTTCAAAAGAGTTCTGTTGATTCTTTCTTCTTTCTTCTTTGTCCAAGTACTTTTTTTTCTTGGGTTCTGCGGGGGCACCTGTTAATATATTTTCTATTTCCCCCTCGGTGGTAATGGTTTCCTTTATTAATTGTTTTATCATTTTTTCAAAATTGGTGACAGAACCGACTTAGTCAACCCCGACCCCACGTGGTACTAGTCTGCCCTACCCCTAGAGTGAATGTAAACCCCGGAGGCGCGGAGGGAGAGCAGCCCCCGCCCGCTGTAACAAACTGCAGGCACCATGTGAGCCGAAGCGGGTGAGGCTGGTCGCCGCAGGCGACCAAAAAGCCGAAGCTGCGTAGGCGAGCATGGAGTGCCTGCAGTTTGTTACGCAAGGGCGGAGGGGCTGCATTTCCCGCAGCGCCGGAGACGTTTGGAAGCCTGTTTGTGTATCAAAAACCCCTGAATTCTCCCTAAAAGTGCATACAATGCAACTTTGTAATTATAATGATTTGTCGTTTTCTTTATAAAATTGGTCCGAAACCTTACTTAATACATCATTTTGGTAAACAATATGCAACTATTACTCTAACTAACGACTAGCCTGACAAGAAACTAGTTTTGCCTAATCGTGTCGGGACAAACTAGTCTGGCCTAGGCCCAACTAGTTTAGACTAGGCCAAACTGGTTTGTCCTGACACGAGTAGGATAAACTAGTTTGGCCTAGGCCAAACTAGTTTGACCTGAAATCGGGTTTTGCCTGTAACATATCCATGGAATTTCCCTCAACCACGTAATGCGTAACAGTGGCGACTTATAACTGTTGTCATTTTAAACATTCAATTTTATAATACCAGAATACACCCCCAAGTACTGTAATACTACGAACGAGCGATATGCATCTAAGAACTGTAAAAGTTCTCATGTAAATTTTCTGTTCATTACGCATTTCATTAACAGTCTCTTAACTACAGTCTGGAGAGCGAAATAAGACTGCAGTAGTGCATCAACTAGAATATGTTTTATCTATTCTGTAATAACTTGGAAAGCTTTTGTCAAATGTAAGTCTGTGAGAAAGCGAGACCAGTCAGGATTTTGATGGGTGACCGCTGTTGACAAAGGAGAAATCCGATTTCCGGCCACGAATTATATGTGTTCTGTGCTTGAATATAAGACTAAACAAGAGTGAAGTATATACCAAAAAATTCGTCCTATTTACTAGATAAACATATTTAAATCTGAGCCTCATCTGCAGTTGCTAAATGAATAAAATAATACAAAAAAGTTTTCATAGTATTTACCTCATTACAAACGATTTTATAATCGATTAAATCGATTGATTAGGGAACTTAATAATATATTTTATGAATTACTATTCATTGTAAGTACAAGATTAATTCCTTTTTACATGTATAGCTAAACTATGTAATATATTTAGAATTACCATTAAATCGTTACGCTAATTAAAAGATATTTCGAGTATTTTGACATCGATTTCGAGACATTTGAATCGATTGACAACAAAGATCTCTGGTGTAATCCCTATCTAATGTCATTTTGGTTACCATAGCATTTATAAATAACACCATTGTCATGCATCTTGCATCTTTCTACGCTTTTGTGTATTTTTACTATTAAATTAATATTTTCATCGTATTTGCAGTCCTATTTACTACTGAAACATTTCGAAATGCACACAGTTATTTTAATTTTCTATTGCATTCACTTTCGTAATAGTGTTTTGGTGAATGTGTTTTCGCTATAACTTCTGGATTTGTTTTTTAAACAAATATTGCATGAATATTGGACTCTGAGATCGCCTGTTTTGTGACTGATCTTTTGCTGAACACTGGATGACGTACCCTACACATCTTTAGAAGAACAGTAGTGCAGTGCCCATACAATACGTATACCTACTGCACAATTTCTAGACGAAATATTAATATTAATATAATATTATGATGTGATGATAACTAATAAAATCTCTTTAAAACATGAAATTGCTTTTATTAATATTAATATTCACCTACCTACTTAATTTTAACCATTACCTACTGTTTAGGTAGTTATATTTTGTTAGTGTTTATCACGGACCTAAAAAAAAGACGGACATAATCCCAAGAACAAATTCAGTGAAGCACCCATAGGAATACCAACTCTGTATTCGTACAAGTACACACACCCACACATTGACACCATACGGCTACGACATTGACACCATCGCCAATCAAAAATTACAAAATTACGCACACATAGTAAGCGAGCTGTCAGCTGTCAGCTTCACTCTCGATTAGACAAGGTTACGTCTGTTCTTTTTTTATGTCTGTGGTGTTTATATGTAACTTTAATTTTTACTGCGTCTTATGATCTTAATTATTCCTAATACTGTCAATATTAGAGTAGGTGTTTTCTTTGCGGTAGTAAGTCCCTAGTAACAGGCATAATATATTGCTGTGAGTGACATGAGTGTGACATTGTCATATATAGGTGGAAATTCTAGGATTTCATTAGTTGGCCATTGCTAGCAGACGTGAAAATTGAAGAAATAAAAACTTTTACAATGATCTAATTGACCACCAATTTTCATTCTTGTCTAATCTAGGCCGGTGTCTTTATGGAAGATGGGGTTCTCCTTTGTGGACTGTTTCCGTGCTTTGGAAGGTACTTTATAAAGATCTGTCACAGCGTTTAAACTTCAAGGTTGGCCACTAGCCCTTCAGTAATCCGCCTAATCGAGGCCTGTATTAAGCCAGTGTTTGATGCCTTGGTGCCTTTGATGCATTATAACAAAGAACCCACTTGAATGATTGATTCAACAAAATTCAAAACATGGTAGTATTGGATTTCAGCAATATAAATACAAATACAAATCCTCGTATAACCAATTACATATTCTGATTCGATAAAAGCTCACCTCGCTGTGAGAAACAATACTTCTCTGTTGATTACAATGGAGGACTGTAGCTATCAGTTTTACATTCCATTCCACATCAACATAATTATCGTCAAAATATTCTGGTTTGACACACATACCTACATACGTAGGTACGTCGGACAAAGAGCATACCGATATTTAATTTGTTATGATGATTTCGTGTTCTCGCCTTTTATTATTTAGAATTATACATTCTTTATTCCTTGTATGTCACGATGCAAACTCATTAAATGTGACATCGTGATAATTTTCAAACAATGCCTGTTACCGACGGATAAACGGTCCTCCGGTTGAATACCTGAAACTAAAAAAATAACATATAACATATTTAAAATATACCTACTTATTACTATGTGTCACTAAAATAATAATAAATTATACTTACCTGTTTGGAACCTGTAAAAATATAAAGAGTTAACTAAGTTCGTTAATAATATTAAGTAAATTAAATAATTACTTACGTTAATATTACAATGTAACCTTTGTCTGAATTTTCAATAAAGAAAATACTAGCCGAAAGCTACTGAGAAAAAAGATGACATACCAGTCGACAAATGACACAAGCCCTATATCCGCGAACAAAATTTTTCCCAGTATTTTTCGGTTCGACTATTCAACCAATATCTCGCCTTTTCTTATTTCGCACCACACTTGACCAGCACCATCACCAACATAGTGGTCCTTCGAGCCGGATCAAGTTAAAAATCGCGAAACAAACATGTCGTTGTTTCAAACCCCGCCGCGAGTGAAAACCCGTGCACAAACGAAACTTGATACAATGACGAAAACGACGGAAGGTGATAAAATCGAATGCAAATCGAACAAAACGGGATTATCGGTGACGGAACACAAATCGGACATCGGGCCGCCACGTGCTGTGAAAAAAGATGGCAGCCCCGTCCCAAGCACTCGCGAATCTTGCGCGTCGTCGTGTTCATCTGCCGCACGTCGACTACAAATTGAATACATCGCGGCACAAAAAAGTGCAGAAATAGAAATTAAAGAAGCTGAGATAGCACTGGCGGCAAGTAAGGCTCGCATCGAGAAAGATTTAATTAAGAAGAAATTGGCGGCTGACTTGGCCGTTATAGAAAAGTGCTCACAAAAGTCAGAAAGTTCATTCAACAGTAAGATTGAAGAATGTTTAGAAAAGTCGGTAGCCGCCCCCGGGTCCTCATTGGAACAACCGATCAATCAGCATCCTTCTCACCCAGGGGCAGGCTTGGATACCGCCATCACCGCCCTTACAGCAGCACTACGAGATGCCATGGGCACCGGAAACTCAAGAGGCAACCAGGAACTACTGACACGACTGGCCACATCAAAAGATCTGCCACTTTACTTTGGAGATCCCATGGAGTGGCTACAGTTCAAAGAAGCCTTCGAGTCCTCATCGCGCTTGTGTGGCTACACCGACACGGAAAACATATGGAGGCTAAGAAAATGCCTCCGAGGAGAAGCCAAGGAGGCTACAGCTGCACTGCTGATGAGCGCCCCGGCACCTCAGGAGATAATGGACACCCTGGAATTAAAATTTGGACGCCCTGAAGTCATAATGAATAAAATCACTACGCAGTTGAAGAAACTACAACCGTTATCTGGTACATATCATCACGACCTGGTCAATTTTTCTATAAAACTGAAAAACTGTGTTACGGCCACTCGGATGATTCGTCAATTGGATTATTTACGAAGCCCAGAACTAGTTACAATTGTTACTTCGAAGCTGCCCCCTATACTAATCGCTAAGTGGGTAGAATACCTATACAAAAACAAGCAGGACACACCAAAATTGGAGTTACTTAGTACATTCATACACGAGGAAGCCAAAATGGTAGCAGCAGCAGGTGTGAGTAATATTCATTATTACAGTAATAATAAGAAGAGTGATGGAATGCACAGATTTCATAAACACCAAGATGGTAGGGAGCCAGTATTGATGTGCACGGAGGTCAAGGCCAACACTGTCTCAAGAAAATGTAATTTTTGCAAACGTGACAGTATCCACAGTTTAGCGGACTGCAACAAATTTAAAAGAGCCCTTCGCAAAGATAGATGGCGATATGTAAAATTTAATAAACTGTGTTATAATTGTCTCGGACCTCGTCACGAACCGCAATCACCATGCACAGCTGAAAATTGTGACATCGATGCCTGTGAGAAGCCACATCACCGTCTGCTGCACTGGGTACCGCCGCAGCAAGAACGCCAGCCAGCGACTGACAACAGTTGCTCGCTTCCCGACCACGACGATAAACTAATTGCCAACGTGACAGAACAGCAACGCCCCACGCCTGGAACCCCGCGCGCACCATTGATACTTTTGAAAATAGTGCCGGTTACCATCCACGGCCCCCGAGGTGACGTAGAAACGCACGCCTTGCTTGATGATGGGGCTACTGTGAGCCTCATAGCGGCGGACGTGGCCGATAAGGCCGGCCTGCATGGTGAGTGCTTTACCATGCGAGCGACTAGCGCATGGGACTCCGAGCTGGTATGTAAGACTGAAATAATAAATGTTAATATTAGTAATAATAAAGGTGATAAGTTTAACTTAAAAGTTAGAAAATTAAAAGAATTAAACTTACCTGTACAATATTTCTCTAACGTAGATTGTACGCATTATAATAATTTGTGTAGTGGTAATTATGACCCCTGTAAATCTGTAATTAAACCGAAATTGTTAATAGGTCAAGATAACTATGATTTAATTGCGCCAATTGTTTGTAAAAGAGAGATGCCGGGCGGACCGTTTATCACGAAGACATTACTAGGCTGGTGTATGCACGGAGCCTTACGCTTCGGTGAATCTCGAGGTAAACAACCCCGCAGGCCGCAGCATAGCGGCGCGCGCGTCAGCAACGCGTCGGCGTCGCACGAGCATACAGGTACGTTACAAGAACATACACACTGCATCTCTCACTCAGACAGCGTACACACAAGCGCGCACATAAACATTACCTATTTTGATGAACATAACGACTCATTGCATCACTCAGTCCCTAACACGTTATCAACTACAGATGAAGATTTACATGAATTAATAAAACATTCTTTTTCATTGGATTCGATTGGGTTATGTAACAAACCTCGTCCAAATATTGATGAGCTGAAAAGCCATTAATATACTTGACGAGTCGGCCGAATTGGACAACGGTCAGTGGTCTGTCTTCCTTGGAAGTCCGAAAAGTCCTCTATGCCAGACTCATACCATTTAGCATTAAATAGATTTAAGTCAATTGAAAGAAAAATGTTATTAAATTCGGAATATGAATCACGTTATCGAGAACGTATCGATCATTTATTCAACAACGACTACGCAAGAAAACTCAGCGACTCTGAGTGTAGCAACGCGTCGGCTACTCGCATATGGTATTTGCCTCATTTCGGGGTCGACAACCCGAATAAGAAAAAATTACGATTAGTTTTTGACGCCGCAGCTAAATGTAACCAATTATCACTTAATGACCTTTTGCTTCAAGGACCCGATTTATTAAAGTCATTGTATGGTATAATGTTTAGGTTTCGTGAAAATCCTATTGCAGTAATTGGAGATATAAAAGATATGTTTTTGCGAATAAAGATTAAAAGTGATGATCAATTAATGCGTAAAGCGGAATTACTCTTGCTCCGTCACTCGCAGTTACAATCGTTTCGACATGAAATAAATTAATTAAAATTAAATAATGAGATTCCGCGCGATAGTCGTTTGCGTTCACTTACCCCAATTCTGGATGAGAACACCTTACTACGCGTTGGTAGCCGCATTGGTATCACGAAGGACGTAGCCGAGTTAACCAAGTTTCCTGTCATTTTAGATGGTAAAGATCATATCGCGCGACTTATCGTGATGCATTATCATGTGAACGCAGCTCACTCATCTAACGAAATGGTTGTAAATGAGTTGCGACAAAAATATTGGTTACTCAAACTAAGACCAACAGTTCGTTCTGTTGCTAAAAATTGTTTAGTATGTCGCTTTAATAAAGTTTTACCTAAACCCCCGCGACTAGGCGACTTACCTGAATGTAGACTAACTCATCATCAGAGGCCCTTCACTATGTGTGGCGTAGACCTGTTTGGACCGATGGAGGTGGCTGTAGGTAGGCAGAGATCTCGTAGGTATGGCGTATTATTCACGTGTCTCACAGTGCGTGCCGTACACATTGAGATGGTGCCATCTCTAACAACTGATTCCATGATAATGGCACTGCGGCGTATGGCCGCTCGACGAGGGTGGCCACACACATTGTTCTCTGATAATGGGACTAATTTACGGGGCGCCGATACGGAATTAAAAAGCGCATACCAGGAATTAATATTAAGTAAGCAGCATATAGTGTCTGAAGCACTAAACAAAGGAGTCCGGTGGCAATTTTTACCTCCCATTAGCCCACATATGGCTGGAGCGTGGGAACGTCTGATTCGTAGTGTTAAGACCGCCCTTAGGGTTGTATTAAGGGAGCGGGCTCCGAGGGAAGAAACTTTAACTACTTTCCTATGTGAGGTAGAAAATATGATAAACGGACGTCCATTGACACATGTTTCAGTCGATCCACATGACCCAGAATCCTTGACACCTAATCATTTCTTACTCGGTTCATCTTCCAACTTACCAATAGCAGGCATCTTCGACGATGGCGACCTTTACCTCAAGAAGCAGTGGCGTATAGCGCAGCGTCTTGCGGATCTTTTTTGGTCTAGGTGGATGAAGGAAGTTTTACCATCGTTGGCCCCTCGAAAAAAGTGGGACCGCGAGGGCACGCAGCTGAAAGTCGGCGACCTTGTTGTTGTTGTGGATCCAGCTTCGCCGCGCAATGTTTGGCCGAGAGGAGTCGTTCAGAAGGTGTATCCTGGACCAGATGGACGGGTAAGAATTGTTGATGTTAAAACAAACAATGGTGTTAGGAAACGTCCTGCGTCGCGTTTAGCATTGCTTCTTCGTGATGAGTGTCGCCATCACGACACTGAGGGGCAGGATGTTACCGACGGATAAACGGTCCTCCGGTTGAATACCTGAAACTAAAAAAATAACATATAACATATTTAAAATATACCTACTTATTACTATGTGTCACTAAAATAATAATAAATTATACTTACCTGTTTGGAACCTGTAAAAATATAAAGAGTTAACTAAGTTCGTTAATAATATTAAGTAAATTAAATAATTACTTACGTTAATATTACAATGTAACCTTTGTCTGAATTTTCAATAAAGAAAATACTAGCCGAAAGCTACTGAGAAAAAAGATGACATACCAGTCGACAAATGACACAAGCCCTATATCCGCGAACAAAATTTTTCCCAGTATTTTTCGGTTCGACTATTCAACCAATATCTCGCCTTTTCTTATTTCGCACCACACTTGACCAGCACCATCACCAACAATGCCCTTGTTTGAGTTTAAATCGTCCCATTAAAATTTAATTTCATGAGAGCTTAGCTACTTTTAAATTTTATGAAAAAAAAACACTCCAATCGACAAACAACCCTGCAAAAAGTGCATAAATAAAATATAATTTTTGAACAGCTTAACAACTACTTAACTGATCAATCTCAACATCGAGTCAGATTAAAAGCTTCAAATCGACCGGTGAAAGCCGTGAGAAACTTTAACGTCCATTAATTTGTTCTCTTCAATATAAGGATTTGGAAGTAATAATCTTAATTTCTTTGACGAAGTGTCCTAAAGTATATTTTTGGCTAACATTTTCTTTTTCATTTACAAGCTTTCCTGTAAATGTGTTTCATGTGTCATGACGTAAGTTACAAATGCTAATATACAATTTGTGATTCCAGAATGTTAGCGCATTAAATTAGTAAAAAACTATTGGCTAAAAGGCAAGTTTACTGAAGTTTTCATATTAATAAAAAAGTTCGTTAAAGTCATCACTATAAGTTCTGCTCTCCCTGAACGTGTGAATGGCGGATTTGATCGTGCCGCTGATGTATATTTATTACTCCACCATCGTGTAACGGTAATCGGTTGAACACCCCTGCGGAAGGGTCACCAATTGTTAGTAAACGACGTGAATTTTGTTCGCTTCAATGTACCTCCAATCGTCTCGAATACAAGGCAAGGATAATTTCTTTAAGAAAAAATTTTGCTATCGTAATCGTAATGCCATTATTTTAAAGTATCTATTTGTTTTTTTCTTTAAACCATTAATAAGGCGTTACGAGTAATCTAATTAAAAACATGAAGGAAAGTGCTCAGTAAATTATGTTTTCTCTTTCCATTTTCCATTAAATAATTACGCTGTATCATGTGCACAAGTACCTTCTGAGAAAAGACCACTCGCAATTTCTACGCAACATATTTAAAACATTGTGTCTGTTAATATTGTATATTAATGTTAATAAATAGAATAATATTAACTATATAAAACAATATTAGTATTAATAATAAATCATTCATTCAACTCGAGTGAGCCGCTCACTGATCTAGAGGCGCTCTTGGCTCAACTCCAGTTCAGATCCTAAAAGGATTAGCGGGCTACCAGACCGTTAAGAATCCCTAAGCCGCTACAACATCGGCCAAAATTTAAGAACTCCTGTGTAACGAAAACACCCTGTAGACTGCCAGCAAGCCATCCGAAATACGAAGAGCTCAGTTTGTAACTAATGTCACTCGTACCTTCCGGCACAGCTTGACAATAAAATTCCACGTCAGTCCATCGCCAGTTGAAGTAAGTCCATATTCTTTTAACGCTTTGATCCTTGCAATGTATAATGTCACATTTCCTCGCTTCATTACAAGAAGAGCACCTACTATCTACACCTATATAATTATAATCTAAATTTTACTAACAAAAAATAACCGACTTCAAAGTTACTCTAAAACTACTTGTCAGATCTCATTCAAATTTATGTGGGATTATGTGACAAGCACCTCCTTTGATTAAAAAAAGAATCATCGAAATCGGTTGGTGTGATATTGAGTTATTCGTCCATTTGTCGCGCTTACTTAATACAAATTTAAGACTTATATGGTTTTATCATGGATGCCATTATCAGATCTCAATAAAATTTATATGGGACTACATGACAGCCACCAGCTTTCGATTAAAAAAAGAATCATCAAAATCGGTTCGCCCAGTCCAAAGTTCTGAGGTAACAAACATAAAAAAATACAGTCGAATTGAGAACCTCCTCCTTTTTTTGAAGTCGGTTAAAAATACAAAAATATCTGGCTATGTACGTTACTGATTTTGAAACCATCCAACCAATGTGCCCTAAACTGATTTTATTTGAAATGGTTTGAGACTACTAAAACAATGCATAGGCACATTGGGTCCATTCATGAAGTCGATTTTCGACTATTCCCGTACAAAAATTTTTACCGTATCAAATCAAATCAAATGTTTTTATTCAAAATTGGTTTGGTTTACAAACACTTTTTGAAAGTCATGCAAGCTACGCCAATACGTAAACATCGGGTATCCGCTAGTCTATACTAATATATAAAGAGGAAAGATTTGATTGTTTGTTTGCATTGGATAGGCTCCGAAACTACTGCACCGATTTGAAAAATTCTTTCACTGTCAGGAAGCTACACTATCCCCGAGTAACATGAGCTATATTATATTTTCAAAAAAAATTAGGGATCCGGGAAACCGAAGTAAAGCGAGGGCGGTTACTTGTCAAATATAAATGTCGACGCATAGAGCAATATCGTAATGCGCGCCGCTCCTTGGCATGTCTTGGACGTATTTCTCACATTAATATGAGGCGGCTGTATACAAACCGATGTCCCCTCTGCAGCCAGGGACTGGGACGTCGCAGGACGAATAAATTTATTCACCGGGACACGGGACACGGAGCATCGCATTCAATTCGGATAAGATCGTGTGCTTATTTATTTAAAATGGCATATGTTAGCCGGCATTTTGTATTTATTACCGGAGAGACCCGCGAGGGTCGATCTATAAATTAATTTTGTACTAGATGCAAGGGTTTTATTGGGTATTAAGTTGATATTGCTCGTTCCCTCTATTTATAGAAGGTACCGCGTATGTGGTTCATATGACTATGAGATATATAGGTCTAGTTTCCTTCCCCTTCAACACATTTTGATCTTGACCATCAATCAGTTTGGACTCGATCTTTGTTTGAGTAGTAACTAATTATAAGCTTAAAAAACTATGATGGCTTAAAAAATATTTTATGACAATAGCTGTGAAACGAACATGCGAGTTACTTGACAGTAATCTCCGTTTCCCTTGGACATCTATAATATTATACAACTCAAGAGTTTTTTTCATTTTCATTTTGAAAACCCGCAGCTAAGCGAT
This sequence comes from Thymelicus acteon, assembly GCA_951805285.1. Taxonomy (NCBI): domain Eukaryota; kingdom Metazoa; phylum Arthropoda; class Insecta; order Lepidoptera; family Hesperiidae; genus Thymelicus; species Thymelicus acteon. The sequence continues at coordinate 15,428,492 of OX638234.1, forward strand.
TATTCAGTAATACTCGTATATTGACTGAAACGCGTAAAAAATTTCAAGATTTATTTTAGACGAAAGGGCAGCTAGCAAGGCTTCTCGAAAACCTTACCTCCATGAATCAGTACCGTCGGATTTAAACTGCGATTTCCAATCCAATCCATCGGGATGAATTGCGAGCAGGCGACAGGCTTGGACTCAAAGATGGATGCAGCTTCTTACTACCTAAAAATAATACTCAATCTCACACTTATTTATCTCTGAATCCAATTCTAATGTGTCCATAGACAGAAACACGAGTAGTCGATAGTATTCACTAGAGTAACCACTGTAAACTTTGTGTCAAGTTTGCATCTGCCTTATCCCTCGATTACCATGTTCACTTCCGCGTGTATTTAAATCGTCAACAATAAACAATTACCATTTCATTTCATTTCGTATCATTACCATAACAATAATGTAAATATGGTTATTATTAGGATAATGAATGCGAGGCGCCCGGCGCCCCACAGTGTGTATCCCCGGACACAATGTAATCTGCTGCTGTCTTCGCCCGCAGCGCTGATTGTGCATGTCATTAAAGATTATCATAATTTAGATCGTTCGCCCGACACTAAAGAGATGTCGTTAGGAATTTTAATTTTCTATCGATAAAATTACCAATGATGGTGATTAGAATGTTTTTTCTCGCCACGAAAATTCAAATTTCGATTTCGAAATCAGAGCACAAATTGTATTATGGATATGTTTAAAGCTATACAGTTTCAATTCCCGTTCGGGACAGATTTGGTACAGAGTATTTGTTCTTAGGTCTTGGTTAATTATACATATTGTCTGAGCTATCTAACAACACATGGAAACCTAGTGCATGCGGAGTCACTCGGGTTAATTAAAAAATTGTTCTTTAAATACTACGTCAAAATATGAAACAAATAACTATCGATCTCAAAACACAATACTTCCTGTACGAAACACGCGCCAACATTAAAAAGCACAAAAAACGCAACTGGCAGAGTGAAGACATTAATATTACAAATATTCAAGTGACATATTCAGATTACAGCACTCAAACAGAATAATTTATTTACAAATTCACTGGAGTTGTTTTTGCACATATCTGTGTTAACATAAATCGCACGAACATTTTGATGTTAGTGACGTGACTTTATCGATACAAACCGTTAAAATATAGTCGATTTTTCATCACGTTTACGATAACATTTGAAATATGAGTACCTCACCACGTAAATTCTAAGATTACACATTTTTCCATTATGTTTTGAGATAAAACTTGATATTGCCCTGAAAATCGTTAAAACAGTAGAGTGTGGCCTTTTCTGACTTTCAAAAAGTGTTTGTAAACCAAACCAATTTTGAATCAATTTTGAATTTGAATTGAAACATTTGATTTGATTCTGGGGACAGGGAATAGTGCCAATTATTAGTGTAGTAGTGTCATACTTATTATTCATAAATTTTCTGCTTATTTCTGTAAAGGATCGCTCGAATAAATATTTATTTTAAATGTTTATTCACTAAAGGAACACTCCGGATTAACCAAATTCGTTTACCCAATGTGGTCCTTTATCCTTGATAAGTTTGGAAGGAAGTCTTAGTTCCATTGTCGTCTTTAGTTCAGTAACCCCGGTCACTCACATACGCGCAAATGTTTGACATTTGTACGAATGTTTGCACATATGTGAAGGGCGGTCAGGCAAATGGGTTCGCATATGAGTATACAAGCCCATTTCCGCTTCCTCATACACTTTGTTCACGAATGTTCAATCTTGCTGTTGTTAATATGTTGTTGTCATTCAAATCCATTTTCAATACAGAAAATAAATGGTAGTACGATTAGACGCCATGAATCACGAAAAATTAAGACATACGTTACCTTTTTAGTCTTGTGCGCAACTGGTCGCACGAATGTGTGGGAGACTACACGAAGGTTCGAGGTTCGCGCGCTTTGATGTGCGACAAAAAACCGACACAGCTTGGAAAACCCCGAATGCCTCGAAAACTTCGCATAATCATTCGCGAAGGTCGTCCCACACTTGTGGATTCGCGTATTCGCGCGAATGTGAGTGACCGGCATAAGACGAGTAACAGAAACACTATACACTATTACTTCCTTTGTAAAGTCGTGTTGTGTCGTGTGCGTGTAGTTCCAGCATTATTTAATGACCATAATACTTAGCATAGGTTTAAGAAAAGTCAAATTCGAGAAAAAACGTGTGTGGTGGCAGGTGACCCTCACCAGAAACCAGGTTTATACCCTCGTTATACTTCAAGTCCGAATTTTATTCGATAATTGTGCATAAAACATTATCGATTATTATGTGTAAAACATTATTTTTCAAGTCAGACTTTGCCTTACATTTTGTAGGGATCAAATTTAAAGTCAGACCTTTTATAAAACTCTTGACCATATAACTAAATTAAGCAAGTTATATTGTGACGGTGGCATTAACATTGCGACACGGTGTAGTGTTTTGCTGACGTCGGACATTTGGCAACGTAGCGAGGTGAACGGCTACACGGCTACGGACAGGCAATTCTTGTAACGTGTGGTGCACGTCGTACCGGTTATTGTATAATATGTATAATACGCATATTAACTGTGCAGTATGAAACAAATAATAAACTTTTAAAATCTTCAGATTTTATTTTAACTCAATCTTCAATCGTTTATCAAACGAAAAGAATAATTTATCGACATCGACATCATCGATAACATATGTCTGGCAACACTAAAATGCAAAGGGACAAGGGAACACTGGGGCATTAAAACGGCGCATTCTGCTTTTTATTCACGTGCGATAAGAATGTGCGCCGGATACTGCCCGCCGCCGCACCGCGCCGCGCCGCACCGCGCCGATGTCATACGCCATTCGACGTCGCCATTTTGTATTTTTATAGCCGCGCTTTCTAGATGTTTTCTTTATGATGTTTTTATAGTAGAGAAGTTGGATAGCTCGTCGAGTGCCTACGAGTGGCTCCACTTCTGTACCAATGTTTAGCTTATTGTTGTGTTAAAACGATATCCCTCAGCTTTTATCTAGTTTATTCTTAGAAAATCTTATAAAAGACTCATAACATCTAGTCTTTCACGTTTTAAAACCTCTCTTTCGTCTTTAACACGTTAATAATTATACCATGACATTATCGTTGAATAAACAATTTCATAAAGTCGGCAACATGACTTTAATTTGGCTTAAGTTTAAATTTTACTGCCTGCAGAATTTTCCGCATACATAGCATGGGAGCACCATAAAAACTGAAAAAAACCGCTGAACAAGATACATTTGACAAACGTCTCAATATCTTCAAGACACTACTCAATAGATTTCTTACATATAAAAAAGTATGACAGGAATAGTGTAGGCTGTGGAATCCATCGCGTTTCGCATTACGCGAGGACGTGCGCGATATATCACGCAAACTATGCCATTTGGAGACTGCGGGTGTGCCGGCGGGTGCCGCCCGCGCTATCAATGTTTTACAACCTACCCTCCTATAAGAAAAAGCGGGAAATGCGAATTAAAAAAAAATAATGGCCAAATTTTATTGGTATACTTTAAAGGCAACCCACACCCTTTCACACACAAATTATCGTCATCATAGGCTGAATGCCGTTCGCCGGCGCCGTCTAAAAAAATATACCGAAAAAATAACTTAAAGTGTACCCTCCACATTACTTGATAAGACGGGAGTGTCGGGACACTACCTGACGTGGCTTACATTACTCGACTATTTGGACCCACTAGTGAAGTCAGGTCCGGTACAGCTGAATTCTGGATAATTATGACTCATTTGCAGTTCTTCAGACAACCGTCTTGGCGTTCTGCACGAATACAGTACGAGTATACCTGTCTGGTCAGCTATCATGTCTTCCGAATCCAAATAGCATAATATCCAAATACCAAAATTAATCCGTCTAGTTAGCTATTCGTATCATATATTATTTCTTCCAAATCTAAATATTATATTAATATTTTCGGCTGTCATGTACAATCCAAAATTTACTAAAATATACTTCTTTTGTTAAATATTTGCTAAAAAATCAGTATCAAAGTGAGCCTCTAAGAAGCATTTTTTTTGTTATACTTATAAAAAATCATTTCCTGATTTTCGTTACTCCATACTTCCACCATAGACTAAAAATTTCTCTCATTTCACTGCTACCTCAAGCCACGTTACTCGTAAGTAACTTCGATCAATTTTGCCGAGAAATACCTAACAAATTATTATTAATTTCCAAGTACCTTCACGATATAAAAAGGATCATGTTACCTATATAATTAGTACCATAATTCATAACAATACAATTATTAAAAATCTAATTCAAATAATATTTTGTACAGACAGAAAAATATTTCAGTTATTACGTTTCGGAATGTTATCTTTCAAACTGTCGAGACAGTGCTGCAGTACGGAGTGACTCCTAAGCTAATATTTATATTTAATTCCTTTCATTAGTTTTACGCATTTATTTAACGTTCGCAAGAAATTGGCTTTAATTGAATTAACGACGGCAAAATATTTTTCTTTCACAGTATAAATAAATGAATTAAAGCAGCAATGATTTCAAGCAATATTTCAAAAATATAATTTTAAAGTTCCAAAATAAAAACTTGATTAATATAAAAATGATAGTTATAATAGTTTTAATTCAAAATCAAAAGACCATTGTTTTAAAGCATTCCTATAAATATTTTTACCTGGTAAAAAAACAAAACACTTAACTAACATAAACAAAGAAAAAAATGAAAATGTTATATTATATCGATACGAATATTAAAATCTCAGTCATACGGAGCGATAGTGAAGTCCCCCAACTTCACTACCCAGCTGACTATCCCGTAAATAGAAAGTGCGAGGGATTCATAAACTACGTCATAAAGCTCTACGTATCGTAGCTCGTAGCGGCGCCGTAGCCGCGCCGTAGCGGCTCTACGACGCCGTCAATATACAGCGGCCCCTGAAGCTCGCTTGTACTCAACGAATAAATTAACTCATCCGCTTTTTCCTTCAGTAATTTTACTCAACGGGTAATTCAGTAGAACGGTAAATCCGTCACTGTGTTACGGAAATGATAATGTTTATGTACCTCGTAACGTTCCCCCTTACTCGTATACGTTGTACGACGTACGTGCTTTAAACTTTTGGAGAATGTTTATTTTTGGTATTAAAATATTTTATGTATTAAAACGTGTTACTCAAATGTTCTATGAAATACTGTTTACTTTTGAAGCGTTGCTGCAAGGCAAGTCAAGCTCAAATTCAAAGTCAAATATTGTTATTCGAATTTGGTTTTAGTTATTACAAATTCTTGAAAGTCAATTTACGCCATTGCTTCAACAAATTCCTACCATGAGTGGTCCCTGGAGAAGAAGCGACAAGAAACTACAAAGGTGTATCAGTACTCCCTCACATTACTTCAATATAAACTTTCAAGTAGTAGTGACCAACTGGAAAATTCTATGACGTATAATCAGAGTATAAAATGCGCCATTTATACTCGTCTCCAGCCATCTCTACCGCTACTGGACAAGACGGGGCTAAGACGCCATGTTGAAGGTCACTGGGTTCTATACCCAGGTTACTACCTACCTTACTCTTGACCGTATTTATTTCGACACGTGTGAGCAGTTTAAAAAATATTGAGAATACGCAGTCGTGTGGGCGATGACGGGGGAGCGGGGTTGAGCGGGGCGGGGGGGCGAGAGAGCGGGTCGTCTCGAGCGTGTTTTACTGCGGACGGTAAAACACTCATTAATACACATTTTATTACAAGCGGGGGACTATTCTGAATTCGATAAATGATAACAATGGATCAATAGTATTAAATGCAGTATCAGGAGAAAGCTCGCTAAGTCCTGGTTGTCTTGCGAAGTAGCCGCGGGTAGATCCTCGGCCCAAGTATATATATACGATAAGTGTTATTACTTGTTCTAGAGCCGGTTGAGTATGTGTTAGAACAGTCTGAAGTGTGAATGAGTAAGTTACTCGGTATTAGCTATTTATACAAGCTAAACAAAATTACGTGCTGTCCTACAGGGCGATTCAACGCGAACGCGAAGCGACGCGGCACGACGCGAAAATAACAAACAGTCGAGATGTATTGAAGTGTCCTGCGTTATAAAACGCACGTAGAGTGCGCTGCGGCGCGGCGCGATTTGACGCAAACGCGATTAGTTGGTTTGATATTTTCGTGCGAACTTCAGCGGCGCGGCGTATGTCAGTGGCGGTGAAGGGATAATTCACGCGCACGTAGGACAGAGTCGCCGCATCGCACCGCATCGCACTGAATTCGCATCGGATCGCTTCGCGATCGCGTTCGCATTGAATCGCCCACGTAGGACACGGTATTACAGTTGTCAAATGGAAAACGTTAATTTTATTACGTAAAAAATTACTATCCATTTACAATTTCATTACTGTCGCCAATGATATTATATGTATTACTTGTAACATAATCTATAAATGATTACAATTTTGATAAAAGCTAAGTTTCTATAAAACATTAACTAATCAAGAGTATGAGTAAAATTATGATTATTGTGAGTAAAATTCCTCGAAACGAAATTTTATATGTTGCTAAATTAAGATAATTAATTATTTTAATTTAAGATATTGGTTCTAAAATTCTACATCTTATATTCGTATGTACTTGCCGGCTTTTAAATCCTCATTGTGTTAAAATAGTTCTCGTATACTGCCCGTCGTAAACATCACATTGAACTACAATAGGAAATCACTCCGGGAGATTGCTTACAGCTCACATCACAGTCGAACGTCAATAGTGGGAACTGCCGCCAATTGGCAGCGGACAATGAGATTTAGAAAAGGTAACCGTAACAAAAGGTGCTTTTCTTTCTTATCGACTTGACATCTCCAAGCAAGGGACTTCGATCTCTGTGGCAAATGAATCAAGATCGGAAATTGATTACGTTAAAATGAGTGTAAGATGTGATAAACTGAACGAGAGAAGTTAGTTCCTTCTATTGACTTGGACGATACCCACAGACACCGCATTTGTAAGATTAAGTGCAAATGTTTGTAAACATGTTAGGTAAAGTCTTTACATATGTACATTACCAACACCCACCGATATACAAGACCATTGTTGTGCACATTATCTGCAAGTTCGCTGTGGTCCTCAAATGTTTATACCTTATTAACGCTTTCTCACTCATATCCCCGCAGTAGGTTTTTGCCTGTGTTGCGGGTGGCACGGACGACACATACAACACACCACAATAACACCCGTGGCTCGAGTACAAATATTTATCTGTTACATAAATATCTGCCCCGGCCGGGAATCGAACCCGGGACCCCTCGCTTCGCTGGCAGGGTCGCTACCAACTACAGGGTCGTCGTTATAAACGGCAAGCAGTTGGTTTCGTGATTGTGAGAACGCATCCCTGTAATAATTATAACTACGACGGTGTATGACTTTTTGTTACTCTTTCACGCAAAAACTACTGAACAAATTTTCATATAATTTAGCACACAGGTACATCATCTTATATATAAAATTCTCGTGTCACGGTGTTAGAAGATGAACTCCTCCGAAACGGCTCTACCGATTTTCGTGAATCTTTGCGTTCATATCGGCTAGCGTTGAGAATCGGGCAACATCTATTTTTCATCCCCCTACCCCTAAAAAATTTTTGGCAGAACAACGTTTGCCGGGTCACCTAGTAATCTATAATAAGATATAAGGCACTTATTATCCCGTAAAATGCAGGAAAACCCGCGGGCAAGCCCTATTTAAAAGAGCAGTTAACATGCTAAGTCGAGATCACACTGAACCTCATAGCACAGTAACTCATTTACTTTATGGTCTGCTTCATCAGTACACAACATCTCAATAAGAAAGACCGAATATTTTTTATATCAAGCAGTAGGGGCAGGAGGGCTATTCTCTAAAATACAAACTCGAAATCGAAGCTCACTCAAGTGAAACTCGAAAGCGAACTTGCGTCATCTTGATATGTCATTCTCTAATCATCTAGTACGCACTTGCGGAGTGAAGTGAGTCTCGAACTCGAACTTCAATTTTGAAACTCATCGCGGATTCCGCTGTCGAGTTACAAAACAGAATAGCCTTGCAGGTCTGTCTGCATTTCTCCTCGGTGTCGATGTTAAAAAATTGCGCTGTGAATTTTATAGAATACTGAAGAGCTTGGAAACGTGGGAGTACAAAGGATACGGATCGGGACGGAATCGGGCCAGTCAAATTTTATTGGGTTCCGCTTTTAATGGCGTCGGCTTACAGTTTTATTATTCAATTATGGGTCGTGATGTGCCGTTGCTGTTGTTGTACACTTTTTGTGTTTGTTCCAGTTATTTTATTCCCTCCAGCTGAGTAGGAGGTTAATTGCTTGAGGCCTTTAGTGGACGAATGTGGTACAGACTCCAGTCAGTACAGACATTATTATGTTTGACTCATAATTTCTAGTTTTAATAATTACGTGGTAAATACGTGATAATCACTTCATTGTGTAGGTCCATAACACTCGCAAGGGATCCAATGCGTGGTTAGAAGGGTGTCAACATTAATTATCTACAAAGGTCCAAAAAATCCGGAAACTGAAAAGAACTGATGGTTATTTAGTTTACAAAATGTAACAAAAAAACGGCCCCTCAGCAGCCGATACTAAGTTAATATCAAAGCAGCATCGTGCTTTTCAAACAAGTTCAAATGAAAAACGGTACAAAATCGATGTGACCAATGAACGGCTCGCTTCGCCGTGCGCGCCGCACACGCGACCACTCGCGCTCTGCCGGACCGGATGATGTCTGTCTTACTTGTTGTATTGATAGCCAGTAACTAAACACCTGGGTTACTGATACAACACAAATTCTATAAACTCTTGGGCGGCAGCCCCTACTTAGCATCAGGTAACTGTGCCATATTTTTCATTCCATCATGGCTAGTGTCATTTAAAATGAAATCTTAAATGGCCTCTTTGTGTCCAGATACATTCTTCGATATCAAGCGTATACTGCATTTAATTATGCGTATACTTCTGTCCAAGAACAACAAGAATAAATAATTAAAAGTCATTTAACACTTAATTTAAAAAGCTAGATAAAATAAGGTTAAATTTTAAAAACTTACACATAGCTATTTCTAAGTATGCTTTGCAAATATGATTGCGTCAACAAACCACGTAAAATGTAATTTCCGCTGTGGTCTACCTGTTTCAGCAAGGTCAGTCCGACAGTGGGAAGTCGTCAGTGTGCGGTCGTGGGGAAACTTGTAAAAATACATTCCGCCATTTATTTACCCGCGTCCGAAAGGACTTGCCGTCGATTTGTACCTATTAAAGCTTTGTTCTACTGAAAACTTGCGCGATAAATAAGCCACTACTGACATTTTTACACTCCAGTTGCGGTATTTAAAGACGTTGGGAAGAAAAATAGCCGTACTTACTTAGAGATTTCAATGGGAAGAGAATTAATTGAAAACCTGGACACCGATATACGGCTTTTGTTGCAATTGCTTAGGGTTGTTTTTCACAATCCGCACTGGAGCAGCGTGGTGGAATATGCTCTAGGCCTCCTCAAGAGAAGAGACCTGTGCTCAGTAGTGGGCCATTAATGGGTTGAAGCCAGGGTTGTTTTCGAAGTACTACGTCGACATACGTATTGAATTTATTTATAAAATAGTCACTTTTATTTATGAGTTATCTAGCGAATAGCGTATCTATTCGCTATATTCAGGCGATACCAAAAATATGTACTCATTTAAAGGCGTAATAAAAATTGTTTGTTCTTATTGACTTCACGAATTGTTATTTTCTAACCACAAAAACGGAGGAGATTATAAGTATTTTATGTCCTTGATAGCCGACTACAGTTTCCAGACAGTTTTTACGTATTTGCTTTTAACCGCTTAATTTTGTTTTGGTTACACAGGATTAAACAAATCCATTTGCTATAAAATAAAATATTTGAAACAATATTTTATGCACAAGCTCGTATTATGTAATGTATAAAGCACATTTACTAGAAAACATAAATACGCACACGACATCACATACAGTACATTAGTTGACATAGTTCTCGGTGACATGCTCTGAACACATATAAAATGAATAATTCAGTCAAATGGTACGAGTACAAACTCACATAAACGCAACAGATAAAAATATGCGTTTAGTCGATTTATTGACACTAATTGACACTACGACTTGGTGCGACGACGCGCACACGTCACACTGTGACGTCAAGCCGACCTGAATCACGCTATAGAAGTTTCTACGAACAGTTGCATATATGTATACAAATGCTCCGACAACATCAGTCGGGGCTGGGCCGCGTCCCAGGCAACACACCTCGCCTCGCGGGAGATCTGCCTTTGCCAAAGACTCGACAAACGAAGATAAGTCCTTTATAAAGAAACTCAGAAACACAATCTATTCAATATGTTATAACTTCTGGACTACTCAGTGGCATCACTCCGGCCAGTTTTGGTTCCTCTGAATAAATAAAAGTTACAACCGACATCGCCGTGCACTAAGTTACGCGGGAAAGGAAAATCCTCCGGCCATTTTGCTTTCAAATAAAACAGCTAAACGCATTATCTGTTTGCGTGCGGCGAACAATTACTTAAGCCAGCGACAAAACCGCGTTACCGAGAGAAATAAACACCGAGAAATAACAAACCGAGGAATAAACAGAAAAGAATAAACATTAAATTGCGACATAAATTACACAAAACAATCTGTAATTCACACGCAGTGGCCTTCGGGATGTACTGGCCCCCGTGTGAGTGCACACCGCGCGGACACGACGCGACGACGACACGACACGACGGACTGACGACCATCATCATGATGACGATGTTGTCACCGTCATTTGTCAGTCTGCCAGTTCCTTAATGTATTTGTCAACGGAGTTTACTTCATCAAAATCAGAACTCCACTCGAACATTGTTTAAGGCAAAAAATGAATCGATGTCATAGAATAACGTGGCGACAGGAAGAATTGCAACATGATGGGAGTGATCTCCATAATTAGCATCAGTAACACCAAATACAAACAGGGGACTCGTATTATTTCTAACTCGCCGACACTTCGACGGAAACACGGAATCAACATTCACGGTCGATTTTCGAAGGACGGTCGATAGCGGGCAAAAACCCTACGCCGCGGCGCCGTGCTGAGTGCCGTCAACATTAATATATTTCAGAACTATATGACATAAAAGGATCAGAAAAATGATAATGTAAATCATATCGTATCGCTGTCGTCAGGTAGTCCGGCCTCGTGTGCGGCGGCTCCGCGGCGTCTGAGAGGGCCATTCATCACAATTAGCAAGCCCGAGACGACCGCGGCCGCCGCCAGAAGAACAACAGAAAGTACTCTGTACACTGTACTCTCTGTACACTGCTCTGTGTAATGGTTTGTTTAAGAAGTTTTGGAGCGGTTTATGTTATAACCAAGATAATATGTAGTCACTTCACACTACACGGGTGTTACCAATGTTTTGCTGTTTCCTGAGTTAGTGTCAACATCTAACACGGACCGGCTGTTTTTATTTACTCAAAAACATAAGCTGATAATAGCTATATATGATTGGTAAAAAAATAAGAGTCACAATCCACTGCTGAACCTATGTCCTATGCCTCCCCTGACATGTGCCACCCTGACCGGTCCTGAACCTTCTAAATCCATCGAATGCTCGCTGTGTTTTTCAGGTCGTCAGTCCCCCGACGTCCTATAATCCTAACCGTTTTGGTACATACAGAAAACAAAATGAACGCATTTTTACATCACTGAAAGCATGCTTGATACATTTATTTAAATTAATATACCGTTATTATTAAATTAATATTAGTACCAACGGAGCACCTCTCGAAATTCATGAAGGAGGAGCTGTGGCCAAAGGGAGTCGTCTTCCGCAAGTTCCATGGACGTCGACGACCACCGGAGGTCACCGTATCCACGCCTCACTTAGCCGGGAATAAGTGATCTTTAGTTATAAGTTTATATTGATATATGTATGTTAGTCTCTAAGGTGTATATGTTATGGGCTTCGTTGCCTGATATAAATAAATAAATAAAATAAATAAATAAATAATATACATATAATGTATTAATTATTTAATTTAACGTGACGTTTTTATTTACACAAATTTACAATAACATGTAGATTCTGTGTTACGAATTAGAGCCTGTCCACATCTCCACGTCACGACGTCGTCAACGTGGAACGGTGCGGTAACGTGCCACGTTACGTTGCCGCAACGTGCAAGTTTACGTTGACGTAACGTAAAAATGCACGTCGCGGCGCAGCAACGTTACACGTCGCGGCGTCGCCGTGGCTTGTAAAATTCTGGTACATTCTTTAATAGGGTTACGCAAAATTTCAAAAGTATCGATACTTTACTCGATACCAGTATCATATCAAAAGTATCAATACCAAAAAAGTATTGAAACAAAAGTATCGATACCTCCAGGTATCGAGTACTTTTTAATACATTTATAAAAAACCTGAATGGAATGTTGTGCGTGTTGCAAAGTTTCGCAAAAAAATCTAGCAGGAACGTGTCTCACAAAATAGTCACTGATATCCAATCTATCAAAATATATATCAAAATCAGGAAAAATGATTCGACAAATATCTTTCCAGCTTTCAGTTTTTAAGTTTTTGTCTTTAAAATCATCTTTTGTCTTGTCCCAAAGCACTGGGCGTTCTTGAACAAGTGAAATTAATAAATCACAGTCAATACTCGTATTCTCCGACATTTTTTATTCATAAATCACAACCTCAGATCACAACTAAATGAAGCATTCTGAGCTAGGACACAGAGTACTTAATCACTACGTTTTAAGCTAGGACTGTTGATAAAATATCGATATTATTATTTAGAATTATTATTATATAAATTATTGTTATTATTTAGATTATTATTATTTATCGAAGGGTGCTTCGGCTAATAACTGAAGCACAAGATTTGGGTAACTCCAAATCACAAACAATTATCATCAGAAATACGGTGCGACGGCCGACGCGTCGTCCCACTGCGACGTCGCCGTAACGTGCACTAGCACGTTGCGGCAACGTAACGTTGCACGTTGCCGCACCGTTCCACGTTGACGACGCCGTGACGTGGAGATGTGGACAAGCCCTTACAAATATAACGCATAACCCACATAACGCATAAGAGCTTGTCCACATCTCCACGTCACGACGTCGTCAACGTGGAACTGTGCGGCAACGTGCAACGTTACGTTGCCGCAACGTGCTAGTGCACGTTACGGCGACGTCGCAGTGGGACGACGCGTCGGCCGTCGCACCGTCGTCCGACGTGGCACGATGCGCTTGCTCAGTGAGGACTGTTGATGTTTTTTAACATATCGGATTTTCGATATATATATATCGATATTTTGATGTGAAACATCTTTACGCGAGGGGTAAACCTGATTTTTGGCATGGTGATATAGGCCGTGGCGACGCATCGCCGGCAATATGAAAAAAAATATAGTAACACAATGTAAGTAATCATAAATCAACTTGGTTTGATAGGCTGTAGCATAGGGTACGACAAATTCGAAACTTTTAAACAAGAAACGGTGAGCTATTTTATTGGGATATTGTCGGAACTATAACCTGAGTTCAAATCCTGGCGAAGTGATAATTTTATTCTTCTAATTTTTTTTTAACAATAAAATATGTCTGACATCGATAATTTAACCCTATTAAAGAATGTACCAGAATTTTACAAGCCACGGCGACGCCGCGACGTGTAACGTTGCTGCGCCGCGACGTGCATTTTTACGTTACGTCAACGTAAACTTGCACGTTGCGGCAACGTAACGTGGCACGTTATCGCACCGTTCCACGTTGACGACGTCGTGACGTGGAGATGTGGACAGGCTCGCTTGTCCACATCTCCACGTCACGACGTCGTCAACGTGGAACTGTGCGGCAACGTGCAACGTTACGTTGCCGCAACGTGCTAGTGCACGTTACGGCGACGTCGCAGTGGGACGACGCGTCGGCCGTCGCACCGTCGTCCGACGTGGCACGATGCGCTTGCTCAGTGAGGACTGTTGATGTTTTTTAACATATCGGATTTTCGATATATATATATCGATATTTTGATGTGAAACATCTTTACGCGAGGGGTAAACCTGATTTTTGGCATGGTGATATAGGCCGTGGCGACGCATCGCCGGCAATATGAAAAAAAATATAGTAACACAATGTAAGTAATCATAAATCAACTTGGTTTGATAGGCTGTAGCATAGGGTACGACAAATTCGAAACTTTTAAACAAGAAACGGTGAGCTATTTTATTGGGATATTGTCGGAACTATAACCTGAGTTCAAATCCTGGCGAAGTGATAATTTTATTCTTCTAATTTTTTTTTAACAATAAAATATGTCTGACATCGATAATTTAACCCTATTAAAGAATGTACCAGAATTTTACAAGCCACGGCGACGCCGCGACGTGTAACGTTGCTGCGCCGCGACGTGCATTTTTACGTTACGTCAACGTAAACTTGCACGTTGCGGCAACGTAACGTGGCACGTTATCGCACCGTTCCACGTTGACGACGTCGTGACGTGGAGATGTGGACAGGCTCTAACGCACATAACACATAACGTAAAGGAGAAAGTTTGATTTTACTCCTCATAAATTTTCATACCGAGGACTTAAATATGAAAATCGATTCTTAAGGAGTTAAACTCCAAAAATGTTAAAAACAAACGTTACCTTTACTTGGGCTTTGGAAATTAAAATAAATTATAACAATTTTCATGTTAATTGTGATCTAGTTTTACATACATTGAATTACCTAGCAAAACCCGACAAAAGTACGCGGACGTACTCGAGTATACAATACGTTAAACAAGCGTTAAACAACAGGGTAACAGGGGCAACCAGCACGACGACACTCGGCGATGCGTCGCTTGAAATATTCCTCACACGATCATTAGTGCAATATCCTAATATCCCGGTCGCCAGGTGCAGTTGCTGAGCAATTAATAAACCGCTTTCGAGAGGTAATCTGCTGCCCCGTGAGGATGCAATATATTGGCCAACTTCTGGATTCGCGAGCAATACCCACAGGACGCGTGGAGCCGGCGCCACTCCTAAACACAATTTATGGGACTGTAGTGTACAACTTCTGCTCGGATTTAAGCAAGGCAGAAATCCCAAGGAAATGTGCAGGTTAGTGTGGAATTAGGTATTTTATTGTATATTCAAAATATCCCACTGTTAAATAATTCGTAAGACTTTCCCAAGGTTACTTATATTCCATCAAAGTTAATCTTTGTTATTAAATCCTAAATGCGAACTATGAGAAGATTCTATCATATTCGTGTTTTATTTATTAAATATTCGGATACCATTTCAGATTTATTTGAACAAGCAGTTGAATCACCTGATGGAAGTGGTTGTCGTATACATTCTGAACTTTTCGAACTTATCGACTCCACGTCTCAGTGACTGCTACCAGAGTAAAACAACGCTTAAAAGTTACCTAAAACCTAACCTAACCATAAAGCCAGAACTTCCCACAAGCTCCCAAACAAAACTAGTCATAAATAAAGTGTCGCTGCACCGAACTTACCACTCGATAACCTCGCCAAGTGGGAATATAAAGTTGTAATGCAAAAACAGCAGGTTGAAGTTTGGCCGCGCGGCAAATTATCTGGAACTAACGAGGTGCACGGGGCGGTGGCGCGAGACCACCGGGCGCCACCGGGCCGAAGATACCGCGCAGAGACCGAACTCATTGTCTCATTATAATCGGTTTATCTACAGCTGTCTATCATTCACCGCTGTCATTCATTCATTCATTCATGCATTCATTCATTCATTCATTCATTCATTCATTCATTCATTCATTCATTCTATCATTCACCGTCAAATGTTTTTAGGTTAGGTTGTTACTGAAAAAATACTAAAAAAAGATTTATTTCCGCTGGTTATGTATTTGTACCAGAAAGCTGCACACAATGCAGTTTGTAACTACACGGACGAGGCGTAATTAGGATGCGCCAGTCGTCACCCGGGCACGGTGGTAGACAGTAGGGTGTAGGGCGTATATACATATACATAACCAGTGGGTATTGTGAAAGTTAAATTAAATAATACTTCAGAACTGTTGTCGTATCATTACGAGTGCCCTAATGTCCCTAAATATTTAATTATCTGGTTAGGTTGCGGTAACTACTCGTGCAGTTCTTATTGTTAACGTTTGACACAATCTCAACTTACAAGTATAAGAGAAGCCAAATTAAAAGGATTATTTGACTGCTTGCACCTTTTAATCATGGGACTGCTTGAGAGTAGGTACTCGTAAAGTTCGTGACTCTGTACAGTTTCATTGCTCAGGTGCAAATGCTGCATTGGGTTCGCGTCCACTGGAGCGAGCTAACGTACTTACTCGTAACGTCTACATAGCATTCTGATAATTTATTACAAAGTAAAAACATAAAAGCTAAGCAAATTGGAGCGCGCTTGGGAATGTATAGGAGAACGCTAATCCCTTGCAGGCTGAAAGACACAGTAAGAAAGTAAGACTTAGTAGTTTAATATTCAAGGTCACGAAAAACGCAAACCACGTGTAGTATTGAAGGCATACGATTCAGATCTTTTCGCTTTGAAGAGAAACTGCGTAGACCCGTTAACGAATATCGTATATTTGTCGGTTAGTTGAATAAAAAGAGAAAGAAAATGAGACAAAGTTAACGTTCATCGCGCTGCTATTACTGAAGGGTACTCTTCAATGTTTAAAAATAAGCTCATTTATTCACCGTTGTTCAAGCAGCCTCGAACCCAACACCGGCTGTGATGTCGCTAACTAAACTTCGCCTTTAAAAATCCGTTACATTTTCAATAAAGATTAGACCAGTTCTCTCCAGTGGTTTTAACGTAACGCCTCGAACAATTAGGGAGAAGCGAGAGAGAAATTAAAAAAAACGAAAGAGCAAAAGCAACGGAAGTGGCAAGAAAGGAATGAAATAGAAAAGAAAGAGAGTACATTTAATGGGTTTCCATTTTGAAAACAAACCCGTGTTTTCCTGCGCGCGGATAGCTTGATTTATCGAATCGGAAATAAATGGAGGTGGGACGGACTTGCGCGGGAATTGTGCATCTGTAGTTCACCTAATTCAATTAAATTGAATTTAATCCAGCTAATGCTTCGACAAATCGAAGCTCAAATAGAAGTGAACGATGCTTCGACAAATTGATTACGGTAAAGCGACGTCCGCTTTCATTGTGTTCACTCTTGGGTTCTATCGATGCGATTTTTAAGTAGGTAGGTATATGAGTTTGATTGAGGGGAAACATTTATGCTTCCTCTCGCTTCCCCTTTGTAAAATGTCGCTGTTCGCGTTGGTTTACTTCGTGACCTTTCACTTCGAGAACTTGACTTACAGATACCAACATAATGATCGGACTTATAAATTTTGTGTAACTCTACATGCATCACACAATAAATAAATATCCTACTTATTATAATTGTGTTTTAATATAATATAACAATTGTGAGAACCTCACATGATCAAATAATGTTAATAAGACGACTCGCATACTACTCGTATGTAAAAGCCATGCACCTGCCGGTCCGTCAATGTAAGTTATCCAATTAAAACATCCCGTCAACATTCATTAAAATACTGTCATTAATACATGTCGGGAGCAGAATTTCAATTAATTGTTGAATTCGTAATTATTCAAATTAAACTTTTAATTGATTCTGAAACTTGGCTAAAAATTTTGCAAACGCGAGCGAAAAGGTGGCGAGAGTGTGTAATTGAATATTAATTTTATCGGCAAGTAATTTACGAGGAGCGGAAACTTGGCTCCGTTTATTTACCCGCTGAGCGGAAGTTAGCGCCTTTTGAGAAGATCATTCGCTTGACTTTACAATCTTTTTATGGGCCATTCTCAAATAGTGACTTCAAAGTATTAAAAAAAAAAATGTTTTTGATATGATTTAAAGTGGTCTCAAATGAAAGGTATCATATCCCATAACCTGTCCCAATTATGAGCCGAGCTATTTTCCTAGTATTTTTCGCGAAAATAAGGAAAAAAGAAAACTCACCTCCATGGATGTGACACTGATCCATGGTAGTGACATATTTTTTTAATTTGACATATTGTAATGAGGTATTATTGAATAAATCTTTCTTTTTATTGAATATTTATATTTTTTTAATCATTCACTTTTTTTAAACTATGGTACACTACGTACCTAACACATCTTATTATGTAATATTTGTAATATTAACATTTTTTATATGAACTCAAATTATCTAATCAATTCTTAAACAGTCTTCTTCTCTCACATGATCACAACCGAGCTATTAAGAGCTGGAGGACCCTTCTAGTGGCGCTCCAAAAACTGTTCGATTACGTCATCAATACTGGAACTACCTCGGAAGCGTGGGGCAGAAGTGTGGTGACACTGTTCTTCAAAAAGGGCGATAAAGCCCTACATAGCTACAAAGGCTACAGCACCATAGACCATAATAATATACACGCACTGCGGCAAATTATACAAAAAGCCGAGGAGTATAATCTGCTGTTATGTGTTGCCTATGTGGACTATGAGAAAGCATTTGATTCTATCCACACCTGGGCGGTACCAATTTCTCTCCAGCAGTGCTGGATCGACTACCAGTATATCAAGGTGTTAAGTGTTTATACTTATCTGCCACCATGTCCGTCAGAGTACACGACACAAAAACGAACCCCATCCAACTGCAAAGAGGTGTCGAGCAAGGGGATGTCATATCCCCAAAACTGTTCATCACTGCGTTGGAAGACGTGTTTAAGCTGATGGAGTGGAAACGACGTGGCATTAACATCAATGGCGAATACATCACACACCTGCGATATGCCGCTGATATAGTCATCCTGGTGGGTTCCCTGGAAGAACTTGGTACAATGCTTGGGGACTTGAACAGTGTCTCACAACGGGTGGGTCTTAAGATGAACATGGACAAGACGAAAAACATGTCAAATGTCCATGTCACACCCATATCGGTTGTTGTTAACGGCGCTGCGCTCGGAGTTGTAGACGAATACATATCAATTACTTGGGACAAGTGATCCAGATGGGTAAGTCCAACTTCAAGAAAGAAGTCACTCGTAGAATCCAATTCGGATGGGCTGCGTTAGGGAAACTGCGTGAAACTTCAAGATATGAATCTAGTCGTCCAAAACACTACCTCAGTGCCTGAAGTCGAAGGTGATGGGGCAGTGTGTATTTCCGGTGATGACATACGGCTCGGAGACGTGGTGCTTTACTATTGGTTTAATCCACAAGCTCAAAGTCGCACAGCGAGCTATGGAGAGAGCTATGCTCGATATTTCTCCACGTGATCGCATCAGAAATGATGAAATCCATAGACGAACAAGGATAACCGACATAGCTCAACGAATAAGCTGCCTGAAGTGGCAATGGGCTGGACACATTGTTCGAAGTACTGATAACCGTTGGGGATGATAAGTCCTCGAATGGCGCCCACGTCTCGGAAAAAGGAGCATAAGACGCCCCCCAACTACGTGGCCCGACGACCTGAAGAAGACAGCGGGGATCCGCTGCATTTAGAAGGCTCAGGACCAGTCAAAGTGGTGCAAGTTAGGGGAGGCCTATGTCCAGCAGGGGACCTCCAAGGGCTTATGGATGGATGAATAGATGGAGACGACTCAGCTGTGCAAACTGTGATAAAGATTGTTCTCATTATGGCATAGGAAAATATACTTATTCACGGAGAATATTCGACGTAGAATCTCTTCCTGGCTTCTTTTCGAGGGTGCCATAATATCAACCTGTGTCAAAAATATTCTCATCAAATTCATTCAACATCAAATCCAGTAAAAAAAAACCATAGTACTTCCATGGACAATCTATCACCTCCGTGGATATTCGCAGTCCACGTGGATGACGTCTATGGAGGTGACATTTTAAACGTAAAAGCCGTTTTATTATAACCTCAATTACTGATTATAAAATACGATGACATACTTAGATAACGGTTACAATGGCTCAACATTTTAAAGTACCCGACAGTAATTAATTAAATAAACACTGCCCCATATGTAATCCACAAACGTGACCAAAATAGCGTGCCAATTTTTGAAATATCTTACTTTAGAGGTCCGTGCTCCAAAATTATTATCCAGAAAATGTCAAACTGTCAAAAACTTTCAAGATGGCGTTGTGTTGATTGTCTACAGTCGTTCAGAAACTGTGTTCACAGTTTTAATGAATAATAGCTGCGTTCAAAAAGTTTCCCCATGGAGGTGATCATTCATCCATGCACAAATGTTATACACTACGTAAAATTCTATATTTTATATAAATTGTAATTATTTAATGTTTTCTATAAAGTTTATTTCATAGGGTATCGTGGAAGAATTTAAATTAGCTTATTTATATGAGAAAAATATATTTTATTCAGGTCTGTATCATCGTAAGTCGTCTTTGCACACGACATGGAGGTGACTTTTTCGTCACATTTTTGAGGATTATTTAAAAATATATTTATATATTATTATTTTTATTAAAAATCCTATCAGTATTAACTATTTTGATTAATTCTACAATAAGAAACATGCAAGTAATTCAATACTTATTTTTTAACACCAATGCACAACTTTTTTTCGCAAAAATGAGAATGAGCCTTATACGGAATGTCTTATAGTATAACGTTTTCAGGCCCTGTAACTTGACTTACAATTTTAAGCAGTATAAAAGTCGAATCAAGAAGTAAATATGATATATCAGTATCTGTTTATCGGTGAGTACAAATATCTGACACACACTTGGCCGGTCGTACGACATACATATCATGTGCTACCATGGCGCCCTGTAGCACTGTATCCTGCTGCATCAAAACTATTTGGTGGATGGGAATCTTTGCGTGAAAAGTTCAAGGAAATAGGTATACTTAGAGTAGCTTCCCAGTATAACTTTAGTAATGTACTTTTTATATGGAAGAATATAAGCGCGTGTAAACAAAATTGTGATATTCATAATCGTCAAACAAGAAGAATGCATCAATTAGTTACGCCTTCGTTCCGCCTAAGTAAAGTGCAGCGATCTTTCATGGGGCTTGGTGTACATTTCTATAATAAAATCCCAAAATTTATACGTGACTTGCCAATAGAATCGTTCAAAAAACATGTAAAAACACAATTGTTAGGCAAGGGATGTTACAGAGTAGACGAGTATTTAAATGACAAAGACGTATGGAAATGACAAGCTCTGCAACCAGTTTCGCTCAGAATAGTAAATATTTTTGTAATATATTTTTAAAAAGATGTGCCGAGGAGTTTCTTTACGGCTTTTCTTCTCCTCCATGACAAAGCACCCTTCCGAAAAGCTGGTAAATTTAAAAAATTATGACGTGCATAAGTGTATCTGTGTGTATGAATAAAATATTTTGACTAAGACTTTGAGTTTGACTATTAATTGTGCATTAACACTTTAATAGCCAACTCTCGTAGAGTTCATATGAAAGGGTCTCATTAACACATTAAACTTGCTAATAGACATCGCTAAAATATACGCACCGTACGTGCATACTATCAAGCCAGCAGCTCCCGTTCAACCTTCAACTTGACCTACTGTAGTACTACCACTACTAGGTTAACATAACGCTACAGATTCATTGCAAGATTGCGACGCAAGTGACGCAAGTGACGCAAGTGACGCGACCCGACCGGCATATCGGAGCTTATACCCGAATCCGGCAAATTTGCACCCATTACCGCTTATACAGGATTTGCCGAATTGTATATCTCCGTATTTGTGAGTGAATCTTGGACTTGGGTAAATCTTCTGACATTTTCATGTTGGTATTAGGTGAAGATATTTACTTACGCAAAATTTATTGGCTAGCTAGACGCCTCTTTATGAAAGAAGATTGTCCATCGTATTATTATAGAATAGACATAAATAAAAGTTGATATATTACAATGTTACCTTCGCGAACCTACCCAAGGAAAAATGTTTAAAGTGAAGTTGTCATTTGTTTTTACAGAAACTGTACTTTTATTTAAACAGAGTAATCTTGTTCCATACTGTGGAAAAGTATTTCAGTTACTGGATACTTATTAATTAACCGCTACTTTACAGTAGGTGGGAGTGTCGCCAAGCATTATGTTATTTTAGGAAAAAACTAAGAACTTTTATACCGTTTTTGTTGTAGTTAAATTAACAAATAAAAAGCATTTTTTCTACCCACAACACAGAGAACCTCCGTGCTTGAGATCCAGTGTGATTTTCTTATTTTATGAAACCTAATTATAACGTATAAAAGACTAAAATGTAATTAAAATTGTTAGCTGTTACAAAAATAGGTTTACCCGCGGTTACCTTTCTTTGACCAAAAGCAAAATTAATTTCAAAACAGTGCGCTTGGCCTTTAAAGTATTACTACACATTACACATTACTTATTTAACATAATATTTTAATTATACTGCTTGAGCTCGTTTTATACAATATACTTTATACAATTAATTTAAATAGCGCAATATGTTCAGTAGAACAGAAATAGCTTTCGCATTTTGTGGGCCCGCGCTCGATTACAGAAAATCCTCGACTATAACACTTTTGCTATTATCAGTCATTATTTATCAGGTATTTTTTACGGTTTGAGATTCAGTTTATTCATCGATTTGCAGAAATGCAGAAATCATATTAAAATATCACCATAATCATAACATCATCAGCACAGCCTCACGAAGATCAACCCGTGTCTCCTGTAAGTGTGACGTCTTCCGTATGCCAAAAACATCGTCTAGAGTTCTCAAATGTCATATGTCTGTCCTGCCCTCGCCCAGAGTACCTCAGCATAACACGATAACTGCTGATAACACTTGTCGTTCAGATTATGTGACAACCGAAGATAAGATTTTCGATATTCGATGAGTCTTTCTCTCGGTTCCCTAGTTATTAAGCTATTCGATACTTCACAGATCCAAGCACATGTAGGTAGATATGGTAGGATAGATCTGGTGAAGCTGGTTATTCCTTGATTCCCCTTCGCATACAGAAGATGAAGAGTGGAGCAAAAAGGAGTAGTCTCAAATTTCGCAATACACATTTCATTAACAGCTCGTCATAGCTCGTTCTCTCCGGC
Organism: Thymelicus acteon; assembly: GCA_951805285.1. Taxonomy (NCBI): domain Eukaryota; kingdom Metazoa; phylum Arthropoda; class Insecta; order Lepidoptera; family Hesperiidae; genus Thymelicus; species Thymelicus acteon. The sequence continues at coordinate 15,451,619 of OX638234.1, forward strand.
TCGGTGACACCTCGATATAAGCTGGTGGCTTGCAGGTATGGCGCGTTATAGATTTTAATCGCGAGGCTTATCTAGCGACGTAGGTAGGATCCCGGCTAACACGGAGCGGATCCGACGCGTAAATTTGCACCCATTATCACTGATACGGGATTTGCCGGGATTGCCGAACAAAGCCTAGATAATTCCTTGTGACGCATATTTTCATATAAACGCCATTTGGTGCGGTTCTGTCTGCGATTTACAATGGAAACATGGTCTTCAAATATTCCTACAATATGAACACTTGAGTTACTGAGGTTTGAAGTTACTAATTTGATTTAAATACATTAGAGGTTAACGATTTTACTTTTTGAAATAAAAACTATCAAGTGCCAATGAACAATCATAAAACTGGGGGCGTTTAATGCGTAGACTGTACATATATGAATGTACAGTAGTTTACGGCACCGAAGCCGGAGCCAGTCGGGAAAAGCATTTGACGGTTGATATTTAGAATGCGAATGTTAGATTTGTTTCCATGAGTCCCGTCGGTAGCGTCGAAATTGCAAGGCTATTCTGTAAGGAGGTTTTTGTAACTCGACAGCGGAATCCGCGATGAGTTTCAAAATTCCTATTCTATAAAACTCGACAGTACAGGTGGCGCCGCAGTGTAGAATGCGGCGGTGAGAAAAACTACTTGTTCAGACTAATTTGACATGTTTGGTATTCGGTACGGGATTTATTTGTCTCGATCATAGAATTACTCAACGTCGAAGCTCGTGTCCAATTGTCAAACGAAAAGTGAGCTCGATTTCGAGTTCGTATTTTAGAGAATAGCCCTCCTACTCTACGCTGGGAAATATGACCTCAATCGATAGCTAATTAGTTACGTATCGTTACGGTCAGTGGAGAAAGATAAGTGGAGAAGGAAAAGTGGGCGTCTTAAATACCTACTGTAAGTTTCTTTCAAATTATTCAAAGTAGAAGTAAAACAGATAATATTCTTATTAGAAGAATGAAGTGTGCGGTATTAAGAGGAGTAAATTCCACGCTGATAAAATCCGCTGATTCAGAAGTTTTTAATTACAGCGGCCAATAGTTTAATTAACCACTTGGTTAAGTTCGAAGATTAAACAGTTAAAGTTTACCGCAAATACCATTAGCAGCGTAAGCAATTTTTTTTTTTTAAACTTTTATACGGCGCCGTGGAATTTTATTAAAAACTGCGCTTGCTACGTTAAGTTAAATTAAATCGCCTAAGTTTCCATTCGCTTATAGACATATTTATTGAGATGATTAATAACAATTACATTTACCTCTTTTTTACGCATATCATTGATTAACAATGGGTTTTACAACTTTCACGTTCACCATTTGTCACTTAGCCAGTTACTTTATTATTAAGTACTACATAAAATTAGCGAACGAGCGTCGAAGTGGTACATTACGAATAATAAAATGAAATATTCATTCCAACCCATGACCGCCTCGACGCGGTACTTACCAGGGGTCCCTCCTCTCTGCCTATATCGCAATTTCATTCTGAGCTGAAAAAAATATTTTCATTCCACATTAGCATCAAATATGTGAATAATATAATGTGACCACGTGTTTACAATACAAATTATTCAAATATTCGTTCCGATCCTTTGATTCCTCGTTTGCGCCGCATAAATTATTCATTGGCGCCCTCGCCAGTCTCGGCGCGCCTCAATTTGCGAAAAGATTCGGCCGTTATTATTATTCTGTTTAAAGTCGTTCTGTTCGCCGCTGGCTGCCGGGCGCCGGGCGCCGGCCCTCGTCAACGAAATCCTGCTCTTTTTCTGTTTAGTACGCAGTTACACGAACATGAATATAAAGATATTAATGAATAGAAATGGGAATATTATGTTGTATCGGACACTGCACACAAGTCTTTGCCCGATTGCGCTCACTGACGGTACGGCACGGCAGGGGATCCATTGGCATCCCTACATGCAAGCGCACACTGACTCGTGATGCATTGCTTAGTGCACAATATAAACAACATTTGACCCAGGAGTCTGCCGTTGGAGGTTGGAGCTGTGGCAACTAGACCCGGTCAATTTTAGAAAGGAGAAAGGTACCTCTTGAAAATCTCTAGAGTCTACTTCACCTGCATGAATACAGTCAACATTAAAATGGAACTCCTTGTACCTCCAAACTTAACCCAATCAGTCACCCCAAGCTACAGCACGTCGTTTCATATTCAAAGTACTATTTAAATAATGTCTAAAATCGCTTTACACCTAATACAAACGATATACGATGTACCACTTACCATCAGGTGGGATAGTAGTCAAGCATTAACTTATAAGATATTAAAAAAATGTGAACTCGATTCACATTCCGCATTGCGATTTCCTCGGAGCTCTCTGTTCGGAACTAAATCACAAACATTACTGAAATTACAGCACTACACTTGCACAGATACAAAAACTCAATAGCTCATTACTGCAATTATGTGTCTTCTCGGGGAGGTAATACGTGAGAGATTTGCATGCCACTGAGTACTGGAAATTACGACACTTATCGTAATAGCAGTCGCTCGCCGATATGGGCTTATTAATTAGATCCGAGCTTCACTTCTCTTTTGAAGACAGAATCGGTCCAAAAAGCACACAGGAAGTTCGATGATAGAGGAATGTTTGGTTTATTCCTTTTAAATTTCAGTGCATATTCAAAAACTTCCGTGAATTTACCTACTGTTGGTTCTCTCGGAGGAAATAACTATTGAGTAGCGATGTACAAAACTTTAAGCCTGTGGAGAAGTCGAGCTCGGGACTACGGGAGATACTTTGGGGTTGAAAAATGTTCTCTTGAAGAACATGAGTACAGAAGTTTTGTGATATTAGGTAAATTAGTATTCATCTATCTTACACCGAGTTCAGTCGATTATTCTTAGCATTAATTTGCACTAAATGCATTACGGTAAACCGCATTATATTATTAGTGGCATGTCAGAGATTTGTGGTAACTGCTCATATGAAATGTCATCGTTTTTCTGTGTGTTGTCATTTATGAGGATGTTAAATCAAATAAAATCAATATGTTTTATCGTAAAGGTGTTATCACTGATACACGTCATTTTATAGGCTTCCGAAGTAAAATCGAAACCCTTTATAGATTCGTAATGTCCGTCCGACCGTCTGTCCGTCTGTCCGAAGCAAAGCGTCGAGAACTTTAGTGCTAGAAAGCTGTAATTTGGCATGGATATACATATTTAATAAAACTCCAGAATCGTAGAATAACTTAATAACAGTCTAATTTAATAACAATCAACTTTCGATCGTAAAATAACGCCAAACACTATTAACAATTCCTTGAAAAAACTAAGTTTCCTGAACAAGATATTTTAATAATATGTTTTGAAACGTAAATTTTAAAGAATTTAAAAGAATAGTATAGTTATTAAAAAGTAAGGAATACTTGTTTTTCTGGAGTGGCGGGGGACTGCGAGGCCGGCCGGAAGGGCGCAGTCCGAGCCCGATACAGGAGTAAATATCACCCTCGTAATGCGATTTTAATGCCACTCGCTGCCACTCCTAACGATCTTCGGGTAAACTATTGGCTGTACGTGAGTGCTACAGCGTCATGACTTGCTGCCGGGACTGGGTGGCCCAGTATGATACGTACTTACTTGTTTATGTCTCGTAAACTACTTAAGTAGTGTTTGAATACCTCAAATAGTAAACGTCCTACTAGCTTTAGCTAGATTCTTCCCTCGAAACGATAGTGTGTGAGAACTGCATACTAAGAGCAGATTGATAGATTTAATAGTCCTTTCAGAACATATTGGGAATCTCTAGAGTTTCTAAAGCGTATCTTAAAACAAATTTAATATTACAAAACAGAAATGTTCACGTTATCAAAGGGCAGACGTTTCACGCCGTTCGCCCTCCGCTCTCCACTGCAGCACGTAATACGTAATGAATTAATTTACTGTTTCGCTAATCCCGCGGACGAGCGGCGTGGCGGCGCCACGGCGCGCAGACGTTAGATTAGATATTCAGATAAAGAAAGTCTCTTTGTTAAATTGGGAAAGTTTCCGGGCTCCTTCACTCCCATTTTTCTTAAGACCCGACGCAGCAGCATTAAGTAAAAATAAAGTCAACATAATAAAAGTTGTATTTAAGAAACGCAATAAAACTTTTAGATGGCGTTAAAATGAACGGCGCGGCGCCTGGTCCACTGGCGTCCGCTGACGTCGCGACGCTTCAAACTGTGCCTAACAAGTGTAACTGCTATTCGTGTTACTTTTAATGGAATACGTAACATTCAGTAAATAACCTCAATAGGTACAGAAATTCCATTCGCTACGCCACAAAAGATCACCAACGTTTCGCACTCCGATTGACGTATGTCATGTATTTATACGTATATATAGTAGTAATTGAAAATACATATCAATCAACGCAGATTGAGTTGTTTCTGCAGCCGAGCAGATAACGTTTCAATTATGTAGGTATGTTTCAATTTGAGGGAGAACAAAAATTCACTTAATTTTTGACCGCTCGACGTTGGTTCCAAACGCGCATCCCACTCAGCCGGCAAAATTCACGGGCGTATAAAATCAAGGGTATGTAAATAACAACATAAAGCCTTCCATAACTCACGTAACAATAATGGGACGACCGAGCGGGAATAAATCAGTGCGGAGTGAATAAGCGTCGGTCCGAGTACGGGCCTGTGCTAATGACATTTTCAAAATGGCTACTGCTAAACAAAATGGCGGTCCACCACACCCCTGTTTGAGAAAATGTTTTTTCCTGCCATTTCCCTCGGTTAATGGCGTGTGGGACCCGCATAATTAACTCGCTATTTATTCACTGTACACCGAAAACTGTTTAGTAAATAATAATTCATAACTCGGAGGGGACGGCTGCCAGCGTTTTAATGAAAACGTCATTACGTGTAATGAGATAATTGGCCTAGTTAAGTAAACAACTCACGAGCTCATTCCATCCGTTATATAAATATTTCACTGCCTAGCTCTTTAACCTACATACAACAAGAAGGGTGACAGCCAGCCTTCCATCGCTTAAGGTGCCCACTACGAGCTAATGGAACCCGTCTGCTGTCGCAGCCTACTCAACAAGATGCACAAGCAGAGAAGGTCATCTCACTCGAGAACACTACTATTTCTTTTTTATAACGCTACAAACTCATAGCCCCTCTCTAGGATTCCCTTTGTAGTGGGTGCCATGAAAAACACACAAAAACAACAACACACGCCCAGACTCATCCTTTAAATTTCTGCTTCGCTGGGAATCGAACTCAGGACCTTTCGAACGGCAGACCTACATGGTAAACATTGCGTCACACGGGTTGTCATCCTCCTGTTGTTATGAGGATAAAGTCGACGGCGCGGCGCTCCAGTATATTCCTATACATTTGTGTAAATTTCTATAATTTGTCGTCACGCAGCACCTCGGCCACGTGAAGCGACGTGTGAGCGCCCGCCATGCGTCATCCCGCGTCGTGGCGCTGCTCTCATGCGAAAGCTTTTAGTCGCCGCCGCATGTTACATTACTCGCTAAAGAACCGCAAACTCCTCCAGCCTCGCTGTTTAAAATTTTACATTATGATTTTCTCTGACCTGTTCTCGTTCGCGGTAAAAATATTTGCCTCTTTGCATTTGTACCGCGGTTAGAGCACGCATTGGAATCATTTAACAATTTTGTCAGCATCACATAGGTATACTGCCGGAAATCGAATTCGAAATCATTCTGCAAGGTACTTACTTACAGTAAGGTAGTCAGGGGTGGAGTTTGAAGGGAAATTGATAAAATTGAACAACGACTCAGCTGTAACGGATCACTGGGAAGTATGTAATATAAAGTGCAGGTGGACCGACTTGTAATGTATAATTACCGAATCTGGCCTCAGCCTGGACCCTGTATGCAAAATTAAACCGATACGGAACCCGGCGGCGCGGCGGGCGGGGGGCCGGCGGGGGGCGGGGCAGCGGGGGGCCAATCGCTCGGATTTATAGTTTCAATTACTTGGTCTAGTTCGTTAATTCCTCGCGGCCACTGTTCCACTGCCGGTGAAGGAATGACTGCATCTCTTGAAGCTTCACCTCGTCTACTCACAAATGTGTGGCTCATAATTATTTAATACTTAATTCCGCATGTAGCTTCGCCTACGGAAGGAACGTTCAAATCATCCCACGGGAACGATGATGGAGATAAAATTTACCCTATTTTTTTAAGTCAGGACGTGGTCTGCTTTGCCAAGTTTCATCTTGATCCGTACAATGATTAGCGCATGATGCAACCACAAACATTCATATATCTTCACAAACTTTTAAATTTATAATATTAGTAGGAAGCATTAGTAGGATATAAATAATTAAAGCATAGATTGTTTGTTTTCCTCGCCTGGAAACGTATGTCATATTCACAAGCGTCCATCTGACAGGAGAATTTTAGATAAAATTAATTCAATCGAGATAAATAATCCTCAATTTCCCATACGGAGCAACACACAAATGATCAGCACATAACTCTACCACGTGCGTTACCACCTACATGATGCGTGTGTGCTTGCTAATTAGCTACGAGTATTTGATCGCTGTGAATGGAGCACATGCCTTACGGAGCTGGGTTTGTGCATTAAGTAATGTAAATCCACACAGCACCAGCACCTCTAGTTCATTTTGCAATAATTAATTAATGAGGCCGACACTTTAATGGGACTTTAACGTCGCCTTTGCTCATAAATCTTAATAATTTGGTCAGTCCACATTGTTTATTTGGCATAAAATTATTTAACTATATGACCTCTTATGCTCTCACCACACTTGCGTAGAGACATACATACATGCGTAGACAAATTCTCACAATTTTACTATCACACAAAAAATTTACACATTCATAAAATATTAACGCCTTCAACGAAACAGCATTCGACGAAGGCCACTAAAATTATCGCTAGATTACATAAACAATATTTTTTTATATTTGAGGAGTCCCCTTAATTCATCAAGAAGAAGAAGAAAAGGAGGGACATAACTAGCGACACAAAGTATATAACCCCACCACAACACCCGAAGTGGCCCCCAACAGGATGGACCCTACACCATCACCTTCTTCACTGTTCATCAGGGTAGAGGCACCAGGGAACGATGATGAGGAGCAGAGAATGGTTCATGACATCCCATCTTCGACCCTCAGCACTGATAATATTACAAGCGACATCGAAAGTAATAACTGACGAATGAGGTACCGCGGTGGAGTGTAGCTTATTATTCAGCCCAGCAAGGCTATACTGTTTTGTAACTTGACAGTGGAATCCGAGATGAGTTTCAAAATTGAAGTTCGAGTCCGAGATCTTGATATGTGATTCTCTAATCATCTGGTACGCACTTGCGAAGTGAAGGGAGTCTCGAACTCTAACTTCAATTTAGAAACCCATCGTGGATTCCGCTGTCAAGTTACAAAACAAAAGTGAACTTGCATCATATTGACATGTCATTATCTAATCATCTAGTACGCACTTGCGAAGTGAAGTGATCCTAGAACTCGACCGTCAATTTTGAAACTCCGCTTTCAAGTTACAAAACAGAATAGCCGTCCTGGAAGGCTATTCTGTTTTGTAACTTGACAGCGGAATCCGAGATGAGTTTCAAAATTGAAGTTCGAGTCCGAGATCTTGATATGTGATTCTCTAATCATCTGGTACGCACTTGCGAAGTGAAGGGAGTCTCGAACTCTAACTTCAATTTAGAAACCCATCGTGGATTCCGCTGTCAAGTTACAAAACAAAAGTGAACTTGCATCATATTGACATGTCATTATCTAATCATCTAGTACGCACTTGCGAAGTGAAGTGATCCTAGAACTCGACCGTCAATTTTGAAACTCCGCTTTCAAGTTACAAAACAGAATAGCCGTCCTGGAAGGCTATTCTGTTTTGTAACTTGACAGCGGAATCCGCGATGACTTTCAAAATTGAAGTTTGAGTTCGAGAGTCACTTCACTTCGCAAGTGCGTACTAGATGATTAGATAATGACATGTCAATATGATGCAAGTTCACTTTTGTTTTGTAACTTGACAACGGAATCCACGATGTGTTTCAAAATTGAAGTTAGAGTTCGAGACTCCCTTCACTTCGCAAGTGCGTATCAGATGATTAGAGAATCACATATCAAGATCTCGGACTCAAACTTCAATTTTGAAACTCATCGCGGATTCCGCTGTCAAGTTACAAAAGAGAATAGCCTTCCAGATCTTGACCCGATTTACATCCACTGAGAAATTCCAATCAGCTAAGTATGTATCGAGGAAAACTATAAAGGTCGACGCTACGTGCCATCCGTGAATGGAACAAATTCCATCGCAGAAAACTGGTAGATTGCATTTCAAACCGATTGTATGAATTGGAATTGGAATAAATTGGAAACGTTATTTCATTAACCGACTTCTTGAATAATCTAAACTTGTAGCTAAGTCTGAACCAGTTTCTAAAAAAAACATTTCATTTGTTATTAATTAGAGTGAAATAATTATAGTCTGAGCCATTCAGTACTATCGATATGCAAAGAACAACCATTCCTCCCCGGCAGTCCCCGGTAATATGGTGGCTCTCAGCACCGCCGCGCCGCCGCGCCGCAGCGACGTTCCATCCGCTGTAAATCAAATTCTCGAGAGACGTCCAATATTGCAAATTCTTCTCGAGCGATTACTTACATTTAAAAAAGGTATCAGATACGTGGCTGTGGCGCAGGCTGCCGGCGGCCGGCGCATGAATCTTCTGAAAGTTATGCTGTGATGTACACCGTGCGTTCCCGGCTCCGAGCACGAATTAAAAATTAAAAGCTAAAAATGTGTCGTTCGCCACTGAATTTTCTCCATTTTAATACATGCAGGTTGAAATTGAAAGAATAGCTTGTTTTTATGGAAATAGCCGACAAACGAACTGACGATCCACCTAATGGTAGTGGCTATCATAGCATGCCTTCAACCCATTAATGGCCCACTACTGGGCACAGGTCTCTCCTCGTGAGGAGGCCTAGAGCATACTCCACCACGCTGCTCCAGTGCCGATTGGTGGAGGGGTTAGTGGCCAACCCAAGTGTCGGAAGTTTTCATGCCGCCCGAGGGCCTCCGACATGGCTTAACGACCGTTATCTTACGATAACAACCGGGACCGACGGCTTTACGTGCCCTCCGAAGCACGGAAGCGCTCAAGATTTTTTTGCCACTAGCGGTCACCCATCCAACTACCGACCGCGCCCGCTGTTGCTTAACTTTGTCGATCGCTTAGAATCGACACAAGCCGCCGGGCTATGAGCGCTTCATCATCATATCATAGCATAATGGCTCTCAATCCCCCAGCCGGTGAAACATAATAAATTAGATGAAATTTAATAGAACATTATACAACGAAGGTATCTACGTAGGTTTGTCTATTTTCATTGTTTCCCGCTTCCAAGACTAGCGGACAACGGAAAATATTGTCTTGTCATTCTTAATAAAACAAAACTTCTGTTGAACCCAGTGCCCAATGGCGGACAACCAAATTGTCCATGAATTATTCCCCTGACAATAAAATAAGTAAATAAACAATAAAATTTGATAATATCAGGTATTGTTATGTGAATATATCATCTTATGCAGATATGACGAATGCGCGATCTGGAGCCAACGTTCAAGTAAGTTTGCTTTACATTGTATGCGAAGCTAAAGTTCCTCATGAGAGTCATGAGTCAGTTCACACGGTGCTCGGCGAGGAATTCGAGTGGGCGAGTCGGTAAGTGGGTGAGTGGGTGCTCACAGCTCACAGCTCACTGCTCGCTGCTCACTAAACTTGAACTGTAATAATACAGTGGGTGTGGGTAAAGTTCGGCGCCGCGTTTAGTGCCGGCTCGCCGGATCACTAGCGGATGCTGCGAGGAGCTGGCTCGAGCCCTGCTGGCCAATGAGCTTTCATTATATCTGTAATTATAGGTATGCATTCCATACTATGAAGTAACATTAAATCCGGATTAAATACGGACATATTTTATTATCTTGTAGTACCTTTTATTATCTTCTAGTAGTTCAAGTCTGCACAGTACCGGAATAACCACACTACACTGCCCACTTCGGTATTCTAGTTTAATTACAATGATGACATTGTCTTACAATCAAAAATGAAGAAGCCCTTGAGAAAGCAATTCGCGTCAATTCCCAACACGACGCTTTAATACGTCGCCACTTACGATCGGGTGGAATTTTAGTCAAAGTAAAAAAATGACTACTCATACCCACGAGATCGGCGACTACCTCGCGCATACTACTCGTATACACGCCATAGGTACACTATGTCCTACGTTTCTATTTTCTAAAAACTGGATAGTTCTGAATCGCTGTAATTGCTCAGCTAACAGTCAGCGAATGCGTCGAATCCCACGGGAGCTGGAATTTATATTCCTATTCCTCTCTAAATCTCTCTAATAGGAGCGGAACGAAAAATGGCTCTGCCCTGGGAGTACTGGATGTAACGGGCCGGAGTAGCGGCGATTTAGTTGAAATACTACAGCGGCGCCTCCGCAGTCCGCGGCGCCCCTTAGCGCGCCCCGCCGCCCCCGACGCCAGTTTCGGTAACTGTTGCCAGTGACAGATTTGCTTTGTTTATAAAAATTCAAACATAAAAAAAGTATTTTGCAATCAAATAAAACTAGGTGCATATTTTGTAGTGGATTTTTATAAAAAAATAATAATTCCTTTTTTTATTAGTATTAAAACTTATGAATACTATTCGACGAACTATGGTGACCTGCAATTTTGACAATATAGAAAGCTGAATTTTTACCAACATGTCTCTTAATAATGTAGACGTGGAATGTAGTTTTCCTAATCACGCGGATCACATTGATGATTCAATCCGGGCCTCTTTATTGCGGGAGCTGTTCCTGTAGCGTCGCAAATTGATCGTGGGCTAGTGATGTGCTCATCAGTGTACAGTGATCCGCACCAGTGCAATGAGTCAGCGGTAACTGGTGATCAGTGGCGAGGTGAAGTGGGAGATGATTGCCGCGACACTGGCCGTGATGGGCTGATGGCTCAGTCATTACATCAGCTGAGTAGCTACACTAACTGATCATATCGTTAACATAACCAGGATCAAGATTGATGACGAGATGAATCGGCTGCGGTCATACATCTGAGATCACGTTCACCATTTAAATTGGGTCCTCACAAACAAGTTTAGGAATATCGGTTGGGAGTGTTGGGACACGCCACACGCATCTTTTGAAGGTATAAAATATCGTCTGTATTTGAAAAACAAATCAATCAAATTAATTTGTTTTTTTCCTTATAGTGGCGTATCGTTTGCGCTCTATGGACGTACCTCCGCAGCTCCGTGGAATTAAACGGCATCCTTCAAGACAATTAGAACAGCTTTAACGATCTAAACTAAACGAGTGATTAGCCACTTGCCGGATTAATTGCTTCACTTCGCCTTCAACTGATGTCTTTAGTTACACAATGCCGTGGGGTAAAGGTGCATGCCCATTAGGGTGGGTCGCAAATATTTCAGCGTAACGATGTAGGTACAACATTAAAGGAAAGCTGAAGAAATGAGAAACAAATTATTTGAAACTACTTAAATATTTATAATATACTAATAACTTACTATTATGCTGTCCGACACGGCTGACGGTCCGATGGAAGAAACCTCCACGAACCAAAGTCATTGACCAACTACGAAAGATGTAGGGTGCGGAGCTAAAGACTGGGCCAATGAGATTTTCAATAATTTTGTGCTTACGAAAGAAATATTCATTGGCTACATGTGACAAAATTCCTTGACACCGCCACAATTCGCAAATTCCTTGACCGTAAGGGCCGCAACGAACCCTGAACACTGAAATGAATGTTTATGTTCGCTACAACTGTATAAAGACGTAAGGAAATACGCACAGTGTTGCGTACCGCCGCGTCGTGCCGCGCAGTGCCGACCGCGGCTCATAACGAGGCCGACGATAAAATATGCATCCCGACAGCCCCAACTGGGTCGCGTTCGTCAAAACAGTTCGAATGGCCTGCGAGGGTGACAACGGTGACACCGCTTCCTAATGTGCTCCGTGCCGCGTCACACTGCCGGCGGCCGCGGCAGTGCTGCAGCGGTTTGACACTCGATAAACGATAAAAGCGATAAACGCGAATGCGTCCAACACTACAATGCAGGGAGGGGCAAAAGGCTATTTTACATTTAATTTTATCGACTCAACTGTAGAATATGTTATACCCTACATATCTTATGTACATAAATCATCTATGTGCAAATTATAATATATCGCTTTTCTCGTAAAGCATTTACGCACAATGATATCAGTCAATACACGACATATCCCCTGTGGATTTTAAAACTACCGTAAAAGCGTCCATCGTCTGAACCATCTTTATACCTTAGAGCAGCGGCTACCAAGTAGGTAACCTCAATGAAAATTTAAAAAGTCCAAAACTTCTCGAGCTTATGGACTTTGTGAACGTTGGAGCATCGCCGCTGCGCCGCCGCCGCCGTCCGTGTGTCGCGCGAGCCTCACTCGGGGAGTCGTCAGCTCAGATTTAGCTGAAAAATTGTATTTCACCGTAGTTCTCTCTACTTCCTGACACTAGCATTAGAAGGAAAAGTTTGTGCTCGAGCACACAGAAGTAAAGCACACTCGTACTTTATCTCTAAATACGTTTTAGTGACGTGATGTTCTTCAGCTTCACTGTGATCTGGTCGCGGGTAAACTGTGAGCCAAAAGCGAATTTATTATTAAAATATAGTTTAAAAATATTTGTGATCGAAGTTTAATACAAAAATATATCTACGGGTCGAATTGACGAGGACATGACTTAGTTACCCATTGGTATAATCATTTGGCTTCAACCATGACCGTATGACCATTTAGTTACATGAGTTACCTATGCTGTGAAATGCGAAAGTAGAGTAGACGGAACGAACGAATCCACACGAATCACGGTCACGTTGACAGTTGACACGACACTCTCACGACAGGGACAAGGGTAGCGCGCCGCCCGCCGCCGCCGCGCCGCCGCCGCTCGCCGCACACTTATCATATTGCTTATGAAATAGACGCTCGACGCACGCCTCTTCAAGTCTTCACGCTTAATAAAATTGTAAACTAAATCTACTAGTAAAAGCTCTACCTACTCGTAGAAAACGAAGTTGTTTTAATTTATTTATTTGTAATATTATATTAACACATCATCTAACCCTAAACCTAATCTTTCGATTAAAACATACAAAGATCGCGCTGTGACATGCAGCCGTGCGTACAAGAGTTTTATTTGTTTATTTATTATCTACTAGCTATTGCCCACGGCTTCGCCCGCGTGTTCAAAGGGAACTAACAATGACTTGTTTAACATGCATGACACATTCCTGGTGCAAGAATAAATAAGTAACAGTTCGAAAATTTAAAAATACTAAGAGGAACCAACTGTAAAACCTATGACCCTCTTTAACCTTTCAACTATAAATATAAAGTTATATCAATATTTATATTCATATTATAGTAAAATGTATTTAAATACATGCTACCTATATAAAATTTATATCAATCCATAGAATTTACGAAGTTATAGAAGGACCAACACATTGTTACTTTTAATATGGAGTGATTCTAATTCGCATCGTAATGGATTTTCCCATGTAAATGAGATGTTTTCCCGCGGTAAAAAGTAGCCTACGTTACTCTCCAGCCTCCTAACTATCTCCACATACTAAGATTATACCATAACATCGCTCCGTTATGACGTGAAAGAGGGACTAACAAACAAACAAACACACTTTCGCATTTATAATATTAGTATGGAAGTATGGATGGAAGTATGGAAGTATGGGTTCTTTTTTTTTCATCACTTACGCGCGGGTAATACCGTGAGCAAAATCTAGTTGATCTATACTTAATTACTGCAATCGATGCGTCCGTCTCATTGAGGAATTGATGGCAACGAAGTGATGTGTTTTACACAATGATATTGTACAAAAAGTATCTTTGGTTTTATAGGGAGGTTGGATTTTCTCGTGACGCGATTTTATAATGATGTACTCGTACAATTTTTATTACTCGATCTAAAAAAAGGGGGCTGGGAGTCTTGGGAATGTTCTGTGATGGTAGCTGATGGAATTTGGATGGAGTACACATTACCTACTATGAGAAAAAAATAAAGCTAATATAAAGCGTGTAATTAAGTTTCTTTCTTTCTTTTTAAAAATTGAATTGTCATCGGTCCTTAATAGGTATACCTTTCGAGTTAATCCGACGTTTTAAAAGGGGTCAAAATCATGTTCAAAGATTCCGTTACATAGTTACATACATACTAACATACGTCTGAAGCTAATAAAAAAGCGTATTAATAATATGAAACGCCAGTGTGTGCGTACAGCGAATAAAGTATGACCTCCCGCGTGCGTGGACTCTCACCCTGCTACATGCTAATGATTATATTGCCATACATATTATTATTTACAAGTTTTTACTTAACTTGCTTAGTTCGTTACATTCTTAGCATGTAATATTCATGGGTCTCATCTTGCAAGCTGCTTTAGCACTACTTCCTCTCATCCGATGACAATGTATTTTTATGATAATGGTTAATGATACTTCGCTCAGGGTTGGTGCAGGCGAGGGACTCCTCAGTGGCCAATTACAACACAAAATTTTAAAAGCTTGTTTATAAAAGTATTCTTAAAAACATAATTTCAAAGTTGAAAACTGCCCCCGAAACATCATTAATGATCGACATGAAACATGCGTAGTCATTATTCATTGAGAGCTCCCGCGTCCGCGCGGACCACATTCTTGGCGTATTCCTTAAAAAGCTCGAGAAATATATCTCCCCATTGTCGTGGAGCGGCTGATGAATGGACCTCATTTGTAGGGAACGGGCATAAAGTGGAAAGTGATTGCGGTGGAATTTTTCACTTCAACTGCCTGCGCATTGTGTGTACACGGATTTATAAGCTCGCTAGATTTAGGCTTAGGGAGACCTGACACTTGGCAGCTTTCAATAGTGAGCCGAGTGCTCTTCACCGTGAAATATGACGGACTAGCTTGACATATCAACAAAAACGTTAGGTACAGTACAAATGTTGCCGGAACATACGCATTGCTCTTCTTATCGATATTATTATACTTATCGATTATGAAAATGTACATGATACTTTGAATGAATTTTAAATTTTTTCCTAGTTCCTTGATAAATTGTGCATGTATTTTTTTCATTATAATATAAAACTTTAAACAATTTAACTCTTATTTATTTTAGTTAGCATCGAATTATCAATGGTAGGTATTTTAATGCTTGGGATGGATGCTTGAAGATTTTTACATTTCTTTCAACGAACTTCGGTCCAAGACCAATTCTATACATAAAAAAAAACTTGAGAGGTGTCAAGGGACACCCGGATGGAACGAAGTTCCTTGCAGTAAGTACTAGGATAGTAGCTTGCTACTAGATGAACAAAGCTGATGAGAAATTTAATATCCCAGATTTGTTTTGGCACACTTGCTGCATGTTTTTGCTATCCTAGTACTTGCTGCAAGAAACGAAAATATCTGGCTTGCTTTCTATAAGAGAGAGAGAGAGAGAGAGAGACAGACAGACAAAAATTGGGCACGCCGCACGACATGTAACGACGCCGCACGAGTTGTAACGACTAACGACGGTAAAAAGTGTCGTTACAACTTTTCGTTACCAAATTTTCCGCCTAGCCCCCTTTCGCAACGCGCGATAAGGAACTTCGTTCCAATAAATAAAGGACTTTATACGGCCGAGTCAATCCGAAACGATACGGTGAAACGTGGTGGCTCCCGCCAGTCCCGCTCCCGGCCGGGGCCTGGCGCGCGGGCGGCCCACCGCGGTGAGATGACGTACGGGATCAAGAGCCAGGCTCAGCTTAATATATTGTTACAAGGATAAAGAAAGTAGCCCCGGGGAAATGTCTTGCTGCTCTCGGATGCAAATCATTTGTTCAAATTAAATAATACATGTAACCACATCAAATCACCTAACAGAGTCAAATCATAAGAAGCGCCAGTTTATTCTAAAGTTTATCCTAACCAAAAATAACGTATAAGTAATAAGTAACGCACTCGCTTTGCTTCTGTGAAGTTAACTAAGTTGGTAGTGAGTGACCCCGCCTGCAAAGCGTAGGGTCCCGAGTTGGATTCCCGGTTGGGACAAATATTAAACTACAAATATTTTGACGTGATAACGTCTATTAAAACGATGAACGCCGGGCGCACGCACGAAAAAATGTAGCGTTCCGCGAGCGAGAGAGCGGCAAAAGCGAGAGAGAGGCACGATCGGCTACGACCGGCGTATCGTAGCCGATGCCGTAGGCGAGCCGTAGGCGATCGTAGTTGAGTGGAGCGGACCGGGGCGGAGCGAAGCGGAGCTTTGTCATGACGTTGTCACGTTAAACTACCGTCCGTAAACCGACTTTACAGACAACCATTTTTTTTGTCTACGGAATTGAATTTGGAATAGAATCAATCACCGGCATAAGCAAAATACTATGCGAGTAGTTACGTACGTCGAGAAACACACCGATGGACAGGCAATCTATAACTTAACAATACGTATATATTTCGGAACGTTAAAAATAAAGCCAACCTAAAGAAAATTACAATTTGTTAATACTCCGATGCCAATAGACGATTCACAATTTGTTTTTGTACAAAAAGTGTTGATTTTTCCCGCTGAGAGGTAGACGTTACTTTATCAAACTCAAAGGCACTTCATTAAACGGTTGTGTTAACGCGAACGACCGCAGAACATAGGGATCCTTCGGTCGTGGACGGTAAACAACCGCTGCAACCCCGAGAGGGGCGGCCGGGGCGGCCGGGGCGGCCGGGGCGGGGTCCAACAATATATTTCACCGCGCGCTTTACACCAATGAGGAGGTATTAATCCTCGACATCTGATTTATTTTTTAAACAATATACATCAAAGTGCAAGTGTTTTGGAAATACACAAAATGCTACAGATGGTTATGGTAAAATTCAAAACCAAAACCATTTATTTATTTATTTAACTCTTTATTGTACACCAATAAAATAATACAACAACTATCTAGAAGTAGACAAGTGGACATATAAGGTACAAAAGGCGGTATTATCGCTACACAACGATCTTTTCCAGGCAACCTTAAGATGTGGAGAGCTGATTAGATTAAGATTAAATGAGGTATCTCTATCTACGCCCTTTCCGTCTATAACAGACGATTTAAACAGCATCTTGTGGATGGCACCTCCTTTCATGACTATAGAGACCAAGCTGGGAGCGACAGTTTCTACCGCAGTGGCGACAGGAGAGTGTAGAGTGGGCTGGTCTGGAAGCCATTTTCTGTTTCTTGCCTCTCCTGTCGGATAGCAGTCTGAACCAGTCCCTATCATGATTGTCTCTGCCCTCTATGGTATTCTTTCGCCAGACGTCTCTACCAAGAAATGAGGTAAGGTGCACGTATAATATGGAGTAAATTACAAATAACATGTTAGATAATAGTAACACAAATATGGGTGACAAGAATAGATATGAAGAAGAGAGAGGGAAGGAATGAGGGAAACTGATTAGTTAGAGAGATAATGGGCTTTTGCCTGGTTTTTAAAAGAATTTAAAGTACAGTTTATACAAGTAAAATGAATAAGAAGAATTCAGGCATTATTCTGCGTTCTAAATTAAGTTGGCACGGCTACTTCCCACCGTCAACTGCCACCGAGCTTTGTTTGAGGACAAAATAAATTAATACACCCTGAGATAGCTACCTGCATAGATATAGATATAGATAGATAACTACCTGCTCGCCTGTCACATTCACTTCCCATACGACACGGTGCGCTGCCCACCTGTCCACCTGTACAGCGTTATGTACGTACCTGCAAATTACACATTCATTATGAATTACTAGTTGCGGTAGACTGGAGTCCGCATTAGGTAGGAACATCTGAACAACAACGCGACCGATTCTGTACGTATTATATTCATCATTCAACAGTCATTAGCGTGGGTCGACCGAGATGATCGAACGAGTGAACCAACTGCTGACTGACGCGGTCGCGGTCGTACTTGACGAACACTAGTGGTATCCGTACTTCGATTGCTATTGGCTAGCACTCGTCAGCAGTGTTGGACATTAAAAACTTCAAATAATAATGGTTCCAATTATAATTCCATAAACCAGAGGAGTACATGTCAGGCCTCTTCCAGAGTAGACTCATGGGTTGGAAGGCCTCATGCCTGGAACGGAAGGCATATACGAATAAACATGTACCTACATTGTTTCGTACACACAGCATGCGACAGTCCAAACTCGAATCGGATTAATAACTGTTTCGTCGTCATAATGAATGTATCATAGCATCAGTCAAGGGCTCTGTCTTTCCGTGACGCTTCCGTACCCAGAGAGCACGTTAAACGCAGATCGCTGTTGATAGCAATCGATGAATGTCATTGGTGTTTCCGAAATTACCCACAAACTTTCGACACTCGGACACGGACACTAACCAACAAACGTAGATAAGTATGATCGAGCTATCAGATGTGGCGAGCGGCGCGGCGGCATGCGGGTGTGGGCCGGCCGCGCACGGTCGCGCACGGGGCAATGGCTATTGTATTGCAGCGGTGCGGATCTCTAAAACAATTTAATTCAACGTCGTGTCGTGTCGAAGGACATTAGCGGATGGAACACCCGCAGCCGACACACCGACACACTACCAGTTGACACACGCCACACTCACAGTGTACCCGTGACACTACACCCTTTAACACCGTGTCTGTGACAACCGACGATTTTACTATTTTGTACTTAAAACTGAAGTGTTCACTCCGTTGTGTTTTAGTTTACGTCGTGCGTTTTTTTATTTAGTTTTAGTCAGCAGTGGCAATATTTTGAGTTAATTTGATTGTGAATGGTTGCAGTGGGCCGTTATAATGTTTGGAAATGTGGATGCGATGCTGAACACAGGTACCGATCGTCCATTTGATTTTAACACCGTCGTCAAAACTATTTTACTTATATCAATCCAATTTGACGAGCCGTGCGGCTGTGTGGCGCAATGGTCACTATGCCGGACCGCCGCGCCGTGCCAAGGGTCCTGGGTTCGATTTCATGTAAAGAATTCGAGGCAGAAAGATGATGAGTTTGAATTTCTGTTCTCGGTTTGGTTGTGTATGTTCTTGTCATGACATCCATGACACAAGGAATCCTAGAGTGGCCAAGAAGTGCGTGGCGTTATTTAATTTTTTTTTTATTTGATTTCATTAAGTTGGCGTCTATCTATACAGTCCACATAAACATAGAACATGGGATTATATTGGTAATATTGATTTTAGTAGTTCACAAATAACATTATTACTACATGAACAGCTTCACTCTTGGTCGAGTCATCCACCAATCGACTCGTCATGTCATCCGGCTGGAGCCTTGTTAGCCAGTTCTTGCTTTTCCTTCTCTCTTTCTTGGTCGGCAACGCATTAGTAATCATTTGGTATCGCTTATGTCCATGGGCGACGATAGCCACTTACATTAGGTGGGTCGACAGCTCGTCTATAGGTACATTGCTTTTAATTCTATTTAAATAATGTAGTTATCTACAATTCTCCTGTGAAACAAGTTGCTCCTAGGATAATAATATTATGATACATGTTTAGGGCTCTCCCTACCGAGTGTCAGAGCTAGTAACAAGCAGGTACCTACAGATGAGGCGCTCCATCTCAGTGCTCTTGACACAAATCTTGAAAAACATCCGCAATTGACTTCAACTAACGCTGTAGCCTGTACGTATGTAGCTAATTCTATCTGAGGTTATATTTATAAACTGGGTGTCGTGTTACACTGTAATGTGTACACGTGTCGTGCTTCACCAGGGATCGAATCCGGGACGATTGTGTGTAGACGGTACTGATTTACAGTGATATACGTTTTTAGTGGTTCGGCCCGATGTGAAACGAGCCTGTGAATCCTTCTCACTTAGGTCTCGGCCGTGCGGTATGACCCAAGTTTGATTCCTGGCTGAGACAGACATCGATATGACGAATGAGTATCTGTCTTTTTCTTGTTTATTTTTTTAGTTATTCAGTACAAGCATGCAGACATTGGTTCCAGAAGACTATTGAAATAAAATGAAATGAAAATACATGTATTCGAAGGTACCAGTTACAGCACATAACAAAGAAATTATTAACGAAGAGATTAGCACAACTGCACAAGTAATTCGAAAGTGTACATGTGTGTGTAATCGCTCGAGGTGTTTGAATCGTATTTCCATGTCAAAAGCTTCAGAAAGAATCGGAGAGAAAACATGAAACTATTTATTAACTTGACTCTAGATCCCATGACCATCGCCTATTGGTCTCGATAGAACATTGTCGTACCTTATGGTAATGATACCACACCGCGACCGGTACCATTAATTTGTGTTGCGTGATATGCAATAGAACGGACGGATTCCTCCCAGGGTGCACTGCAGCCGCACGCCGCAGCCGCACGCCGCAGCCGCACGGCTCACTATGTGCTATCATCACGAATGCACTTAAAAAAGTTTAATTCCACACCGCGCTCGCCGCCCGGGCGCCATCCGCTGCGAACTGTAGGCTCTTTAAATATTTAACCAGCCGTTCGTTAAGTTCAAAGAGACAATATTAACAGGCTAACAGCTCTCAAACATTTAATGCATTAAATAATTTAAATTAATTAAAAGTGCATTTATAAGGTAATACTGGCTCATTATTTTAACATAATTATAAATAAACTAGCTCGCCTTTTCCGGGATAATAAAAGGTACTTACCCTATATCTTATTTTTGTTTTGCGTGAGAGACTGAGAAACGTCCTCACAGACTTTCTTTATAATAATAGATAGTAGGATTATTTGTAGTGGGCATATACAATATTTTGTTAATTGTTACGTATCGTACGTCGTAAGGTTAATGAAGTATTGCGATACTCCAAGACAATGACATATAAAAAAATATAAAATTTAAAAAATATAAATACGTTATGCCGTTACAAATCAACCAAAAAATCTGTTATGAAAAGAGCTACAACACACACACGTTTATCTTTTGTTTCACTACACCAATGACATTGGTATAATCCACACATTTTAACTCTAAGTCCTAAGCCTAACCTATGTTTATAAAATCACGCGGTGAACTGTATGTCTCTATGTCACAGTCGCTCCGTTAATATATAAGTAGGTACATTGACAATGTAGAACAGTTTCCACGTGCTGATGCTCGGACCAGCCTGCCTGTAGCTGCCGTACATCCGTAGCGCCGCGGTGCCGCCCGCGCCGCGCCGTGAGTGATCTGTTTACCTATTAAGAGCGTAAGAAATACGGTCACTGCGTGCGAACTTTTAAGGGCAAGCTTTTACTACAGATACGTGACTTGAACGTCAAACATGTACACGAAAAGCTACACGAAAAGTACAAAATACTAGATTTTGCCCGACTCTTTATCAACAAGAGAGACAAGCTTTGATTTAGGCATTGGGAATTGGCGAACAAGATAACCTAAAAACTGAACGATTAAGCTGAAGAATTAAATAAGTCTATCCTTTATAAATAAGTATGTCCTTTATAAAACTATGTTGGTGAACTGTGAGAGTGGTGAGAATGGTGACAGCTGACCGAACGACAATATTCATTTCAGTCGCCATCAAATGAGGAGTTAATTCATTTTTAATGGGCATGCCATAGGTGTAGGGCAAGCCATGTGCATGTGTTTCACACGCAACTAATTTGCCTGATTAATGGTTATACTACTTGTATATATAGTTATAAGAATATACTCGTATATCTGTGTCATAAATAATCCACTTTTCTCACCTTCCAATTCCTGAAAGATTGTGTACCTACCCTATTTCGCTTTTCCCGAAAACTTCAGGATCTAGGTCGAAAAACTCACATTTAACTATCTATTCCAGGTTGGAGAATACTGACGGCACTTGTAATGGCATTCGTGACGACCAGCTCAGCGGACGACGCCCCCGCGTGCATCACGTGCTTCAGAGTGAACACGACCTGCTACAACGCCACCTTCCTGTTGGACCTGGAGGCGCCCTACAGGACCCAGATCGTCATCTCCAAGCTGGGCATCCTCCGCTCCACCAACACCCTATTCTTCAACTTCCAGCCCCCCATCGCCGACCCGGAGTACAGCAAGATCGGCTTCGTCAGCCTCGACAGCCCGGCCAACGCCAGCGTCATCACGAACAAGGAGTACATCATGAACTTCGAGGCCTTCGACATCGACCAGGACAACGGCCTGGTGTACCTGGGGGGCAGCGACGGCATCTACGTGCTGGACACCAAGGTCAACCGGGTGACGCCGTACAGCTCCCGGGGGGACACCGTCCGCGCCCTCTTCTACAAGGGCAACGTGTACTTCGTCAGGTACAACGAGTTCAAGATCGTCCGGAAGAAGGCGGACAACTTTGACATTCTGGTCGACGAGGCGCTCGTCACCAACTTCGTGATCACCAAGTACAATTTTATTATTTTCTTGTGTAACTTCGGGTTGTTCGTGAAACGCAATAAGGAGGTAACGCAGCTGTCGAACAACCCGTTCTTCCGCGGGCTGGCGCTCGACCTGGACGACGCGGTGTACGCGTGGTGGCTGGACGGCGTCTACCGGGTGCTCCTGGACGGCGACCTGTCCAGGTCTCGGCTGGTGAAGGTGGCCGACATCCCGTTCATCGGCGCGCTCACCTTCGACAACGGCAACAATATCGTGTTCACATCGGGGAAGAGCTTGTACAGGTTGGTAGAAACTAACGCTACCCTCTGTTCATAGTGGTTACATACTGTAACGTTTAACGAATCCCATTTGCAATAATTATAATTATAGTAAGTATTTAAAAAAATGTTTTCGAATGTACCTATTATAGTACGTAGTACCTAGCTTTCTTAATGTAAATTCAATATCGTTTAGTGCTAACCCTCCTTTTTGTTTTGATACTCTAGCTTATTCAAGTCTACCGTAGCGCTGTCAATACGGTTGATTTTAATTATTATAATTATGGGAAACAATTTTCTACTTCTACGTAAAAGTTAAATGTAACTAAACCCATATAAATATAATATTTTGACCAGTGTAAGGTCATAGATATTGAGTGCAAAGCGTTGCATTTGCATACCTTTTATTACATTAGATCAATTTTATTAGTATGCTTGTTACGAGATAATTTATTTTCCAGTTGTATTTATTATACTTTATTTACGCTAACTCTGTTTTGTACTTATAATTTGTATATTGACAAGTATACTACATTGAGTTGATCACCTCAGTGACATTATAACATTATGTTATTTTTGCTCCATAAGTAGTAGGTATAAATTTTCTGGCGTCTGATGAAACCGAAACACATGGATACTACACTATCCACCTATTATTAAGATATCTATTTACTTACCCACACAGTGAACAGTTTCAGGCTCGGGGCTAGAGTAATATTACGAGGTCTGCAGAGGCCTCGCAACAGTGTGCTCTGGCGCCGCCCCTGCCAACATGATAGTGATCACATCTTACTATAATACGAGTACTCACGATATTTATTTTGTACGCTGATATTTCGACCCAGTTGCATGGTTCGTGGTCACGGCCGTAGATCACTATGGCTGATATATCGTGAGTACCCGGCTAATAGTAAAATGTGTTCAGTCCACGATGAGTTAAGTGTAAAATCATGTTTGATAGTGATCATTATGTACCTGAGAGCGATACCTGTTATGAATAAAATAATGTGCACAACAATTATTACCTACTCAGTATTAAAGTCTATTTTGTTCCCAGTGACATCGTCAGCCCGTTCCACTAATTCCTTCCAGTAATTTCCCAGAATACTCGTTCTTCAATTCTGGTGCCTTAAATTAACGATTGATCACATTGTTTCTAACATATTATGACACTGTTTCTGTTGCCCAATATGTCAATAGCTCAGATTATAGAACAAAATGGTCAACAGTTTGTCACAAACGAAAAACAGTAAAATTGAGAACAGCCGGCGCGGCACCGGAGTGACCCGAACCCGGCCAAACAACGAGCAGGAGTTGATGGTAGTCAGACTGTGTAGCTCTGTCCAACGTATCACAATAATCAAAATGAAATCTGAGGTCAACATCGCTGTAACATATCTTCCGCCGTGTCCAGCGCCGCGCTGCCGCGCTGCCGCCACGGTCCGTCCAGCTGCCGTCCGGCCTCGCCCTTGCATCAACTAGTTTAATTGTTTCCTGCTGATAAATAAGTCTTGCGAGAGCCGACACTCGTTCCACTGATTATATTATAGGAGAGGCCCATTAATAGATGAGTGGACCGAGTTATATTTATCCAGCACGAATCTAGTCCGCGGGAACGAGCGGCCGCTAAATAGGTATCTATTGTAAAGTAACTAGATGATGCTGACTTAGACGTCAGACGCTTACACGCTGACCACGAACAAGGATTTTAAAAAATGATATAAGTCAATGCTTGACCACAATCCTACTTCATGGTCAGTGGAGCTATGAAATGAAATGAAATGAAATGAAATGAAATGAAATGAAATGAAATGAAATGAAATGAAATATCTTTATTTGTAGAAATGTGGTTACAAAGTTGGTCAAGTATTATGCAATCTATCTCACATTTGCCATATTATGGCGTACAAATAGTTTTAGTTTAATAAGTTTACATTATTTATTATTATATTTTAAATGAGAATATTATTTTATTTATCTTACATTACTTACATCCTATTATAACAAATTTCAATATCAAATTTCAAGGGAAAACAATAATAATTAAAATCTTCATATAAATTCTTTTATTGAATAGTAGCATTTGTCAGTTAACCATTTATGTAACTCTATTTTAAATTTAGTGAAAGTTAAAATTTTTATGTTTTCAGGGATTTTATTATATATCGTTACACACATGTGAGTCGAATTTTTTGAACGTATCGCTGATCGAGAAGGTGGTACACATAGTCGATTAGGGTATCTGGTAGCAAAATAACAATTATCTTTTTTTTCCTGAAAAAGGTGCATATTAGTTCTCACAAAAATACAAATCTCATATATGTATAAACCAGTCAATGTTAATAATTTTAGCTTCCTAAAGAGAGGCTTGCAACTTGTGTCTGGGGTAACATTACAAATAGCGCGTATACATCGTTTTTGAGCAATGAAGACTTTATTGCAATCTGTAGAGTTTCCCCATAAAACTATACCATACCTTAAATTAGAGGCAACATAGCCGTGGTAGGCTTTTAAGGCTGTTGACATATTACTTATTTTTGGTAGGCGCCATAAAACAAAAACGAAACGAGAAATTTTTGTACAAAGTTTTTCTACGTGTTCTTTCCAAGTAAAAGATCGATCTATATTAATGCCTAGGAATGTAATAGAGTCAGTTTCTTCTATCGTATTATTATCGTAATGCACTTTTAGATTGTGTTTTTTTGATCCTCTATTTCCGAATTGTATATATTTCGTTTTGTTTATATTAATTTTAAGATTGTTGTCTTTAAGCCATGTCACTATTTTACTAATTGTATCGTTTATTACATTATTATAATTGATATTAAGATTATTATGTACAATTACTGCAATATCGTCCGCAAATAGGGAATATTGTTGATTGGTAATTTTAACAATGTCATTTATGTAAATAATAAATAGTAGCGGTCCTAAAATACTTCCTTGAGGAACTCCAACTCTATTATATTTAAGGTCAGATTTAAAGGATTCCTCTTCTCCGCTAATCGAATTGATGTTCTGTATTTCAACAAATTGCTTCCGGTCACTTAGGTAGCTATTGAGCCATTCAAGTGGTTGGCCACGGATACCGTACCGTTCGCATTTCCATAGTAACAACTTATGGCAGACAAAATCGAAAGCCTTGCTCATATCAAAGAATATTCCCGTTGATACACGCTTTTTGTCCACATTTTCAAGTATCCGACCTACTAAGTGATAGGCAGCTAATGTTGTCGATTTATTCTTACGAAATCCGTTTTGATCTGGAGTAAGTACATTGTTTCTGTCAATAAAGTTTGTGATTCGCGCAAACATGGCCTTTTCGAAAATTTTTGAAAATATGGATATGAGAGCAATAGGTCGGTAATTATTCATACTTGTTTTTTCATTCTTCTTATGGATAGGTTTTATTATAGATACTTTAAGGATCGTAGGAAACACACCAGTAACAAAAGATAAATTTATAATATGGCTTAAGATTGGTGCTATCAGCTTAGAAACAATTTTTATTATTTTAGTTGAGATATGGTCAAAGCCAACGGATGAGGTATTATTAAGTTTCATTGTAATATTAAATATCTCTTGAGAATTAGTAGGAGTCAGAAATAAAGAATTGTTATTAAAGTCTATTTTATGTTTGTATATGTCATTCTTAATAGTGTATTCAGATGTCAAGTCAATAAAAAAGTCATTAAAATTATTTGCAATTTCAATTGGATTAGTAACGACTAAATTATTATAATGAATTTCATCAATATATTTGTCATTTTTTTTATTAATCGTATTATTTTTTATAATGTCCCATGACGCTAGACATTTATTTTTTGCAGAGTCGATATATTTATGATTGCTTATTTTATGTGAAGATAGCATACATTTTTTAAAAATTTTACTATAATTCATATATTTTATTTTAAGTCCAGTATTTTTACTGTTTTTGTAACATTTATACCTTAATCGACGCTTATGTTTAGCAGAAACCTTTATACCTTTAGTAATCCATGAGACCATGTTAGAAGACTTTCGAAGTTTTCTCCGTAGAATAGGAAAGCAAAGATCAAAGAAAAGTTTAAAAAGTTCATGAAATTTATTGAATGCTTTATCTGTGCTTGACTCATTATAAACTTCTAACCATGATAATTGACTTATACAGTTGTAGAATTTTAAAATATTCTCTTTGTCAAAATCTCTATATTTAATGAATTGTGCTTTTTGAGTGAGTTTTTTGCCGCAAACTGGAGTGATTAGTAGCTGTCCAGTATTATGATCAGATAAATTTAGATATAAAAGTTCACCTGATGCTTCAGGAACATTGCTTAATATTTGATCGAGGCAAGCATTGCCCCGTGTAGCTTTCTTAATGTGAAGAGTCATGTTATAGGCCTCAGTTAATTGAATGAATTGATTGGTAATGGTGGTATTTTTTAATAAATTTATGTTAAAATCTCCTGCTAAAACAACTTTTTGTTTTAATTTATAGCGAAGACTAGTTAAAAGTTTTTCTAATTTGTCTAAAAATATGAAAGGGTTACTACTGGGCGTCCTATAAATGCAAATAATTGTATACTTAATATTAACTAATTCTATACCGCAAATTTCAAAACACAATTCTTGGCCGACATCTTTTTGAAATGTTATTTTTTTGTAAGGGATTCTGTCCCTACACATAATACAGACGCCTCCCCGTCTGTGCTGCGCTCTTGAGAAGCTAGCTGCTAACTGAAATCCATTTAATTTTAAATTTAACTCCTCGCCCCGTTTAATGAAAGTTTCACACATACAAACAATATCTATACACATATTTTTATCACGCAAAGTCTGTAACGCAACTTCTAATGTGTCTTTCTTACTTATGAACCCAGCTATGTTTTGATGCAGTATTAACAAATTACTATTTTTGTACTCGTTATTTACGAAAAAAATTTTTGTTTGAATTAATGGTTGGGGAAATGTCAAGTTTGTTCGGAAAGTAGTCTAAGATAGATTTTTGTTTTAATTTATTTTTTTGTACATTATTTGAATATTTTAATGCAGACTGATGTATTTGCAAGCGTGTTTTTAATTTTTTCAAGTCAAGGTATGAGTTTTTATAGTCAATATAGTCTATACATAGGTTTATTTTAGTGCAAATATCAGTTAGATGATTCCTAAAGT
Source organism: Thymelicus acteon (assembly GCA_951805285.1). Taxonomy (NCBI): domain Eukaryota; kingdom Metazoa; phylum Arthropoda; class Insecta; order Lepidoptera; family Hesperiidae; genus Thymelicus; species Thymelicus acteon. The sequence continues at coordinate 15,479,520 of OX638234.1, forward strand.
AACGGCTATTTTCTATATAATGACAGTTTTTATAAGCATTACAAATTAGACGTAAATTATTGTTTAACTTTTTCTCATTTAGATGTTTATTTTGAAGAATATTTAAAATAAGCACTGAACAGTTCTTAAGTCGCTTTAGAACAGCACTTAATTCTGTGGTGATTTTCACGGGGTTCGAGTCATTTTCACCTATACATATTATGACTTTATGAGCGTCTTCTGGGGATAGGTCGGTGTGACAATTTTTGAGAACTTCTTCGGAATCTGCGTATGGTTTTGTGAACGAAGATACTTTGTATTTTTCATATTTGGAGTTTTCCCTCGATTTTAATAAGGCCAGGGCTAAGCCCGAGCATTGTTGAGTCCCATATATATAAATTATGTTGTTACTTTCTTCTTTAGAATTTAACGTAATGTCTTCTTTCGGCGTTACTTCTATTGAGGGTGAAAGCTGAGAGTGTTATTACTATAGGTGTGTCAATTTTATAGTCTTTATTTATGTCTGAACGATGTTTTTGTGCTGAAGGACTGCTTTGATTTGATTTTTGAATACCGTAGTCTGTTATTACTGTAGGTGTGTTAATTTTATTGTCTTTATTTATATCTAAACGATGTTTTTGTGCTGAAGGACTGCTTTCATTTGATTTTTGAATTCCGGATGGGATGGTTGATACTTTCGGTTTCTTTTTCTTGATAGTCGGAGTTGGGCTACTAATCGCTAAGAGAGTATTTAGTTTTAGTTCCTGATGCGAAATTTTCTCGAGTAAACTATTTTTTTCTAGTATTAAGCTGTCAATTTCTTGGTGGGCGCTTTCTAGTTGTAGTCTTAACTCTTGGATCGTATGTTTTAGGTCGTCTACGTCTTCATTGACCCTGGTGGATAAGTCTGGTAAACTTCTTTGGAGATTGGAGTCTATTGATAGGAAGGAGCTATCCTCATTATCAGAGTGTGAGTGAGAGATAATTTCCTGTGTTTGTATAGATTCCTTCTTTTGTCTTAAAGTTATATTTTGGGAAGTGAGTTCTGTTATATTACAAGGAGAGCTATTGTTACTATCGACGAGTTTACTAGTCGAAATAGTGTTATTTACTTTTGAGTTTTTTGTTATTTTATTTTGGCAGTCCTGACATATCCATTTTGTTTGCTGTTCTTTTCTCATAGCTTGATATTGTTTTGTAGAAACTAATGCACACTCTAAATCCAAAACTGTTTTACATGTATTACATTTCAAATACGATTTATTAATTAAAGAAGATTTGCATTTTTTGCATGTAGAAGGTTGTTTACGTTTATCTTTGATTGTTGACATAGTTAAGTATTACAGCGACCTCTGTTGATAAAATACTGATTGTTATGATTGTTTGGAGTTGTTATCCGGTGTTCAGCGTACTCGAGAAATTAGTTGGTGTTAATTATACTAGATGTCATTAGATGTCTTATGGTTATGCCCGATCTATGAACGTGTTCTTGAGATAATTCTTTTACTCTTCGTTAGATGTCACTAGATCCGTCTACACTATTATTTACGTTTAGTTAAACGGTCATATTTGAAATATTTTAGCTATTTATTCAAATTCCTTGCTATATAACGTCAAAATTCTGTAGTAGTTTTGAACACTTTATATGGAACTACACTTTTAATAACACTTAGTGAAGAAATGTTATTGTTTTATTCACTTTGCACTTGAAAAATACGTTCAGCAGGTTGGGTTTAAAACTTTCAAGATTTTTGCTTTATTCACGCACATTGAAGGCACATATTGAAGCGCACATATTGAAGTCTACGACCTACGACACGCATTGACTACACCAGTACAAGCCTATTCACTCTTTCTCCAGAATCTGGAGTCGAACCAGTCCGAAACCGCAACCGGGTCACTGCAAACTAAGCTAACGTGCGAGGCCTGCAGGGCCACTCTAGTTCCTGGGTCTTTGACAATCAGACAGATACTCGGGCACTGCTGTACGATCGTTTCAATGGCGATTTTATTTGAATTCTTAATAATGTTTGGGAGTTCACCGAGTGTCTTAATAATTTTATGTAACAACTGATACAATTGTAGTTTAATATTTTTGTATCGACCCAACACCCCAGCACCCCACCTAGAGTTGAGAAAAATGAGCTCCGAGTCTCGGACTCGAGCTCCGAGTCGGAGCTACTGAGCCTTCAAAGCTCGAGGCCTAAGGGCTCGCGAGCCTTAGAAGGCTCGAGCCTTTAGGGTTCGAGCCTTAAAGGCTCAAGAGCCTTCAATTGAAGACTCGAGTCGAAGCTCGAGCTTTATTTACTTAGCATTTCAATAGGTATACCAAATTGGGTTCTTTATGAAAGTTTCATACAAACATTTTTACTTTAAAATAAAAAAAAATGTGTGTTAGTTCCGACGCACGCCTAGAGTTTAAAGCCATCTAGCTTTCAATCGTCAAATCAGTCAAACAATGGATGATGATGAAGAATGATGATGATGATGACGAATGATGATTATGATGATGACTGGGGGTGATGATGACTGGTGATGATGACGACGATTGGCAATGATGATGAATGGTGATGATGATGAATGGAGATGATGATAATGATGAGTGGTGGTGGTAATGATGATGATGATGATAATGATCATGATGATGATCATGACTGGTGGTGATGATGACAGGGGTGATGATGAATGGGGGTGATGATGACTGGTGATGATGATGACGAATGGCAATGATGATGAATGGTGATGATGATGAATGGTGATGATGATAATGGATAGTGATGATGATTATGATGATGATGCTGAATGGTGGTGGTGATGATGAAGGAGATGATGAAGATGACTAATGATGACAACGATGAATGACGATGATGATGATGTTTCACATCATAAAAATAGGATGTACCAAGATTATTACTATCATTAGATGGCGTTGTTACTGATCAGCCATCCAACGCCATCTAGATTCTATGTTACGAATTACAAACATAACGCATAACGCTACGGAGAAAGTTTGATTTTACTCCCCATAAAATTTCATACCGCGGGCTTATTTATGAAAATCTATACCTAAGGAGAAAACTCCAAAAATTTGAAATTCGCACCGCGCCCTAATTTAAAATTTTAAGGTTAAAGCTTATTTAGGGTTCCGTAGTCAAAACACAGTACGTTTTGGTTAGGGGACCCTGAAATTACAGTGTTACAAAATGAGCCCTGAAGACAAAGCTCGAGCTTCGACTCGAGCCCTGGACCAGAGCTCGAACCTCCGCCTCGAGCCTTCATGTAAGACTCGAGGCGAAGGCTCGAGCCTTTTATCAACACTAACCCCACCCCACAGCGACGGGTGGTCGTTGGTCACCCCATTCGCCCGTCGTTCCCAGCTGATCTCGAACACTAACATTCTCTTTTAGATTTTAGATTCGATCTCAGTGGAACCCGATACAATAATACCGGCGAGACAATGGGACGGGCATGTAACCGGCGGACTATTGTCGAGGCAGGCGGCTGTCCCCCGACAGACAAAGCTTCAGTAAAGTACCTAATTATAATTAATTAATTGTCACAGATAAATTTAAGGGCAATAAATACCCTAACACGTTCTCGTGTATAACCTATTGGTTCAAAATTCAGCCTTCCTACCAGTGTACCCTAGACTATGAGCGAGTCTAGCATCGGATCGAAGCGCGCTGGTACACAGGCCAGACTCCTCCAACACGAGGTGTCCTGCGGTGCACATGAGAGGGAGAGGTTTCCTTGGCTCTAAGGATAGAGAGCCCTTATACCAAAATTATTATTTGCATGAATTCGATCAATATTGAACTTTGACCACCCTGTAGCCTAGATGGTAGCGACCCTGCCTGCGAAGCGAGGAGTTCGATTCCCGGGGAAGATATTTATGTGACAGATAAATATTTGTACTCGGGTCATGGGTGTTATTGTGATCTATACAAATAAATAAAATTGGAGTCTGTTTGTAATAATTAAAATCGGTTATTTTAATTTTATTTACTAAGTGCATTTGGATGTATACACAGTACATTATACCAAAACAACATGTTTTATAATTTTTGTCTGTCTGTTTGTTGTCTGTTTTGTCCGGGATTTTGACGCGACTTTCACTGGCACATAGCTGAGGTAACAAGGAGTAACTTACTCTACCTTTATTAAAAAAAAAATTTTAGGCGATACCAAGTTCGCCGGGTCAGCTAATGTGTTATATGTGTAGTTCATACCACCCGCGACACAGGTAAGAACGTACTGCGGGGGTATAAGTGTGTTAGCGTTTAGCGTTTGTTTATAATATTGAAGTTATAGCGAAGTTAGATTTTCGGAAATAACCAACTTCAATAAAATTTCATTTTATTCTATTCATTAATTCACTTCATTATAATTGTATACATCGTCTGTCAAAAGGTAAATTTTCCGCCTTTCTTCGCAAAGGCTTGTCGAGCGTGTATTGGTGTACTTGGCAGTTGCTCCACATTTATTCTGCGACTAAAAAAATGTTTTTCACTGAATCGATTGAATGACCCTATAGCGCAAATGGTATTATGACATTGGTTCCGGGTTTAATTCCCAGCTGAGTAGACGGATGATTGTTCACCGCTTCTGTAATATAGAAAACGCCAGTAAAACCAAAATAAGTAAATGTAGTTTCTTTATTTCAAAAGGCATCACCTACGATTTGCCGGTCAAGAAGCAAGCAGTGAACCCGCTCATCGAATCTTGTCCTCAGTCATTTGAAATTATTCTAATCGATTTCTAAGACGTAGATCTCCCGGCTGGAGAGCCAGTTGTTTTCTCTGTCCTCATATTTCGTCGTCCATGCATCGGTGAAGTGTTGGTGTCACTGATGTCCGGGCGACGGTGGACAGTGTGGACACTTACCATCTGGTGGAGTTCATTTTTCGGCTAGTTACATAAAAAAATTGCAATATCGGCCGGTTTGTTCGGTGCACTTTGACACAGGGGCCCTTTACTTGGAAGATTCAAAAGGTCGCAGTCAATCATATAGCTAAATACCAAGCGTAGCTCATCGTACCATCGTACCTCGCCGAGCGGAGTTCTACCGAGCCAAGTGATGACGAGAATTTGCACTCTCCTACGCTGCAGCGCTGTCTTGTCCCCAAAACTATTTCGCCGAATATATGAGTATACTTGTGTTCTAATAATGATCTAAAATCACATAAAAAACGACAATGTCACGCCTCCCTTGTCAGATTCAAAGGAGCGTGGGAACAAATTCCGCCCATTGAAAAATATAATCTTGGTTTCATAATACCTTTGCCGAATGCCAACGGAAAGTTCCATAACCGAGTTCGCCTCAAAGAATTCAATCCCACTGAAGCATGAAAATCGATGTTAAGTGGCGGCGTTTGACGCAGCACTTGGGGCGCGAGTGGCCACTCCACCCCCCGCCCCGCGCCCCGCGCCCCGACCGGCCCTCGATCTAGTTAGCGACAACGTTTGATCAAGCATTATACGACATACACCGCTGAAGCACTCGTGCGGACGTCGTGCCATGTCGCGGGATGCTGTTGTTGAGGGAGATTTTAGTTTGTAGGTGACTTGGTCAGTCACGGCGGCGGGCGATCCGAGCGGCGATGGTGGAGTGCAACAGGTTACCCCTGCTCGCGGCTGTGTGCGACCGGTATGGTCTACTCGTACTTAGTAGGTAATCACCAAATAGAGTTCATCTAATCTCGTTTGTTTGTTACACGATTGTGACACGCAACAGCATAGAAATACAATCAAAAGTTGTCGCATGCCGGCATACATCATATTATAGGTTAATTATGTTGGTTCGCTCGATGATATCACCAGCTCAATGAGCAAGTTTCAGAATATATGTGGAGCTCTTATAATATTCAAATCTGAATAAAAATACACTTATCCAAACATTACCAAAAAGCGCGTCACGAAACAAGAGAGCGGTGGGGTGCGGGGTGGGGGGGGGATGGGGTGCGTTCTCATTGTCGGTTATTACGCGGAATACGTAATGGCCACATTTTGTCTCTACGGCCGTACGGCCCCGTATGTACAAAGTTACTCTATGCGTACGGCGGGAGGCCGATCTGAAGGCGGAGGCTGCACGCTCCACATAACGTTCTTAATTCAAAACACGCCATAAACGGAATGATTGTAAAAATATTCAAAACATACGAGCGGGGCGCGCCACCCGCGCACTCCATAAAAAATATTTACTCATCAATTTCAGAGTTACGAGATGAACGAAAAGGGAACAACATAATTTAGAGGTATCCCCTTCATCACGTTTTTTCCCGTAACGTAATCATCGCGGCGGTTCGCAAGGAAAGTTAGCTCCGACAGTATAAAATATTTACAAGCCTCTTTGGTTCATCTCTGAAAAATACTATAGTGTGAACCGCATCCATCTCTGTTATTACATCGAGAAGACCAAGTTTTAGAGTTCCGAAATCGTGAGTTCGGTTGGCCAATTTCTGTGCGTTAGGTTTCTCACTCACTCGTCTTGTTCAGTATTATTATTATCGAACTGTTTTTAAAAGAATCAGATATCATAATAATATGGCACCACGAAACGTTTATAATGTATATAAAAGTAGGTATTTACCTACGAGAAGTACGGAAAATCGGTCCAGCCATTTCAGAGATTAGCCGGAACAGACAAAATTGTAAACAATGTTGTTTTGGTATATGTACTGTGTATACATCCAAATGCACTTAGTAAAAAGCGGTTATTTTAATATTACAGACACTCCAATTTTATTTATTTGTATAGATGTATTCCCAAGATTATGTATTATGTGTGTGGAGATAATTAAACAAACTTTTGATTTTTTTCTACTTGCAACCCATCGGTGGCAGCTAACATGAAAGGCATCAAGTAAAATATGTCGCACTGTCCAAGAATCTTTTTTTTATGCCTTAAGCAGGCAAACGAGCAGACGGGTCACCTGATGGTAAGTGATCACCGCCGCCCATGGACATTAGCAACATTAGGGGCGTCACCAATACGTTGCCGGCCTCGACCCATGTCCCGATGCAGGAACATTTACATTTACATATTTTACTTGGCACTCGCTGCCCCTCCCAGTCCACTGCTACGCCACTCTCTAACAGCTGCAGACGCTGCAGTCACTGTCACCGGCCCGCAACAAGTCACTTCCGACAAACGAGAAGCGGGTGATATTAATCGAGCTTAGATTCTTCAATCTCTTATTTCACCATCAGTCATATTAACAACGGAGGAGGGGACGGAAATAAAATTAAAACACTAAAAAGTTTAGCAAGAGTTTAATAAAAAAATGCAAAATAATAAAATATCTCCAAATATTGAACCTTAACCTAGGGGTGTCCGGGGTCCGCGCGCTACTCGCGGCCTGCAAGTTCACATCGGTTACATCGCACTGTCATACTTTTGCTGATAGAAAATAAATAATCGCTCATTCAAACGCACACACGTGGGTCCGCGACGCACCACGCACACATTGCCGCGGTCAACACACGAAGGCACACACACACACACACACACACACACACACACACACGGGCAGTCAGTGGTCAGGATTGACTTGGTTATGTTATCGACGACCGAACAACGATCAATTTGATTTATTATATCAAGGTTAACATGCAGATTGATAGGAATTAATGTTTATTAGCTACGAGTAAAACAAACAATAATTATGTTCGAAACTTTCGATGACTTCATTGCAACCGAATAATCCTTTTTATTACAAAATGCATTATTTTAATGTCAAATAAACACAAATATGAATGGAAATCCTACATAAATGTCCACACCCATCCAGCACATCTCTATCAGCAAAAATCACGTCGCTCGGTATCAAACGTAACACCAATTACTTTACATCGACATAAAAAATCACAAACTGTGTTGGCACCAGTACTTACACTGTCGAGCAGGTATACGACTCTACGTTACGTATTACATTGAATCGATAAATTTTAAATTTTGTTGAATAAGATGTCCTTGCATACTAACATTATGCGACAAAATGGAAGAAAAACTGATAGAACGAGACAAAAGATACCCGCTTTCCACCCGTGTGAATAAACAGGACAACACCAATGTTGTCAATGTTTAGCGAACGTATTGCACGGAATCTCGGACGTGAGGAGAGCAGCGAGACATCTTGTCTCGCTCGTTCAATGTTGGGCGACAACCGACAACCTTAGGGGGGGTTATTGTCATTTCACAACTTCGGTCAGATGACGAGAGCTGTCGACGTGTTGTGTTCAACGATTAGTGCTTGACGGCGGGCTCCGATCCTGCCATCATTTCAAGTACCACATCATTGCCAGGGACCTCTCAATACTCGCACAATAACCAAGCAATGAACCCATATAATGACACAATCGTTGCAAGAAGCCTCGGTGCTATAAACCTACTGGTTTATTCGGTTATGAAGTTTACAAGTTACATGATACATACTTAGCATGATATTACAAAATAATGTTGAGTTGCGACACGGCGACTGTGCCCCGGTGGTAACAGATGGCGCCACGTGACATTGCAGATCAAGTTTTGTAAAACAAAATATTCCACGAGCAAGACTACGAGATGTTATCGTTGTTTATACAAGAAACAAGTCAGTCAGTCAATAAAATATATTCAGCGCAAGTCAAAACGAACCAGCCCCGCCACCGCGCCGCCATCCAGCGACCACCGGCAGAGGTCCGCGCCGTCAACTTGTGAACAATTCAAAATATCAAGCGGTTCCCATTAAAGAATAACGTTTGACTAGCGAATAAAATTACACCTATACATAATTATAATAATAATGCTTTAAGTAATACAGAAGCGCGGGGCGAGCGGTAGCCGCTATAGCCGCGCCCGCGTCCACACTATACAAACGTAGGACTAACTTAGACGCGTCTATATAAAAGCACTTGTTTACAAAATAATATCGTACCTACACTATAAATGCCACGAGATTCGCTTACTATACCTACGGAGATAAACGTTGCATAGTTTACATGAGGGCTGAGGGGTGTGACGTCACCGACACGACCGACCCGACCGACCCGACCGCTCCACTCGGACGACTGCAGCGATACGCCATACTGTACGCACTCGGCACTAGACTGACGCGGCCACTAATGAACTTAAAATAATATAAATACTTCGTAAAATGTAAACCATCGTCTTACAAATCTACTTGAAAATAACATAGTTTTTTAAGTGTACTCTCTAAATTGTGCGAGAGGAAGGAAAGATGCATTCGGTCTATGGGTGCAGTATGCTCTTATCGTCGCAGATATTGAGGCTGGTCGGCGGCGCCGCGCGACCCTCGCCCGTAACAGCGTGTTAATTAAGTCTACAATGGCGTGCGCTTTGGATTAATTGAGTAAACAATTAAATATATAGTTATAATAGCAGCGCCCAGCGGTGTGCAGCTCGCAGCCTCCGCAACGCGCGCTCCGCTGGAAACGAACTCCGTTCCGACTTAGTAATGGAATGAGTTTTAAATAATATTCATTAATATATTAACATACATTAAATATTTCCTAAAACATGAACATACAAATTGTTACGTCTGTTACGCGTTTGTTTGGTACCGGAATGATCGTTACTAGAAGTGCACGTCTGGTCGATGTCGGATGTTACATCTCATTTCCAAATGTCACGTTCAACTATGGCTGCCTCTGTCGATAGTTGACCTCAAAAAGTTATCAAAATATCGATATTTTTCGAAAAACTCGAAATAATATCGATTGAACACCGATATGGTTTAATATCGATAGCCGCAATTATTTCGTTCGATCTTTATAATACCTACATGATCGATATTTCATCAATAAATAATCTACAGATAGTTAATCGACATTTATGGTGAACGCACATGCGCCTGCATATGTCATCCGCACCGGGCTTTCATATGATTTCATACAAAAGCGGCGCGCTCGGCGCGTACAGTGCGGACATAATTATGTGCGTTCAACATTAGGCGACACAATCCAGCTGATTCGCTCCGTATGTTTGCCTCCAGTGATGTAAGAAAACCATCACAAATGTTTAATCGCAACGTAAATTAAAGTTTGATGTGGACATCCGACTGCGGCCGCACTCCATACAATCTTCCCATGAAACAGTGTCAGTGGCGAGCACACGCGTTAACATTAATTCTTTGGCGTTTTGAGCAAAACGTGATATTCGTATGGCATCGACTAGCGAGACTAACGCTTTCATTTATTACATTCATCATCACCGCACGTTCATTGAATGAGAATTAAATGAAAATTAATGTTTTACTAAAACGAATTCCCGGAGCGACCGCTGCGGTCGTGTTCGGAGAGTGCCGCGGCGACCTGACGACATCGTACCGATTTCATGAAAGTAGTGATCTCCGAGTCGTTTCATTTATTTCTCATTAACAACATATAATTATGTATACAATAATAATAATAGTAATAATCCTACGATTACACTGAACACTATAGAAATATAATGATTACATCCATATGTATATTACATCGTCAATTCCCTAAACAATAGGAGTACCCTATATTCCCTTTACTACAAGAGTCACTCGAATACATAACTCATAGAAGCTGAGTGTGACGTATAAAAAAATGCATTCTATGGCAAAGAGAGGAATGTCTTGTCTGCGGCGGCTCCTTCGTTACTCTCTCAGCGTTTGAGCGTTTCACTTCATCGAGCTTTAAATTGATTACATTTGAATACTACAAGAGTAGTATTCAATAAAACAGTATTTTGTTTCATTGCAATCAACACATTTAAATATTTATACAATAAATAAAGTATCCGTCTCTACATTTAAATAATTTCATATAACATCGAGTGAGCACGTCATGAGCATCCAGGTTGCGACAGTATTTGGTCGAATTAATGAGATCTAACAATATATACATAGAGCACGAGTTGGACCAGAGCTTCTGCACTGATATGTAATCTACAGATCATTACTTCTGATTGTCATGGTGGAGTGTGAGCCAGTACAAAGCACGAGGCACCAGTCAAATGATCATCAGTTATCAACTTTTTAATTTAAAGAAAGGAGTCGGGGCGACCAGGCGACCCAACACTCCAATGCTACACCTACAATGTAGTCTTCCAAATGAGATCAAAATTTTATTGTGCAACATTTCCGATCGACTATATTTATTTAGTAAACGGGGTACAACCATCGTGAGAGTGGCCGGAGGGGCCACACGTCAAAAATTTTAAATAATAAATTAAATATACACTAAATTAATATTGTTCGCAGTCCCATTCGTTATCGATATGCAATCGAGCCAGTCGAGTATTAAATAATAAAAATATCAAAATTGCGTACTTCGCATCAAAGGATGTATAGGGAAAACTTGCACCATCTGTATATCGGAGTATAAAAACATGTATAAAATACTTCTACACGATCGTCATAAGATAGGGGGAGGCGACCGGGCCGACCGGGCCACCCGGGCCACCCGGGGAGCTACATTACACGCTACGTACTGTCTTCGTATAAAAAGTTACAAAATGGTTACATATTTTTGTCTAATGCCTAGTTCGATTAGTTTATTAGTTTATTAGTTCATTAGTCGTACACTGTACTGGAAGTGGACAACAGTACACCAGTACTACGGACGCGTCGGCTGCATACCATACAGTATCGTACAGCATCATTGGCTACAATACAGCCGCGTCCCGCTACTGCTGTGCTGGTGTCGTTCCGGTCACAGTATTAACATCGCTCGAGCTAACGACATGGAGCGTGGAAAATTGCTACGATATACATTCATGTCATTCCTTTATACAACGAAACAATTAAATAAACGAAACTATCGAAGTTATTAGGTTACCATAACCAAAAACGTGTAAAATGTCGAGCAAGAGACAAACTAAATTCATATTTACACTCTGTATTGAAGTGTGCAACTGTGTCACAGTCAATGTGACAACTTTCCACGCTCCATTAGTTTTCATCCTCACTGTAAAAGAGAGACAGCTCGCGATATGAATCAGTTGGATCCTCGCCACTGCCTGTCCCAGTACCAGAGTACAGTAGGTTGCACAGGAGTTTGGACCTTACGCTAGAGAGTTTAGGGCGCGGTATGTGGTGGTGTGTGGTGCTCACTGCTCCCACTCGGCCTCGTCCACGCCCTCCATGCTGTCCTGCTCCAGCTTCAGGTTCACCGTCACCCTAGCCGACATCGACTTCAGTATCTGTCGGGACAAGCGTACGGATTATAATAATCTTTTGGCAAAGGGAGGTCTCCCGCTAGGCAAGGCGTGAAGGAGGTGTTGCCTGGGGGCGAGCGAGCCCCATCTTGTCGGAGCATGCTAGCGATCCAAAAAACTATAATAGCGTGATTCGGGTCTGTGTGACGTCACCTTGTGAAATCCGATGTCGCCACAATCGATTATTTTCATCACATCGATTGTTTGTATAAAATCGGTCCTTCTTAGAAACGTTCCGTAGCATCTGTGGCTAATAATATTACTGCATCATATTTAACACATGTATCCGTGCGTAGTGCGTGCACATCTGCGTGAGCGTATAGATGTGTGCGTGTGATGTACTCACACTGTCCTGCTGCTGCTTGGGGTCGAGCGGCACGTGCGACTTGATGAGGTCGGGCTTCGGCTTCTGCGCCGGCTTGCCTCCCCCCGCGCCGCCACCCCCCGCGCCCGCCATGCCACCACCCGCGTTCGGCGACGCCGTGTGCGCCGACACTGTACGACAGACATTTCATGGATTTCATAATGGTTAATTAGATCTGCGTGGGAATAGATTTCGCATTGTAAATGTATCCAAAAATTACTTTCTTCCTTCTCTCTTTTTTACGTGATTACCACCAGATCCCGACGTACGAATGATCATACGAGCATTACAAGACACATCGTGCGTGGTGTGCGTGAGGTGTGTGTGAGATATGTGTGTGTAGTGACGTACGCGGCTCCATGCCGGGCGGCTGCAGGCTGGCGGTGCGCGGCGGCGCGCGGCGGCCGGCCAGCCAGGCGTGCGCGCTCTGCCACGGCTCCCACGTCACCAGCGTCGGCGGGAACAGGTCGTCTTGGAACAGCTCGCTCTGGGAACGACACGACACTCGAAACTCAATACGGGGTCAGCACCTCTAGAGGGGAGGGGGGGCTAACAGTAACGTGTTTGTATAATATACGACTACGGTGAACATAAAACCTTCAACTTATATTATACGTATCAACGTAACAACGTATATTATACGTTGAAGGTTTTGTTAAAATTGCACTTTTAGTATAGAAGACATAATAATTGTCACGAAGCAATCATCCTATGATTGCGAAACTGTAAACACCGCGGAACTCGATTAAATTTTCAAATTTTGGCATGGGTAACAATTCTACATTTAATAAAAAATATTTACAAAAATGACAAAATGATAATAACAGTGAGTCAGTAAGTGGGCGAGTGACGGGAGTGACGGGAGTGACGGGAGGAGCGAGGCGGTTACCTTTATCCGGGGCACGGTGAAGGACAGCGGCTCGATGTTGCCGTTGGTGAGCCGCAGCGCGCGCGCGAACTCCACCTGCAACGAGGAGCGGTCGCACTTGAACCACGCCACACGCTACACGCCACACGCTACACGCCACAAGCTACACGCCACTGCTACTATAGCGGTGGGTATTAACACTTCACACCATGAACCTGTCATACTGACAATTTAACACCCCAAAGTTACTAACTGTAAATCGCTATTTAGTAAAGAATTTGTATGGATATTTTTTACTAAGGAGCGATTGAAGTAACCGTTAGTGACTCTGAGTTGGGGCGTTAAACTTATTTCTTTTGACGAAATGTTATTACAAACTGGATAATAATTTAAAGACAAAACTGTTTGTATGTAAATGATTTGTAAGTGTCTGTCTTATGAGAATAAAGTTTCTTTACATCTTAAGTGTTGTAATGCAAGCATGCTGTGTTCACTGCAGCATGCTGTGTTCACTGTATTTAGAATGAACACTTAATTAATTAAGATGTGCTACAAAAGTGTTACATTCAATTTGTAAACCAAATAAAAAAGAGTGTTGTTAAAAGAATCACCAGATAGATATCTCAATCATAAAATATGTATTGCGATGTTTGTAACGAATAATGACGTCGAGTATAATAGTGTAGTGTGGTGTGACGGGCGGTATACCTTGTCGACGGCGACGAGGTTCTTCTGCAGGAAGGCGATGCCCTGGTGCAGCGTGGCGGCGCGGTGGTGCGACAGCGCGCACAGGTGCGGCGCCTCCACCGTCACCTCGTAGCAGTAGATCGTCGAGTCGCCCTGCCACACGGGGGGGGGGGGGGGACACAACTCTAATTAGTAACGGACTATATTACACACTTCCAAGGCCATGGAATACATTATCTACTGTCACTTTGCCTCTCACGTGACCAAACACTGTCAAGCGCGCACACGTGCCCGCACTTGCGTCCGTGCGTGCGTGTACGTACAGTCAGCAAAAGAGTTAGGTATGCAGAGCATGATATAAAAACCTTCTGTAATGTATATTACAGATTGTTTACATTTCAGCAAAGTTAAATCACACCTTAAGCATAGGGGTAGCATTTAACATTGATACCAACTGCAACATTCTGTAACATTAAACATTTTTGTTCGGCCTACATACCTAACTCTTTTGCTTTGTGTACGTGCGTGTCCACAGTACACGGTATATTTGCCTTGGCCGCGTGGGTACGTGGGTACGTGCCTGTACACTATATACTGACCCGGCCAGTGAGGAAGATGGTGGCGGAGTCGTGGTCGATGTGCGTCTGCAAGATGGCGGGCGACACGTCCAGCCCCACCGTGCACACCGGCGCCGACAGGTCCGCCGCGTTGTACAGCACGATCTGACGCTCCGAAACCCTGCCATAACACACACACACATACACCGTTACAGTTACCAGCAGACCCCTCTTTCCCACTGGGCACTCTGGGCAAGTGTCCAGGGACCCGTCATCGATAGGGGCCCCCTAGTTCCTGCCAGATCACTAAACGATAACCGATATTTATTTATTACCGAAAAACTTTTTTAATTCGAATAAATCGAATCTAAATTACTGAATACAATACCAATTTGCTTATTAGCTTTTGCGTAAATGTAGAGGCTACTTATCTACTTTATTTATTAATTCTAACAAAATATTTAAAACAAACAAATTTAACTAAAAAATTAAAAATTTTGATCTGTCAAAGTCATAGGGGACCCATTATCCTAATATGCCTAGGGCCTTCAATAGGTTAAAGACGGCCTTGGTTACCAGCAGCCCTATTATGAACTATTATAAAACCATTGGGGCATTTTATTATTTTTATAACGTGTAAGTGGTCATTCATTAATTACAACAGGGCCCCGAGGGAAGAGAGGAAGGGGAAGAGGAAGTCCGAGAAATATTCTAACATGAGGGCAGGGGGCGGGGGTCAAAGTATAAGCCAAATCGTGCTTATAGTTTGTAACAATAATATCTCATCGAGACACGTTCTATTTTAAACCCATCTTCATGTATTCCCATAACTGTGTCGCTATAGTGTCGCTAGTGTCGCTAGTGTCTGTAGTACGGCCACTCACTTGTCGAAGCCGGTGACGACGAGATGCGTGCCGTTGAGCGCCCACACGACGCGCGCGCCGCGGCTGCCCGCCGGGCCCGGCCCGCTGCGCAGCGGCGACGCCGACGTGCGCGGCGAGTATATCTACACGCAGACAGACAGACAATATCATGCAACGACTACCGTTCACACAACTACAGGGGAGAGTTGAGCACACAGGGACAATGATGAAACAAACACCTTGTAGGGAGTCAAAAGTTGCACACGCCGCAACATTCCGAGTGCATCACCCCAGCCGGCCGTATAACCGTATCGTCCGCTCAACATACTGTTAAAATTACTATTACGTCGTACACGGTACACAATTTTTAAGATTCACGAGATTACGTGCGATATGTCCGTCCGTACGTCTGCATATAAAGTGTTTCTTTTACTCATCAATTTGTCCATGGTGCCATCTTTTCGCCCCTACTGCAGCACAACACACGGCTACACCCACTACCCACTGCACTGCAAAAAGTCCGTGTCAGCCAGCAGCCAGCACTCACCCTGATCAGTCCATCCCTGCACACGGTAGCGAGGTGCTCCCCGCACGGCGACCAGTCCAGCGCGAAGATCTGGTCGGTGTGTCCCGCGAGCACGGCGCCGGCGGCGGGCGGGTCCTCGCCCAGGTCCCACAGCTTCACGGTGAGGTCGTGCGCCGCGGTCGTCAGCAGCCCGTCCGCCGTGGGGTGGAAGCGCACGATGTAGATCTTGTCCGGGTGCGCCGACCACGTGCGCGCGGGCGTGTTCGTCGACTCCTGCAGCCCTGCAAGTACACTTTGTTACATTGACAAACTTATAAGTTATAAGCCTTTGTTTCACTTCTTTATTAATCAGCATTTAAAATCAATATTACCAATATAATCCCTCCGAGGGGTCCTACTACTAGCAGCCGGATTTAATCGCCTCTTACGACATCCATCCGACGTGGGATTCTAAACCACCCGAATATGGTAAAAATCAGGCTTTCTTCAATATCCTCGATATAAGATACAAATATCTCGCCAATGTATAAAACAAGTAAACCCAGCATGAGTAGTTGCATGATGTTTTCACACAAACATTTCAAACAGTGATGTCAGTCAGTCAGGCACCCTCCCTATATCAAGACTGATGAACTATGAGTGTAATGGTTAGATACACTAACCGTTCTCGGGTATGATCCACTCGCGCAGCAGGCCGTCGTCGCACGCGACGATGAGCCGGTCGTCGCGGAAGGGGTCCCAGGCCCAGTCCTGCAGCGGCGCGGGGTGCAGCAGCGCGGGGTGCAGCGCGCCGGGCGGCGCGGGCGGCGCGCGCGCGGCCGGCGTGGCGCCGCGCGGCAGCTCGATCACCGCCACGCGCCCGCCGCCGCCCGCGCCGCCCGCCGTCACCGGCACCGCGCACCGCACGCCGTTCGCTACCAACATCACACCACTCGGTTAGTCATCGTCATATTTTTTTTCATTATTTTTTTCCATCAGGTGGGATTGTGGTCAAAATGTGGGTTCATATATAATAACCCAGTAATAATCACAAAAATAAATAAGTCCGCTACCGTCCACCTTTCGAGGCATGCAAAATGTATAATAGTCACATTTAAATCATAATATTTCCTCACAGAATTAAACTTATTTATTTAATTTCATTAATATGATATTAATACATTAAATCATTTAATTAAAAATACAATTACACACAATTACAAATTCTTAAGAGGAAATACCACTGCGGAAACATTTCGAAAGCCATTAAAAATCGAAACTATTGCCGTCGCGCTGTAGGCTTGTAACCCCGGTGAGCGCGCTATGCGTGTGTGCGTATTGCAGATCGCCTGACTCGGGGACGCGGGGAGAGCGGGAAGCTTGAATGGCTCGCTCGTCGTTATAGTATTTTTCTGTTTTGCACCACAACCGTTCTGTTTGACCCTGGCTTTCGTTACTGGACTGGATTTAGCGTTTTCGATTTGGTTTATCTGTTGATTTGGTGAATTCTTGTACCAATTGTACCTAAGTACTAAATACCTACCTTATTATTTTTGTAGCTACAGTGTATTTCATTTATTACGACCTTAGATATAACGACCTTAGATATAGCGACCATTTTGATATAGCAAAGTTAAATCTTAGTCCATTTTTAAAGCATACTTTAATACAAAATTCATACAGTTATAGCGACTTCGGATGTAACGGCGACTTCGGGTGTAACGACTGATTTGTAAAAAAATCCTAGAAATCCCATGCAGATATTATACGACCGGAGTTGGCTGCCAGAGATAGGTACAAAGAGCTTTTTTATCTTTTGTTAAATCCACACAGCAACTGTGGTAACCTTTTCCTTTCATTGATACAAAGTGAAATAAAATTGTGGATGTTTTGTTTAGTAAATTTTTGAATTATGGTTCCTAGACGCACATTCGATGATCGATATTCTTGGAAGAAAATGGTGAAACCTTGTGGTGAAAACAATGCTGATTTGTGCAAAACACACAGATTCCAATTAAAAAATACCTACGATGTGGAAAAACCGTGATAAAATATTAGAATGATTTGAATCAAAATCCTTGAAAATTAAGAAAAAGCGTAAAACAATGCCTCTCTTTACCTTTGCTTATTACGACTTCCGGATATAACGACTATTGACAGTGGTCCCGTCATCGGCCACGCGCAATGTTAGTGTTCCGAAGTAGTGAGTTTATCGATTATTACTCATTTACTATATATGCTGACAGACGGACAGATGGACGAACGGACATGACGAGACTATAAGGGTTCCAATTTTACTTCGGAACCCTAAAAAGTAATTGAAGATTCGATGACCCGTGTGGTGCAATGGTTACCATGCCGGATCGCTGCACCGAGGGTCCTGGGTTCGATTCCCAGCGAGGCGAAAATTTTAATGATGAGTTCGAATTTCTGTTTTCGGTTGATTGATCGGTCTGTGGCGACAGCGCACACGCGTCACACGGTGACGTCACGCCAACCTGAATCACGCTATCGAAGTTTTCTGCATCGGTTGCATATATACAAATGCTCCGACAAGGTCAGTTGGGGCTCGGCCGCCTCCCAGGCAACACACCGCGCTTGGCGGGAGATCTTCCTTTACCAAAGGTCGTTTGAGATAAATTACTAAAAAAACTCACAAATATATTTTAATGGTTGGCATTTTTCGTGAATGGGATATCAAGAACCCTTTAATAAAGTTCAAGTTACAAACGAATAACTTATTAGATAATAGATAATAAAGTTCTCTTTATTATTTACTAGCTGACCCGGCGAACTTCGTATCGCTTTCTAAAATAAAAGTAGCCTAAGTTCAGGGGCGTAGCTACCGCCGTATCAGCCGTATCAATTATACGGGACCCCTACTAATACTCCCAAAAAAAAGCTCGCCAGCGGCCTACGACAGTTGGCACTCCTTTTATATTTTATATATAGCTTACGTAGAAGAGTCCCCACAACAAATATTGATATGAGGCCTCCTTAGGGCTAGCTACGCCACTGCCTAAGTTACTCCTTGTTACATCAGCTATCTGCCAGTGAAAGTCCCGTCAAAATCAGTCCTGCCATTTCAGAGATTAGCCGGAACAAACAGACAGTTAGACAGACAGATAGACAGACAAAAAATTTAAAAATGTTGTTTTGGTATATGTACTGTGTATACATCCAAATGCACTTAGTAAAAAGCGGTTATTTTAATATTACAAACAGACACTCCAATTTTATTTATTTGTACAGAGTACAGATGTACAGATGTATAGATTACCTAATCAGTTATTCGTTTGTTTACTATATTATTATGATTTTGGCGCCCCTTGAAACTGCCGCCCAAACGAGCTGACGATCCACCTGATGGTAAGTGACTATCGTCGCCCATGGACATCAGCAACACCAAAGGCATCACTGATGCGTTGCCGGCCAAGAAAGACAGAAGAAAAAGAAAGAAAGAACTGGCTCTCAAGCCCCCAGCCGGAACACGACGAGTCGTTTGGCGGCTGACTCATGCTCAAGGGTGGTTGCTATCCAAGCGAACCCCATGGAGAAATAATAATAGTAATAATGGTATTAAATTAACAATTAAAATCAATATTATCAATACAATCCCTCGAGGGGCCCTACCACCAGCGGGCCGGATTTAGTCGCCTTTTACGACACCCATTGGGCGTGGGATTGGTGTTAGTATTCTAAGCCGCCCCAATACGGCTAAAACTTACTACATTAAAATATTATTATTAAATACTTAATTATTAAATACTTCGTGACTGACTTTTATTTAAACTGCCCAAACGTGAAACATCGTATCCGAATTATAAGCGTCCTTCACCCATCTTACCGCATAAAAAGTACTTTTTATCAAATATATGTAAAGAAAAGTATCGCGAACCTTAGACCTGAGTGCGAGTGAGCGAGTGAGCGAGCAATATGCGTGTACGTATTAGTTGACCCTTCCGTCTCACCCCTTATAACGTGAGCGGGACAACTGCAGCTAGTTCTGATAATCTATATCTATACTAATATATAAAGAGGAAAGATTTGATTTTTTGTTTGCATTGAATAGGCTTCGAAACTACTGAACCGATTTCAAAAATTCTTTCACTGTTGGGAAGGTACACTATCCCCGAGTAACATAGGCTATATTATATTTTCAAAATAATTAGGGATCCTTAATAAAACTCCAATAATGTAACCCAATGTGTAAAAAATAAGAAAGCCGAAGCAAAGCGAGGGCGATTACTCATACCTACATAAAATTGATGAAATTGGCATTACGCATTATACTGTTTCCTCCACGAAATCTGAACGGATTTTGAAATTTTTTTTTACGAGAATATAAATAAAGATCTTGACTATGTCGGTATGTTTTAATTTTTCTCTTAATTTGCGTTTTATTTGGTTTAATCGACGTCTGAAAACGACCATTTTTATCGGTAAATTTTGTCGTTTTTGAAGCTTCGTAACTTCTATAGTAATTAATTTATTTAAAAAAACGAAACATACCGACATGGCAGACGTAGAGATGTATTGTTTTCCAAAAAATATTTGCTCTAATGTTAATATCCAGGGAGGAAACAGAAAAATACGTTTGTATGGGCCGAACGGTACTCCGATATCCTCTTAAACTTAACGCTTTTCTTAAACTGCACAAGGTAAACTTCCATTCCTTTTTGGGAACAAATAAATTAAGTAAGTACACCATTTGTAACATGTAACATGACACGAGCATAAAATAAGTAGTTACCGTAGAATCCGTTGCACTCGCCGGAGATCTGGCGCGAGATGTTCTTGATGTTCTCCACGTGCGTGGACTTGTGGCCCGGCGTGCCCGTCAGGTGCCGGAACTTGGACACCTTGCCTGCGCACACACACTGCACTGAACATGTATAGTGGACGGTAGTTCGCCTGGTGGTCAGTGGCATGGCTGTGGCCTGTGGCCCTGATAACCTAGCATTTCTTACGATCTGCGACTAAAGCGCTTCAACATGACATCGCTACATAATCATTGTATACTTATATATTATTCTTAAAAAAACTGTTGAGCGGAGGAATAGGGATGTTTGAAAAAGTACTTTAAAAAGTTGATTTTTCTTCTTCTTTTTTTTATTAAAAGTCAAAAAAAAAATATTACGGCAAAATAAACACGCTTTCTTGCTATAAAATTAAATTAAATTATGCTATGGAGTCATGGAGCCACGGAGTACAACCGATTGTGTAATATGGATAAGGAGTTCGACATTTTCTTTACCTTTCTTATGTAAAAATTTTTTAGCACTTAAGTAACATTATAATAGCACGAATCGAGGCTTGTCTGCGACAATTTTAACATTTTCAACTATTTCGCTTAAACACGCATGTAAAACGCTCTTCGGTTGAAATTGTCAATAAACAGTATCAGGACTTGCCTTATTTTTGTAGATATAAATTCAACAGAATATTGTTCACGCCTCACGCCTGTAACTGGCACTCACACTAGTACAATTTCTATAGAACTTTTATTTGTAATGCAATGTGTACTGCTGCTGCTGTGCTGATAAAATAACAATAAATAACTGGTGAGTTTGGATCCGGACCAAACCATTAATGTGTTTTTCTTTCTTTTCATTCTTTCAATTGTAACCAGTACCTGCGCGGCTCCTCAGTCACAATGAAGTTGTTAATCAAGGCGCACCACGAGCAGGGAGGTTAATTTGTATTAAAAATGGTCAGACTCCTGACACCGCGGCTCCGCAAGAAGAACAGAAGCAGCCAGTAAACAGCCAGTTACCGAACACGGTGGAGGTCCTCTTGGTGGCGACGTTGGGCACGGACGAGCGCTTCTCCTCGCGCTCGGGGCTCTTGCGCGACTTCAGCGAGTCTCGCCGTCTGCGGACACCGACCACACACACCGATATATGTAAACCTTGTCAAGTGTTAATAAACTTTACTCTCAATAAAACTGGCTGCAAATAAACCTGGATATGCTCGAAATAATGATGATTATATGTGCGACACAGACGTAATTTAATATTGTCGCACGGTGTAATTAAAACAAGGTATGCATTTTCATACAAACTAGTTGACCCGGCGAACTTCGTATCGCCTAACAATTTTTTTTTTCTAAAATAAAAATAGCCTAAATTACTCTTTGTTACATCAGCTATCTGCCAGTGAAAGTCCCGTCAAAATCGGTCCAGCCATTTTAGAGATTAGCCGGAACAAACAGACAGACAGACACAGACAAAAATTATAAACAATGTTATTTTGATATATGTACCGTGTAAAAAAGCGGTTATTGTAAAAAGCTAAAAAGCGGTTATTTTAATATTACAAACAGACACTTCAATTTTATTTCTTTGTATAGATTGTATAGATGTATAGATAAGCATCCAACATCTTTGTAATGCGACATTCGCGTACGTGAACAGACATTTAATACAACAAAATGATAGCAAGCAGTAAATGTAAATTTCATGTATATTATTGCTGAAATGTGTGTTAGGAATTGATATATCTATCAAGTAATTTGTTTTTCATAACGTGTAGGGTTATATTCGGGCGGTTGTAATGAACTGTCTTGTTTATGACTATGTTTCTGTCCTAGTCGATATTATAATTTGTTGTATCTACTAAAGTCGTATAGGTGTACTTGTAATATGTAGTATTTTTCTATGAGTCAGTATTTGAGTACGAGAGATTTAATATTATTATTATTGTAATGAGGGTACCTGAGCGGCGCGGGCGAGGGCGGCGGCTCGCAGTCGGGCGCGGCCGCGCTGACGGAGCGCGCCTCGTACACGCGCCGCCGCTCCGCGATCGACTGGTTGCCGCTGCGCACACACACACACACATACACAACACTGTGACGTCATCAGGTACACTAACTTACTAACTAGCGGCTCACTTGCGTTACTGTATCATTTACAATGTACGCAACAAATCAATATTGCAATAGTGGATGATGGTATCCGGTGCAGCCTACCTAGCTACTACCACCCTCGTGCTAGAGTCAGCGTTCTTTTTTTCTATGGTATTTCAAAAAGCCGGCAAACGAGCTGACGATAAGTGGTAATGAATGGTAAGTGGCTTTCGTCGCCCATGGACATCAGCAAAACAAAAGGCATCGCTGATGCGTTGTCGGGCAAGAAAGAAGGAAGAAAAAGAAATAAAGAACTGGCTAACGAGCCACGACGGTCGTTTGGTGGCCGACTTGGTGGATCCAATAGTTGTGTTACAGTGCCACCAGGTTATCTGTGAAATGGCGAAAATTGAAACTAATGCCGCTCCATTCATAAGTTCTCTGTGTTCATTCATTGACATTTACTACGTCTCGTATTGCGTCCAATGATTGGTCCAATGCGTCCGACAGCGCCCTCCGACCGTATGTATATAGTGTGAGAGTGCACTCACTCGCCGGTCTCGAACACCTTCCTGCGCTGCGCCGTACTGGGCGTCTTGGGCCGGTAGCCCTCCTCCTCCGCCGCCCCGTTCGTGTAGCCCTCTGCACACACACACACACACGCACATACACAAACAATACCGACTGGTTAGTTAGCTATATCTTCCTTCCTTGTTATTATAAATATATGTAATGTATTTTTAATGATACAATTCAACCTAAAATAATTTATTGTCATTGGTATCTGATAGCCTAATGCACATTTTTTTATCTACCATTTTGGCAATGTGCTCTGTCATGGAGAAAAAATGGCAAAAAAAACTAAAAAGGCTACAAACTAAAGGTGCGCGACTGCGAATGATCTCACTATTCGAATAATCTACGACTACTAATGTACGCATTCGACTTGAATATTAGTAATATACTAACGTTCGTATTCGAATGACGACTAGTCGACTGCTAAATTAGTAACTAATCTAATAGCCGCTCTAAGAGTCGAATCGCTCGCGCATTCGACGCTGACGGCTAGTCGACTGCTAAATTAGTAACTAATTTAATAGCCGCTCAAAGAGTCGAGTCGCTCGCGCATTCGACGCTCACTCAGCAGTGTTGCCAACTTGGGGGTTTTTCACCTAAATTTGGGGGTAAGTTAGATGAAAATGGGTATCTTCAGGGGCCATATTTTTTAGGGGCATACACTAGAGGTACAATTTTCGCATGTTTCAAGAGTTACCTTTTCAAGGGGAATTTTTTTATAGCGGGTTTTGTACGTATTTAGAAGATCATTGATTGGGTTTGTAGTAGCATAAATAAATGTCATTGCCCTCTGTTTATGAAACACTCGATGTAAGCAACGTAACACGCAAAACTGCATTATATTATTAGGTACATGTCACAAATTAAATCAGTATGAAATCAAATCTTGTGCGCATCATTTGTGTGTTCCCTTCATACTCACTAACCTGAACACCGTAACTATACTAGTTACCAGGTCACACCTGAACACGCATACCCTCATATTGGTGACCTCCACATTTTGGTAACCCCGACGTCTACCTGAACCTCCGACGTGGACCTCCATCTCCGACGTGTACATCAAGATCCAACGGTGACTTCAACCTCCGACAATGCCAGTCACGCCGCACGCATCAGCACCTGGAATTCCTGGAGCGTACTACGTGTCGCCGCCGAACACTGCATCCGCCGGCACCATCGCCTCTCCAGAACAAGATACGAAACCATCAACTTCAACTGAGCTCGCGTCAATATCCATCACATCACGGATACCAGACTTCTGGACGGAGATGCCAAGACTGTGGTTCGCGCAATACGAATCCCTCATGATACCACAGAAACAAAGCGACGAGTGTAAATTCCATCTCGTCATTTCAAAGCTGGGACGAGAAACCATCCAACAAGTTGGTGATTTACTACTATCACCACCAGCCGAGAAGAAGTACGAAACGTTGAAGAATCGTCTGCTGTCCATCTACGAAGAATCCGCTGAACGTCAATTTCAAAAGTTGATCAGTGAGATGGAACTAGGTGACCAGAAACCTTCACAACTGTTACGGAAGATGTCAGAACTGGCACGAAATTCCAACGTCGCCGACGCAACACTGCATAGCCTGTGGTTACAACGGCTACCAGCCTCGGTACGCGCAGTATTAATGGTGAGCCAAGACCAAAAATTAGAAAATTTAGCTGCCATCGCAGACAAGATTATGGAGAATATGAAAGTCAGTGAAGTATCAGAAGTAGCCTGCACATCTGGTTTTCCTATGAACGAGCTGCTAAATAAAATAAATAAGCTGTCCTTGGAAGTAGCTGAGTTAAGAATGAATCGTTCCAGTCCACGAAGAAGACCCTATAGACAAGGTTACAGAAGCCGTTCTAACTCAAGGCATCGACTACCCAGAACGCGTGTCCACAACTCCAACGCTCTCTGCTACTATCACTCCCGATTCAGAGAAAGAGCCAGAAAGTGTGAAGAACCTTGTGCATGGAAGTCACAGTCGGAAAACTCCCAATAGCGGTGACCGAGGCGGACGTCAGCGCTATATACCCATCCAGCCGCCTATCCGTTACCGACCGAAAAAGTGGGTATCGATTCTTAGTTGATACGGGAGCCAACATCTCTGTCATACCAAGAACTAGAAAGGCTTTCCAAACGAGTGATTACAAATTATACGCCGCCAATGGGAGCGAAATAAAAACATACGGTGAAAAATTACTCGAATTGGATCTCGGATTACGCCGACCGTACAAATGGACGTTCGTCATCGCTGACGTCAAACAACCTATACTGGGCGCTGATTTCCTAACAAAACATAACTTATTAGTGGATTTACGTAACCAAAAATTAATTGATGGTATTACGGGACTATTAACACCTGGCAAGCTCACCAACTGCAGTACATCCAGCATCAAGACCATCAACATCCATTCACCATATCACAACATCATCGAGAAGTATCCCGATGTCACTAAACCGTTCTGTGCCAAAGAAACACCGAAACACAACGTTGTTCACCAGATCATAACCGACGGACACCCAGTTCACTCAAAATGTCGACCGCTCTCCGCAGAGAAATACAGAAGAGTCAAGCAAGAAATAGAGCATATGATCGAGACTGGCATATGCCGCCCATCTAAGAGCGCTTGGTCAAGCCCCATTCACGTGACAACGAAAAAGGATGGCTCAATCAGATTATGTGGCGATTACCGCAAGTTAAACGCGATAACAAAACCCGATCGCTACCCTATCCCACGTCTCTTAGATTTCACATACCTACTGCCCAAGAAAACAATATTTTCTCGCATTGACATCAAGAGAGCGTACAACCAGATCCCCGTCGAAGAGGTAGAGAAAACCGCTGTGATTACCCCATTTGGTCTATTCGAATTTCCAAGAATGCCATTTGGATTACGCAACGCCGGTCAAACCTTCATGAGATTCATCAATGACATAATGTTTGGTCTGGACTTCATATTCTGTTTCGTCGATGATATACTCATAGCTTCATCATCCGAAGAAGAACACCGAGAACACCTCGATGAAGTTTTTAAGCGACTGAACAAGCATGGTATCACGGTTAACATGGATAAATGCATTTTCGGCACTCAAGAAATGGAATTTTTGGGTTACAAAATCACAACTGAAGGAATTACACCCTCCCCGCAAAGAGTACAAGCGATAGATGAATATCCATTACCTAAGACCGTACGTGACCTAAAGCGTTTCCTTGGAATGTTGAATTTCTATCGCACTAGCATACCCCATGCCGCAAGACACCAGTCAACATTAAACACGTATACTCGAGGGAGCAAGAAACGGGATAACAGCGCTATAGAATGGACTCATGAAAGCAAGGAGGCATTCAGACAGTGCAAGGAAGGCCTGAAAAACGCCATTGTACTCTGTCCGCCATCGCCCAACGCGCCTCTATCAATCATGACAGACGCATCACAAACTTGCGTCGGAGCAGTCCTGCAACAAAAAGTAAATAACGAGTGGAAACCCATCGCTTTCTTCTCAAAAGCGCTATCCGATACTCAACAAGGCTACAGCACCTACGACAGGGAGTTATTGGCAATTTACATGTCAATTTGCCATTTTCAAAATTACATCGAAGGTCGAGAATTAATCATATATACCGATCATAAACCGCTGTGCTATACTTCTAAAGAAAAACAATCAGTTTCAAATGAAAAAATATCACCACGACGATTACGTCACTTAGACTACATAGCACAATTTACATCCGACATAAGACACCTCCCCGAATCAGAACGTTTCGAACATATACATATAGACATAGTCGGACCGCTGCCAGTATCAAATGATAACAGATATATCATAACCATAATAGACCGATTCACGAGGTGGCCCGAAGCTATCCCTGTACCAGAAGTAACAGCTACGATAGTCGCAAAAGCACTCTATGAATCCTGGATTGTAAGATTTGGATGTCCAGTAAAAATTACAACAGACCAAGGCCGCCAATTTGAATCATGCCTATTTTCATCCTTGGCTAAACTTATGGGTATTCGAAGAATACGAACTACCAGTTACCACCCGCAGTCCAACGGAATGGTAGAACGATGGCACCGAGTCATGAAGACCGCTATCATAGCACGCGGGAAATCCACAGATTGGTCTCACGAGTTACCTACGATACTGTTGGGCTTACGAACAACAATCAGAGAGGATTGTAGTTTAAGCCCAGCTCAAATGGTGTACGGTAGTAACATCAGAATCCCAGGCGTATTCTTCCAGAATTCAAAGACTACATCTCCAGATTTATTCATGGAACAACTGCAACGCACTATCGGTCAATTAAAACCCAGAGAAAGGAAATCAACATCATCGCTCAATACATTTGTCTCCAAGGATATGGATACTTGTGACTACGTTTTTGTGAGAATAGATGCTGTAAGGAAGCCATTGACCGCACCATACGAAGGCCCGTACAAAGTATTGGAAAAACATCCAAAATACTTCAAAATTCAATTAAGCAATCGAACAGCTCTTATTTCCGTTGACCGACTTAAGCCAGCATTTATGTTACAAGAAACCGAAGTCAATGAACATCAAAGTACCAAATCATCAGAAACAAGAGAGCACAACTTGCATGACGCTAACGCGAATTCGACCCCACGGCGCGTGACAAAATCAGGTCGCACAGTAAAGCCTGTTGTGCGATTTTCTTAATGTTTAATCACTTTTTATTTTACATGTTTTATTTTACTTTGTTTACAAAACATTATGTTGATTGTACCATATTTTTATTGCATTGTATACATTTTACTTTTTTACTTTAGGTTATTTTTCACTTTATGTTGTAACTTAACTTCAAATATTTTTACGTGCTTTTATTTTTTGTATTGTTTTTTTTTTTCTTTTTTAAGGGGGGGAGTATTGTAGTAGCATAAATAAATGTCATTGCCCTCTGTTTATGAAACACTCGATGTAAGCAACGTAACACGCAAAACTGCATTATATTATTAGGTACATGTCACAAATTAAATCAGTATGAAATCAAATCTTGTGCGCATCATTTGTGTGTTCCCTTCATACTCACTAACCTGAACACCGTAACTATACTAGTTACCAGGTCACACCTGAACACGCATACCCTCATATTGGTGACCTCCACAGGTTAATGAATTAATTCAATTTATCCTGGTGAGCTTCTTTTCACTTATACTTACTTAAATAAATTACTGCTTAGACATAGTGTTAGGGGGAAAGAGGGGAATTTCGAGATGACGCTGGGAGGAGGGGGGATGCTTAGTCGAGGTTGGCAACACTGTCACGTAGCCAGTTGTCAGTTTGGAATGAATATCATTATTATTATGTACTAGCTTCTACCCGCGACTTCGTCTGCGTGGACTTGAGGAGAATTAGTAATCAAAAAAGATCCCGGCCAAATGCGAGTTAGAGTTGCGCACCGAGGGTTCTGTCAAAACTTAGAGATCCGAATCACCTGGCTGCATAGGTGAATAAAGTCTACTGAAAGTAAACTTAAGACACCTGGGTGAATTAACTCAGGTGAAGGCAAAGTCGACGGCACCGAACATAAGAGCAATGTTAAATCATACAGTAACAATCTTAACTTTGCCGCCGGAAAACTGTCGTTTCCATACATGGACATAGCGATCAATGAACCAAATACTATTATTCAATCAATTAACCAAAAACTTAAACTTATTTAAGTTTGTTTGGAATTATGCCTCCACGCATTACTAAGATAATAAGGTTGACAGACAGACAAACAGACAACGAAATGATCCTATAAGGGATATGTCTTTTCTTTTGAAGAACAATACCCTAAAAAAATATACAATTTTTTTTTTAGTAGTAGGTAGCACATACATAAAAGCAGTCAAAATAATAATTATAACCTGTAAACAGAATTTCCATACTAAATTATTATACCCCTTTTCCTAAAAGAGTAGATCCATCCGCGACCCCCGAACTCGAACGACCCGATCCCAACGAACATGCAACGTATTTTTTTGCGGGATATGAAATAACTGGGAGCCAAATTTCTACCTAAAAAATTATCTTAATTTAAGAAATATTAGTGAGATTTTATATACACGTACACCATTAGATCCTGAATTGGTCAACGTTGTACTGGTTTTGCAATGTCAACGTTACCAACAACAAATATTCTTAAACACGTTAAGTTATTCCCACCCATTCTAGAGTAACATTCTGGGAGTAATATTCTATCTCTAAGATACACGACTACACCCTGAATCGGTCAACGATGTACTGGTTTTATAATGTCAGTATTGTCACTGGAAAGGTAATAATACTAAAGCTCCATTTTGGCGAAAATGAGTTATATACATCGTTGGATTGGAAAAAATAATCCAAGTACTGGAATACTGGACTGCTCCTATTTATTCATAAATGTCGACAATGTTTTCCACGTAAGTATAAACAGCCAAATGTAACCTAATCGAATTCTTCTTCCATTTGAATTACCTAAGTGTTTTCTTGGCACTACTTCTTCCTTCTTTTTGACTTAGATAATGTGTGTTCAGATTTTTTTTTGTTTTTATCTGACCAAGTAATAATGTCTGTAAGACAGTCCCCATTCTGTTCACCAGATCACGTATATCGGGTGGTTTAGCAGGTACCTGAGATGTACCATATTATTAGGTTTTTCGGTCAATGTTTGATCGCACCGACCACGGGCCACGGGAGTCGCTCAGGAACGTCTTGCCCCTCTACACTTGAATGCCTGAGAGTTAAACGCTTATGTAGGAATTCAGAAGTCAGAAGAGGCCCCCGATCATCTGGGGGTTTCGCAACCGCGCCACCAGCTAGATTTATGGTAATGACATGATCCCCTTAGCAATAGCAGGGCCCGCCTCTCAACCGGAAGACTCTATTCTCCTGAATTTATTCCTGAATAACTCTGGGGTTTTTAAGTGTAACTTCCAACTACGTAAGGCCGAGCTTTTCGCCCAAGAACCTGGTCCAAATGCCAGAAGTATATATTATTCCTGGAAAACGTTTCAAAAGAAACTTATTGTTTTTAACTACTTCAAAGTTTGTGGATAAGACAGCGTGTTATTAGTTTATTTTCACTACTATTTATATAGCTCGATATATCTTAATTAAAAGCTTTCTACATCATAAACAACTGTCTCTAAAATTTATAGAATGGAAATTCAATCATCTTGATAATTTATTATTTTTTATTTTTTTTATTTTCTTTCTTGGATGACAACGGATGGATGATGCCTTTAAGTCTGATCACGGACGATGCACTCATTCTTCTGTGGAAAACGGTGACCATTTACAATCAGGTGACTCGTCTGCTCTTACGTGGCTATTCGAAAATTTAAAAGTATTTTAGTTATTTGTATTGCACTTCCGTCCGGTCATACAATTTGCCTATGCCGGCCGTCTTGGTAGTCATTGACCAGTAGGCGACAGCAATAGATGGTTATTCGCAAATATTTTAATTTCTTACTCATTTTGATTATTAAATATGTAAAGGATTTGTATTTTTATTATTATCTCCTATGTGCTTATTTCTACATTACAGTAAGGAAATCTAAATTATACAGATAATATTTTGTCGGAATTTAAAATTTTTATATATTTACAAAAAAAACATTGTTTGGTAAATTTACTAAATTGTGTCCTAATAGATATTAACGTTAACTCTGATCCACATCATCCACACCATCATACAGTGAATCTATATTAATCCGATAGCAAAATCTAACTTAGTTATGTCTAATAAGTAAATTTAATTAAAACCCCAATGTTTGACGACCCTGTAGCCTAGTTGGTAGCGACCCTGCCTGCGAAGCAAGGGGTCCCGAGTTCGATTCCCGGCTGGGGCAGATATTTATATTTACTTAAAACCCCAATGTTTGAAGACCCTGTAGCCTAGTTGGTAGCGACCCTGCCTGCGAAGCAAGGGGTCCCGGGTGCGATTCCCGGCTGGGGCAGATAATGTGACAGATAAATATTTGTACCCGGGTCATGGGTGTTACTGTGATGTGTTACGTGTCGTCCATGCCACCTGCGACACAGATTAAAACCTACAGCGGGGGTATGAGTGTGTAAGCGTTTATTTATTTTTTATTAATTTATTTATTTTAAATATAGGTATATAGGTACACATTAATTTCAATAAAAGATTTATACACGGTATAATAGCTTTATGTCTTGTTCTCAGTCCTACTTAGTTACCTAAACTGACATCTGTTGTTGATTAGCAGAACTAATTCACTGCAAAATCATAAATTAAAAAAATATATGTACACACTGACTTTTTTAAGAAATAACGAATATTTCCGATACTAAACAGTCTTTTCTTTCCCTCTATCGGGTACTTTCACAATTTCTTGCTATTATGTGGCGTATCAAAAAGTCCTATTTATTGATATCTCGGCTTTTAAGTGACGTATCACAATAAAACGTACACCAGATTTTAAGTTAGACCACCAGCAATACAACTGTGAAAACCGCATTCAATTTCATCCAGTAGTTTTGGCGTGATGCGGTGTCAAACATACAGACAGACAAGATTTTTAAAAATGACAGATTTGCAATCTATTGCTCCTATTGAGTCCCCTGATGTCAAATTTTCTTAAATATCTTCAATGTACAGACATTATCGAGTTACTGTTTTATAATATATATAGATGATCGTTCACTAGACATGGGTCGGTACGCGTTTTCGTAATACCATAACTATTTATTGTTATTGTTGCCGATAGTGTTATAAAACTGTTTATTTTTAAAAACTATTTATTGAAATGTTTACTCGGTATATCAGTTTTACGGTATCATCGGTATAATCTTATTCTCGCTAATGTCGGTATACGGAATAACTAATTAAATGAATCCTTAGTAGCGAACTTTATTGCAATAGGAATAAAAGCGATATCCTGTTGCATTTAAAATAAATATATTGTTCCTAACTCGCAATACTTCGTATTTACGAATAAATGGTTTCTCTCAATAAATACTTATTGAGGCACCTGATACCAATAAATAGTTACTGAAACTGTTTATCGTTTATACCGCCCATGTCTATCGTTCACCACTCCGCCGCCGCGCCCCCGCGCCGTGCGGTAGTAGTCGAATTTAAGACCTTATGTAGTTACGAATATGGTCTAAAGTCAATTTGCCCAAAAACTCGACTTATTGCACTCTTCGTTAGGACGGCCGAGTTCGCCGTTCGCTAACCGCTAACAAAGTTCCCAGTCGAATGAAAGGTTACGATTAGTACTCTGTGTCGACTCAAGTCAAATTAGTTACTAATTTTTATAGATCATTCGAATGAGTCGAATGATTTACTAAGTCGAATAATTCGACTGGAATCATTCAGAGTCGCGCATCGCTACTACAAACATAATGTGAGTACTTACCCTTGGTAGGTGTGGGTTCCGCATCGCTAGTCGGCGACAAACTCTTCTGCTTGTCGTCGTCGCGCGCGGCAGGGGCGGAGGTGGCGGCGGGGGCGGCGGGCGGCGTGTTGGCGACAGGAGCGGCAGGGGCGGGGGCGGCCGCCACTGGGGACGACGCTGCGCAAGTAACACAAGCATACTTATAGCGGAAGTTACTTTTCTGACAACACGCAAATATTTGATTTTAGTACAGACCAGAGACAAATTTCCACATGATTATTAAATAACATGGCCATCAGGTGACACCAGTACACATCTTTCGTCGATTTTCTAAAAACAAACAACAAACAGCACGATCGTATGGACTGACCGATCGACTAAGGGTTCTATCTTTTTGAATCAACTGACGCTGGAGTCGGAGCAACGACACGAGTAAAATCGCATCGATAGTTAAG
This sequence comes from Thymelicus acteon, assembly GCA_951805285.1. Lineage (NCBI taxonomy): Eukaryota > Metazoa > Arthropoda > Insecta > Lepidoptera > Hesperiidae > Thymelicus > Thymelicus acteon. Next base: position 15,512,762 of record OX638234.1, read on the forward strand.
CTGTCACACAGAATGATACTGACCGGAGTCCGACTTGAGCAGGCCGGGCACGGCCGGCACGGAGAACACCTTGTCGAAGGAGAACTCCTCGCTGCCCGCCGCCGCCGAGAACGGCTTGGGCCCCAGCCGCGGCTGCCGGACACACACACACGCATACACATGCAGCTCATTGAACAGTACCCACACACTGACACTGCCAGTATATAGGTAACTAGGTACAGCGAACACCGAGCACGTTTCGTTAGAGTTACGCTCTTGGCATGGTTCCAGGTACATTTCTATTGACATAATAAAACACATTATGGCAACACATTTGTATCCACAAATCAATATCCACATAATAAGTTTATTAAAACAGAGTCTAGGAAAACACAAGAGTATACAATTAGAAGCATTGATACTTGTTGAACAACATTACCAGTTGGGTTGTACATCATACGTCGTATCGGTCACAAGTCTAGCTCGGCGTTACCTTGTATCCGCCGGTGGCGGCGGGCGCGGCGGCGGCGGGGGGCGCGGGGGGCGTGGTGCGCGGGCGCGGGCGCGGCGGGTCGGCGGGCTCGTCGGGGGCGCCGCCCTCCGAGATGGAGGAGCGCGGCAGCGGCTTGGGCGGCTGCCGCGACAGCGACTCCGAAGAGTCCGAGCTCTCGGTCTTCTCCAGCGAGCGCTCGCCCCGCTCGCCCCGCTCGGGCGCGTCCCGCTCGCCGCCCGAGTCCGTGTCGTCGCCGTTGGACTTGTCGTGGCCGTTGTCCGTGATCCGCCGATGGAAGCCGTTCGTCTCTGGATTTTTGTGCTGCTCCATGCCCTTGATCATGTCCTTGACGTTGACGAAGTCAATATGGTCCTCGTTCCGCGGCTCCTGGCAGGGCGGCGGCTGCGGCTGCGGCTTGCCCCCCCGCGCCGGCTCCTCCGCGGCCGGAGTGATCAGCGGCTTGGGCTCCACCGTCCTGAGCGGCGGCATCGCCAGGATCTCCTTCACGACCGCCTCCAGGTTCCCCCGATGCACCTACAACGTCCCGACGATCCGTTAGAGAAGGGTCGCGATCTCTTCACGTGCAAGCAAACGAAAGCATTCGATCTATTAAACGAGCACAAAAGTAAAATAAAATAAAAAGTAAAGCTGTACTTACGAAAAACCAAAACATAACACCCACTAACTAAACATCACACAAATAAAATAAAAAAAAACAAGCCGAAAAAATAAAATGAAAAAAACGCACTGGCGCGGGGGAGTCGTCCCCCGTCTAATATCTAATACATCTACGTAAAGGAGTGGTGCGTGTCCCCGACCAACAAACACCGCAACACATGCACAAACCGCTACTAATGTAATATGTTTCACTGATTTTTTTTTTATTCTACCACCATTTCGGAAATTCGTAGGAATTTCGTAACTCTGATATTCCCTATTTCTTTCGGCGAATTTGGGAAAACAGATCAGAGTGCCCTTTAGGGAGCATTCACATGGAAACGCGATGTGACACGTACAGTACGGCCGCTGTATCTTGGCGCGTCTGAACATAGGCTTTGCGAACTTTAGCGCATGTAAGACAGAGATCACAACACGAACATGCTAACGTGTGACTGAGACACAATACACCGCGTATCGAGTATTGGCGAATTATGTTACTGCGCAAACTTCAGATGCGCCAAGATACAGCAGCCGTACTGTACATGACTAAAGAGCCGGTTTCCTTGAATTATTTACCATTTGATGCAGTCAATAAGGCCTAATTTAAATTACCATTTTAAAATACAGTGCGCTGCCTCGTATCGCATCGCGTCTCGGTGTCAATTGACCCTTATGAGTAGAAAGTTACTCGCACCGATGTATCACAAAATGTGGTATTTATTTGTTGTAGAAAACGGCCGAAAATCGTATCCATTTTTTATAGCACTATTAAATATATTAGAGTTATTAATAATCCGAATAATAATATGAGTTCATATCGCTACAAGCCGACAGGGAGCAGCCACACTACCACACAGATTGTACCGAAAAACCCAGCTGTTGTCAACAAACAAAAATGTTAAATATAGGTTCGCAGGGCGAAGGTTCATAATTAATTTGTTAACGTATTCAACAACACGACATCAACAATTATATTATTCGATAAGGACATAGAGTAAGTACATCATACATAAAACAGACATATCCGCGTGGCGTGGACCCTCTGTTATAAGTCTTCCAAGCAACTATCATCGACTTAAGGAGCTCGCTCACGGCTAATCGTATTCATTGATCGCCGTCGGGCGGTCGTTTAGCGAGTGTTGATGCTTGCGCATCTGTACAAGTAGCCGTGAGCGCTCCCTCACGTTCCATCTACTTATATAAAACACAAGGAATGCTTCTGGCTACGTCTGTTATACACTATGAACACATCCAACCGATGTGCCCCAATCTGGTTTCATTTGAAACCCTTCAAATGCGAATATGGTTTGAGACCACTAAAACAATGCATTAGGCACATTCGGCCCATTCATGAAATGAATTTTCTACTTTTCCCATATATTATTTTATCTAAGAAGCACATGCCGGGTATCCGCTAGTGATGTGGTGGTACCTGCGCGGCGTGGTTGTGGTCGGGGTGCAGCGAGATGGTGGGCACGGCGCGGTCCTCGCGCGCCAGCCACATGCCCGCGCTCACCAGCGTCACGGGGCCCGCCGTCTCCGGGTACAGGTCCGCGTGGTACTCGCGGTAGCTCTGCATCACACACACATACACACATACACAGTATAGCAACCTCAATGTAGCTCTGACGCCCCAACTCAGAGTCACTAACGGTTACTTTAATCGCTCCTTAGTAAAAAATCACCATACAAATTCTGTAGTAAGAAGCTATTTAAGTAACTGTTAGTGGCTCTGAGTTGGGGCATAAGTTAGGCTCGAGTTACATAGCACAATTAAGTAGCTAAAATACTATTGATAAACAAAAGACAAAGACGTGAGAAATGATTGCGAAGTAGTTAACACTGAGCCGTCCTAATGTTTGTAACAAGGACTGTCTTTAAAGCCGCAGAGCCAGACCTGCGGCAACTAAATCAAACCAATCGAACGATGAATAATTTGTTATCGCATTTAATATGATTTGAAGACTAGTATTGTATCAAGTAGGTTATACCTCTTTATGAAAATAGGCGACAAAAGAGCTCACGATCTCACGAACATCAGCGATACCAACTTACCTTCCTGGGCACCTGGTACATGATGGGCACGACGGAGGAGCCGGTGAGCTGCAGCACGCGGTTCACCTCGCCCTCCATGACGCGCAGCGCGCGCTTCGGCACCAGGCACGCGCCCTTCGTCTGCTCGCCTGCAACCCGCCCCGCACACACACACTCAGTACAACCTCAACCACATCGTATCCATGTATCACATGCTGATTTACGTGTGGAGCTTGAAGGTGCTGCCACACCACACCAGAGTAAATATTGCGGTGCTAAGTAGTGTTTTACAACATTTTGTGTAGTATTACACCACCACTTGAATTATCTATATATTATATAAAAGAAAGTCGTGTTTGTTACACTATTTATAACTCAAGAACGGCTGAACCGATTTGGCTGAAAATTGGTGGGGAGGTAGCTTAGAATCAGGAGACGAACATATTTTTTATCCCGGAAAATAGACCTGTTCGCGCGAACCGAGTCGCGCGGGCCATCACGGCTACAGCCCGAGCGCGGGCACCTACGGCGGCCACCGAGGCAGCACACCAACCGCGCCTATAACATTGTACTCTGAACCTAGTAAATTCTTGTTAACAGCCCGCTAGTATCATTTGTCCTAGACCACCTTAGGGCACTAACAAGAGCTGTTCCTGTGGGATAAGGTAAATTTTTGTTATATGTAGTTGATAGATAGTTATTTATACAGATATAAAATAAAGCTCGGGGATGGATATAGGATACTTTTTATCCCGGAAAATAGACCTGTTCCTGCGGGATAAGTTAAAATTTTGTTATGTGTAGTTGATAGATAGCTATTTAATAATAATAGATAGCTATTTAATAATAATAATAGATAAATAATAGATATCTTTATATAAGTGGCCGTGACGTAGATGAGGTTTTATTTAAAAAACAAGTGAACGAAATTTTTCCCAAAAATAAATTAAAAATAATTTAATTAAAAATACTAGCGGCCAAATTTTGACAGGCAACTTGGTAATTATATATTCTCCTAATTATAAATAAGCATAAGAATTCGGGTTTGAGCAAAAATCGATGAGCGCACTAATCCTGCAGCCGGATCTTTAACAGCCGGCAACTCTTATTTGCGGCCGGATTTAAGTAGGCAACCATATACGATAGTAAATAGAAAAAAATTAGCTTTAATTTGAGATATAATTTATAAATGTACGTTATGAACGTATAAACGTGTCGAAATCATACCTGTTTACACCAGGCTGCGAAGGAGTTGCGGCCGTTTGCGCAAAGGCAACCGTGATTTTTTTGTATCTTTATATAAGTGGCCGTGACGTAGATGAGGTTTTATTTAAAAAACAAGTGAGCGAATTTTTTTCCCAAAAATAAATTAAAAATAATTTAATTAAAAATACTAGCGGCCAAATTTTGATAGGCAACCTAGTCATTTTATATTCTCCTCGTTATAAATATTCATAAAAATTTGGTTTGTAGTAAAAAACAGATGAGCACGGAATTTTGCGGCCGGATCTTAGGCTATTATTATTAGCACACAGAAACTGTAACGGCTAAGAACGGCTGTACCGATTTTAATGATTTCTGATTTGTTACATTCTTAGGCGATACGAAGTTCGCCGAGTCAGCTAGTGTCTTATAATTTATAATTCAATGTGTTATTCTCTCTCTGTTATAGAGATATCTATTTCGTAGTGTGCTACGCATAACGCAAAGCATTTTCTTAGTACTTTGTGCAATTTTTATTCCCACATATATACATACTTCCATGAAAATTCGAATATACTTTACTGAAATTTATAAAATTTCACTTGCATTCACTGGAATAGAACTTTTGGAACAAGTATTTTTAGTAAGTAAAAACAACACCAGTTTCTATATTTTTTGTGTTGCTTGCATGTTGCGGTTGAAGTAGCGGTGAGCCGCAACCCGGTTCCGGTAACCGAAATCACAAGCCGACATCCGGCCGATGACATGGTGAATCCTTTTCAATGTGGCGAATCGGGTTTTTTTTATAAACTTTTCTATAATACTTGGATAGACCAGACGGTTGGCTTAAACTCAAAACATGCATTAGCTAAACATAACAGAGGATGAACACCATTTTAAATTATTATGTGAGTTTATTACAAGTGAAAGCAATTAGTGAACCAAATAACAAGTGTGTGTACCGACCGGAGTGGCGCAGCCCCTCGACGAGGTAGGGCTCGCGGTCGGTGAGCTCCATGTACAGGATGGTGGTGTCGCCCTTGCCGGCCAGGAACAGCATGCGCGTGTCGGCGTCGTACAGCGGCATGAGCACGCCCGTGGAGCAGTCCAGCTCCAGCGTGCGCTGCGCCGCGCCCAGCCGCCGCACGTCGCGCACGATCACCTGCCGGAGCCGCGCGCCGTCGAAACCTGCATCACACAACACACGCCAATCGTGACATGTTGTTATAGGCTTGATGACAGTAAGTAAAAATCACTAAAATTATGTATTTATTTATTGAAACCCTATTAATGGATTACAAAACAGTAAAACACGCATGTATCGTATTATTATGAGCAAGATTAACAATATTTTTGATAAAATAAAACTAAAAAATACGGCAAGCCGCCATGTTAGCTTGAACGCCAATTAGTCTCAATTAGCGCGAATTACGTCACACTTCTTAAAAAAAATGAATATCACCATACTGATAATAACGTCTTGTCTATTATTTTCCTGCAGAGTGACGTCACATCGACGCCATGACAGTTTGAAGCGTTTTGGTGCGAATTTTAAACTTATATAATGTATTTATTTTAAACTAAAGCTCATTTTTTTGCGGAAATATGATATACGTAGTAATTATAATATATTTCCCAACAATATAGAACAGTTATACGTGACTCAAGGGCGAACTTTATGGCGATAAATATTTCTATTATCTCCTCTACTATCTCCTCAATATTGGTGTGTCATGTCTTTGATTTCCATTATATTGATCAAAAAGGGTTAAAACTCTCGTAAAACTAAACTGTTTCTGAAAACCAAACTGGAGTAAATTATTTTAATTTTGATTAATTTTACCAGAGATGGCGTTGTGAGTCCAAATTATGCGATGCGCAATACCGTATTTATTTTCGTTGAAAATTATTTTAATTAACAATGTTCATTACATTAATGAAGTTAGCCATCACACATGACAGATATCTCTGTATCCAGATCGCTACACGATAGGCAGTCGAGTGTCGCGGGTGACTCACAGCTGACGGGACGGGCGACACGCGATCACGGTCACTGCCGCACGGGCCCACGCAGCCCCAGTAACCCTTATTAATACTTTAATTAAATAATACTTAATTATTACTCTCTGGTGGGTGATTTAAATATTTTATTAAGATACTTCACACTTACTAGTGTAAAATAAACAATAATTAATTATTCCATTACTTTTTAAGTACAGCAGGACTCCAATTTGAGTCTCCATAGCGGGAGATTGACATAAATAGTTATCACTCGCTCACATTGAGAGTGGAGAGGGGAGACCCATGCTCAGAAGTGAGAAGGGTGTGGCCTGTGATGTTGATGACAGATGGAAAGAATAGTGAAGAGCCTTTGAGAGCTGAGTGAAGTCTAGCAAGTTATTACAACCTACATGATATTTTACATAGACAAAGGGTCTAGACATGAGTTTGATATAGTTTGCTGTCTATAAATGTGAGCAGGAAAAAACTCCTCAATTTTTTCTTGTCGCTACTTCTCCCGACTTTCGTTTGGAATAAATTTAATTGCACAATGCAGCATGTAGAGTGACGGGATGTGACGGAATGTGACTGACCAGTGGTGAGGATCCGGTCCTCGTCCCCGAGCCAGACGACGCGCGAGTCCTTGATGTTCTGGTGGCTGTCGGCGGCGGCCAGCAGCGCGGCGGCGGCGGTGGGCGCGCGCGGGTCTAGCACGCGCACGCGCTTGTCCTTGCACGACGTGGCCAGCAGCCGCCCGTCCTTCTTCCACGAGGAGGACTGGATCACCTCGCCGTGCTCCTTGCTCACTGCACGGACCACACCCCGTTACATTACATTAACACAACCTACAGTTCCTACACCGCTACTTTTTTAGTAATATAGTATTGCTACTAATGTGTGACCGTTTTGGGTGACATCAAGTGAGAGAGCAGAGCGGGGCATGCAGCCTCGACGCGGGGCGTCTTAATCACGAGCGAAACGATGCACTCGTGGTAACGTCAGTGCACTTGCAAGCGTTCTTCGAGTACTTTATTTTAAATATTACTAACTGTGGGATATCTTAGCAAGAGTATCGCTTCATATGAAATAATTAATTAAATTTCTAAAACCCAGTAACACTAATCCAACATTTACAGAATTCAATTACTGCAAAAGGCGTTCTGTAAGGAGCAACATAAAGAACCCTGGTTTCATTCAAGCAGTGTATTATGTCTCCACGTGATGGGTGACGGTTGTGAAGCTGGTGAGTGTTACCGAAGACCTCCTGCTGCGTGGTGAGGTCCCATAGCGCCAGGTCGTGCCCGGCGGCCACGTGCACGAGCCCGTCGGCCGTGGGGTGCCAGCCCACGTTCTCCACGCGCCGCTGCCGCTGCGACAGCGAGCACTCCGCGCGCGACAGCGACTCCTTCAGGCCCTCCGGCGGGATGTGCCACACTTTCACCTGCAAACATTGACCGTTCCCTTTACAATATTATTGTTTTAATGTTATCACAGAAGAAATAATAGTACTTATAAATAAATAGTGTTAATTCAGATTTTTTTTTAATTCAGACTTCAAGAAAAAAGGAAGTTCTTAATTTGGTTGCTTTTTTAGTTTTTACATCTGAATTCCGTAATTTATCAGCTGATTTGGAAATTTCTTTGAAACTTATTTGAAACATATACGTCTAATTAGATTTCATATTTACCAAAATTCAGATTATCAAATGTTATTATGGATTTACATGCATAAGGCCATTTTCATGTATGTTTTTTGAAGACTGTTTTTTATGTTAAATTATTTTTGGTAAATTTTTGATTAATTTACAATAGCCGGATATGACATGACTGTCCTACCACTCAGGTAGAACACTACCACCTATTTCAATGGCTGCAGCTAGATCACCAACTAAGATACAATGAGTTCCTCATTATCATATAATAATTTGAAAAATTACAATTAAAATTTACTATAATTAAAATGGTTCTTTTAAACTTAGGGCTTTTCTTCTCCATGACAAAGCACCTTTCCGAAAAGTTGGTAGATTAAAAAAATGACGTGCATAAGTGTATCAGTGATACCTATATAAAAAAAATATTTTGAATTTTAAATAAAGTGGAATACAGTCACAATAACAACACAAACATTAGTGGTCATTAGGATAACTTTTATCACATCCCTGTTTCCCTACAAACAAGCATTTGTAGGACAACATTGATAACAATCAACAAAACAAGTCAACTATGAACAGGAAACTGTACAGTGTATTTCCATAATCAAAACACTGTGTTCACTCAGGATAAACATCGCTGAAAATTATCTTTGTAGCCCGTTTCAAACATCACTGGTCCTGCTGTCGTTGCAGCTGGCTTACAACTTCAACTAATGATCATGATAATACTAATCTTTCCTGATACTAATCTATCGTGTAGATAGATAGATAGATAACTCTTTATTGTTTGCACACCACATATTATACAATCGTACAAGAATAACAGTAAAGATGGAAGTACAAAACAACAGGAATAGTACCTATCAATCACACAAAGTGAAAAGTAACAATCACCCATACCTAAGAACCAACATTAATATGTAACATAAATTAATAACTGTTTTAACGGGAATCAACTTTGGACGGATATTCATCTATTACAACTTGCATCTTTGAAACCACAATTTTGTTTTTACTATTGATGTTCAAGCTGGGAATTATCCAAATAATTCTCATACAACCTTATCATGGGGTGACTATTAATTGTTCTATTTTACTTACACACATATTAATAACAGTTTAGCTGTGCATAAAATTGTAAGTTACTTGATCAATATACCAACTGTTCCACCTCAGTCCTGAAGTTTATTACAGGACTAAAGATGTCAACATCATCTTATCAATAGATCAAACTGTAAAATAATGAACAATAAAATAACCGTGGTCCTCAACTGCTAGCCAACCCATGCATCTAATACAATAGTTTTGGCTATTGTTGATACAAACAATGTTTCATAGCTTTAACCAAGTAGGACAAACATCTTTGTTTGCTGAAATCATTATTAGAAAGCTGCAAATTTAATGCTCCAATCAACATGTAGGTTAGCTAAATCTCTTGTAACTTACTTCAGCTATTCATAAAAATGCTACAATGTGATAGCCTGAAGCCTTACCAATGAGTCCTGTGAGCCGGTGAGAAGCAGTCCATCATGAAACGGGGAGAACTCCATGTCTGTGATAGTGTCCGAGTGAGCATGAAGCAGCGGCATCGTCTTGCTCTTCCTGCCGCAGTCGTCCAGTGGCAGCACAGCCATGCTGGACCCCACGTGCTCCCAATTGAATGCCATAAAGGAAGCCGAGGCGCAAATATTGTTCCCGTAGGTCTGATAGGACCCCACGCATATATCTCGTATACATGCTTCGGGCTTCGGCACGATCGGTGCCGCGTTTTTATACTTAGAGGCCTTAAAACGCCAGGCCATCTTGAGCCACTTTTCTAATCGTTATCAGTCTTTTCTAAATGGAATGTACGTTGCCTCCTGGAGGCGATGCGATCTGAAATAATTATATTTTTTTGTTCAAAATTTATCAGCAATTGGACACCTACCACTTATTCACGTTGCTTCTTTGTTACACACGACTAGTGAAAAAATAGAATACGATTACGAACCAAATATTTTTTTACGTGCTCCAATACGAACACCATCCGAGTGGGATAAATACGACTAACGAGCCAGTGACGAAAACAAAATATTCAAATACAAAGTATAACAGCTGAATAGTAACCCGTTGTGGTTGAAGCTTTGTTATGAATCATTTCTTTCAAAAACCAATCCGTAAACCATGCACATTCTTAGGATTTTAAACCGTAACACACGAAATATTCGAAACACAAACCTTTGTTTTGAATAACTTGACCGGGTTGTGGCCGGAAATGATTTTCACTGATACAATTTTAAGAAATCATTCAAGTGTTTATTGAAAACATGTAATCAATAGGCAAATTGTGAAGTTACTTGTAAAATATTATTATTTACGTACCTTGTACTAATTAATGAAATATAAAAACCGATTTCCGCTAGACACTCCCCCTAAACGTCGGCCATTTCAATTCATTTCATTCAGCGACATTTAGTGCAGTGTTGCCAACCCGAATTGTACGAAATTAGTAGATTATGTGCCAAATGTTGGTAGAAGTTGGTAGAATGTAAAATGCAAAATTGGTAGATCTACCACCTCAATTTAGAAGGTTTTTTAAGATTAAAAATGCATGAACTGTTCTTAAAATCTTCCACCAGCACACTTAAGATCACACCTACATGATTTTCAATAAAAATATCCTTCACCCTTGGTACTTTCTTGAAGCCATCCTGCAAATTCTTTGTCTTTCTCCCATAATTTCGAATATTTTTTTTCATAGTGGCTTTTTGTAGATTTTCGTGGCGGAGTTCCTAACCTAGAACTCGCTTTTGCTGCTGTCAGAATCCATTATATCGACGCTTGAAAGGCAAAAATTACCAAGCGACATGTTGACAACTTTACACAAGAGCAGTAGTTTAGTTTTTAATTTTAGGAAAAAAAAATCGCTTTATTAAGCATTTAAACTGTATTTAAAATTCATTGGTATAAAGTAGCTATGACTAATACGCAATTTTTTACGATCTTTTTTTCTAAAATTAAAAACTAAAATGCTGTAGTGTAATAAAACGTAGTGATTAAGTACTCTGTGGTGTAAAGTTGTCAACATGTCGCTTGGTAATTTTTGCCTTTCAAGCGTCGATATAAATAAATGCACGCAACACAGAACAAACAGCAATAAGGACCATTAATATGTAGTTAATTTTAGTTTTAACAACAAAATAACACAAAACAGGAGGAAAGATTCACCATTGATTCCGCAACAAACCAACCGGGAATGGGTAGGGTTCGAACGATACTTTCGACACTGAGTAGGTATCGATACTTTTGTTCGCGATACTCGATACTGAGTACTCAATACTCTCACCCGGTACTCACTCGCAAGTACTCATATGAAACGTCGGTATCAAGTACTTTTATAATACTCGTACTAAGTACTTTTCAGTGTTGTCAATGTAAGTTTGTGTTTGTGTGTGTGTAAGTTACCGTGGGCCGTGTCCAGTGCTGCCAATATTTAGTATCGGTTCAGTGCTCGAACGAAAAAAAAAAGGTCATTGGGTTTCTATTTTTCAAGAAAGTGATATGAAATCGAGTGCCGATGACCTTTTTTTTAGCTCGTAATGTGATCCCTCGTGAGTAATCGATACTGAGTAGTATCGATACTTTAGGACCGATACTTTTTGGGCATCGATACCTTACCCTCGATACCGCCGCACGAGTACTCGGTATCGATACCAGAGGCCGATACTTCGAACCCTAGGAATGGGTCACAGAAGAGTATGTTATGGGCGCGAAATGGCGCGAACGGCGCGAAAGGTGAACTGTTGCTGACGTTTTTTTGTGGTTTATAGCCTGGACTCTATGTATGCTTGACGCATCGTCGCATGGCTCAAGCAACACATCGCAACGTCGCTCGTCGATACAAAAATTATACAAAGTGGTAATATGTCAAACTAATTTAAAAAATTGGTAGTTTTTAGGTCTAAGGTGGTAGATAGGTAGACTGAAGTGAAAATTGGTAGATCTACCACAAAGTTGGTAGATATGGCATCACTGATTTAGTGCGGCAATGAGATCGATAATGAAATTCTATGACTCGATGCTCGATGTCACATTTATGCGATGCCGATTGCCGATGACAAGTAATCGATAATCAAACATGTTAATAGTAATTATTGTTTTTTTCGTTCTATTTATGTGAAAGCTAATAGTCCAGTCATCTAAGTCAAAATTAGGTAAGAATTGCGGAATGAGAGATACCCAGCTGATTTTTTTGTATAAAGTTGTATTTTGGCATTCTAAAACTTGTCTCAAAACCTGCATATGGTAGGGTGACCGCGTCTATTAAAAATTTGAGGACAAAGGTCATAAAAATCGATTCTTTGCAAATATCTCATTTCCTGTGGGTTTTTCGCTATTTGTATCTTCATCAATATTGTACAGAATTAAATTCCCTACAACTTTTGTTTCAAAAACTTTTTTATACATCGAATCGTTTTCGAGATAGAGGTCGGAGAGCGCGCGGTTAGAGCATAATGTAAGGTCAACCGGTATAGTCCCGGTCAAAGCACGCTATATAAAGTTTATTAATTACTGATAAATCCATACTAATATTATAAATGTGAAAGTGTGTCTGTTTGTTTGTTTGTCCGTTTTTCACGTCGCAATGAAGCTGATAAATGGTATGGTTTTTGTGTGTGGAAATCGTGAGAAGGGTGGAGAGTAACGTAGGCTACTTTTTACCACGGTAAAACATCCCCATGGGAAGATCGATATTTTGTTAGTTGCTAGATATTTAGTTCCGGATGTTGTTAATAGATGGCGTTACTAAAATTCCTTTGCATTTCACGCTATCAAATGATACATTTAAATTACTTAAGTCATAGATAAGTAAGGCCCGTAATTTCAATAGCAATTTAATCTATGATTCTGAGTTTAAACTATCGTTGTTGGTTCAACAAGTCGACGTATAAAAAAATTTTTAAAACAAAAGTTGTAGGGAATTTAATTCTCTACAATATTGATGCAGATAGAAATAGCGAAAAGCCCATAGGAAATGAGATATTTGCAAAGAATCGATTTTTATGACCTTTGTCCTCAAATTTTTAATAGACGCGGTCACCCTACCATAATATGCAGGTTTTGAGACAAGTTTTAGAATGCCAAAATACAACTTTATACAAAAAAATCAGCTGGGTATCTCTCATTCCGCAGTGAATTCCTAAGATGACTGGACTATAAGCACATCATAACTTGAACATACTGTTAATTTAATTGATTTAGTTATGAATAAAAAAGGATATAAAAATTGTTTTAATAATAATCGGAAAAAATATTTTGTCCTTTAATTTTAATTAATTTATATTTTAGGAGCAACTACCCTCGCTTTGCTTCGGTTTTCTTATTTTTTTACACCTTGGGTTATATTATTGGAGTTTTAGTATGATCCCTAATTTTTTGAAAATATAATATAGCCTATGTCACCCGGGGATAATGTAGCTTCCCAACAGTGAAAGATTTTTTCAAATCGGTTCAGTAGTTTCGGAGCTTATTCAATGCAAACAATCAAATCTTTTTTCGTCTGGTAACATGGTACCCACATATAAAAAATATTTTGTGTTGTTTTGTTCACGCTTTAATATATTATGGTTACATATTGTTAGTACTTTTTGGTTATATAAACTTGTACCATGTTTATTTTGGCGAAATAAATGTTTCTTCTTCTTCTTCTTCTTAAATGTTTCTTCAAATCTTTCCTCTTTATAATATTATATTTTATAAATTTCATTAGTTGCCTATAAAATCAATTGATTGGTTAATGCATTAACCAAACGTGCTATTCTCAAATCATAGACGTAGTACCTATAGATTCAGCTACGGCGTGGCCGCACATGAGACAGAGAATTTACGTTTCTTTGAGGTGAAAAGCTGTTCTTAAGTAGAATTTTGCAGTTTTTTATAGCTTTTTGAAAGCTTCTTTGCAGTTTTAATCTAAATTAGGGTTGGCAGCACTGCTTTTCATACACAGAGATGACTCTCCTTATCCCCATGGTCTCAAATCGTGGATGACATAAACGTAATGTCAAATGTGACATCGAATTCTGCAAAAATCGATGTTTACATATCGATACGTATAAGTTCGTTGAACTTTATATGTAACTTTTTTAAATGAAGTAAACACAGCAACAATATTTTTCTTGAACAGCCTTTGTGCTCAACACAGAATATAAATATAATAGTGCTCACTCTGTCAGCAATAAAATTTATCGTTAGTTATTCATTTTAATATTATGGACTCCATGTGACCAATCACCATAAAACAAAAATACATACAGAAAGCACAGATGTTATACTACAGAGCCAGACAAAGTTTAACCATCAGCAAGAAGCCCGCAGAGGCTTTATAATATATCCAGCTTCTGGCTTATGGGGAATTAATCAGAATTATTTTGGTCCTCTGCAACTTCCTCTCAGATTTCAAAGCATATTCCTTCAGATTAATTATCAATATGTAAATATGTATTGTCAGAGCCGGCGTTAGGGGGGGCGAGGTGGGGCGACGGCCTAGGGCGCCAAATTTGGAGTGAGGAGCAAAAAAAAGGAAAATTAAAATTCTTATTATACTTAATCTACGTTCCCATTGGTTCAGTAAAAAATTTTCGCCCAAAAAAAGCTCTGTTTTTATATTCTTATGTGGGCGCCACTGCACAATATTCTTGCCTAGGGCGTCAGTGGCTCTAACGCCGGTACCGTGTATTGTAATACCCATGTAGCCTGGCAAGTTGTTAAATTTATTCCACCTTGCAAGCGTACCGTCAGATTATTTAGAGAATATGGGAGGGGCAGATCCTTCGACTCGTAGCAACGCATCGGTGAAGACTGATGATGATGAAATGAGTCGTATCCTTTACTATCAACGGATGAATTTCATCGCTCGTTTGGACGTAGGTACACTGGTACAGCATGCGGGGAGTACCCGCAGGTGGTAACGACCTTTGTATTTGTTCCAGATTAATGAAAATGTGCCCTTAATTAACAAGTCACCACTTTTAGCGGATTTCAGGAATATCAGCACAAAATAACACCAAATCCAAAGTGATTCATATCTTTATTGCAAGTTTTACAATAAATCAATTTCTTTGGCGATGATTAACTTCATAAATAGTGAACAAACACGTTAAGTAGGTAAGTATTCGCAAATATCGATCCCGGATAGTAGTTCCCGCCATCGCGACATTGAACTCCTAAACACCAGTTTAAGTAACTTACATTGTTAGTTCATAAAAAAAATATGTAAAAAATTATACAATGGTTCATAAAAAAAATACTAAATAAATACCAATTGGATAAATAAATACATCACAATACAATTCCTGACATAACAATCAGTACAGGTATCATTTGACATTATCAGAAGCGTAATCGTTAAAATCTAGTAAGTTAAATAGATGACAACATACCTACTCATACCACGCAGTTATGAAATAATGTCAATGTGATGATGAAGTAGGTCACGGAAGGAGGTACTACCGTAGATTCAAAAATAGGCGCCACCGTCCACCCTCACGAGTAATAAATACATTCTTAACATTTAACTAAAAATATCATTCATTTAATAATTATTATGTTTAATGAGCGGTTTATTCGCAAAAGGACAGATTGTCAAAAGTACCTAAGTAGATTTGTAGATTGTTAAAAGTAGATATGATGTAATGTAAGATAATGGAGATGGAAAAAATTATTTCTTCAATTGTTGTTATTGAAAATCTGTCCTTTTCCGAATATCGCTAATGAGCTAGTCAGTACGAAATGAAATTAACCTTGTATAAAATATATTATAAAGCTTGAGAATCTACAACAAAAATATTCACCTTTATAGATTTTTACACAATATATTTTTAAATGTCAATAAAGACAACTTCTCGAGGCTCGTACAGTCGGCCGCAGAAGTAGCTTAACATTTTAGTACCTTGTCACATTACATATCTTGAATTTGTCATAGATGTTGTTATGAAACCGTCAAAACGGTTACTATTACAAAGTACTAAAATGTTAAGCTACTTCTGCGGCCGACTGTACCTGTTTAAGCAATGCAAGTACTACATCGCACAAATAAGTTAACACTGGTTTCCATTCAATAGCATTAATCGGGCGAACTCTGTGCACTGGCCGAGTGGCCACTGACGATGATTTGAAAGGCTTTCACATTTTGTGTTGCTTCTTAATGCCAAATCTGCACGAAAATATCGCTTCTTAAACACTTTCCTTTTTCAATGACTAAGAAGAAAATAAATGCATAATTTATATTATGTATTGTTAAAACTTCCATTGCATTACTTATACGTAGGTGAAGTGTACGAGATGTAGTGACTAGTGATGAGAAACAAAAATAACCGAGGCCAGGAATAAATAGGTCGGCAGAACGCTGGAGCAGTTGTCAGTCGACAAAACAATTTCATTACATTACACCTAAGATATCTTCGCGCGTACATTCCGCCGCGGCGCCGTCACAACCGATATCTGGTCATCTATCGAATTTTACAAAATCACAGCCACTGACAGTTAGTCCTGTATTGGTCGAGAACAATCTGACAATATTTACTAGACACTACATTTATCAACAGAAATCAGGAGGTGGAACCTCCCACCTTCAATCTCATTCGTCGGATGTTTTTTTTTTATTATTTCGATGCAACGAACGATTCCCTAGAAGTGATAATGTTTAGCGGGCGGCAGCACCTTCCAACCCGCTCAGTGCCGCCAGGGGCCCTGTGGCCCTACGACCACTAACGTGCCCCGTGCTAACGCTAATGCTATGCATCTATCCAAACACTATAAAGGCAAGTGATGCGAGATTCTATTTCCAAATTCTGTACAGTACTAAGGCAAAATTAAACAATAAACATAATAAAGTAATTAGTTGAATTTTTGCAAACAAAACATATACGTAAGTCTTCTAAATCTCAATGAATTCAAAACAAAAATTGTTAAGGTTCACATGGAGAGCGAGAAGAGCCTACTGGTGGAATGGAAGCACTAATATAATTTGCGGATGTTCCCGAAACAGTAAAGACAGTCATCTACTTACTACAAATTATTACCACGATAACATTACAACCTACACATTGTCTAGTTAACCGTCGATGTTAATTTTACTAACCCTAAAAATATTAACTAACCGTTAATAATTTATAACTATAACAAAAACCGCAACAGCATATTTTTACTCATAGATCACTGTCACAATGCAATGTCACAAAAATAAATTAAACAGTTAAAAATGTATTTGTTACAAATAAAATGTCAATAGTCTGACATTTTTCTGTTAAAGGTAGATGAACATGTCAAGAGTAACACAAGTGTGATTGATTGTACAATAATTAAATCTAATTCATTATATTACATTACTTTGATATGCATGTTATGGTTCGGATAAGGTATGACTACATAATAAAATATATTTAAATCTTTAAATTCACTAAACAATGTAATTACATCTAATATGTCGTAGTATACAGTGTTATTATGCGATACTTGTATTGTAACTAGTGTTGCCAGGGCCCGTGTGACGGAGGGTTAACATAACATCAGATTTGAAATTGGAACGGCTACAAAATAAAAATGATAGGAAGAAAAAATAAGTAAAGACAAGTAAACATAATATGTATTTTCAAGGAGTAACTAACGCTACGATATTAAAATTTATCGATCATAGCAACCGAAGGCTAGTCAAAAATCGGGAAGTTACAAGTACATGCCGCGTTCGACGTGTCGGGCTCATTCAGAAAATTCATAAGGGCCGTCACAAGTTCGTAACCTATCATACATTACGTCACCACACATGTCACACGTTAGTTCGATACAACGCGCTGCGTCGTGCTAAACGATATTAACTAAAATGACAGCAAAAGCGTTTTTTGTCGTATGTCATTCCAGATTTATACGCACACCTGCTTAAAAACCTAAGAGATAATATTTGTTTCATACACAAGTACATACCAACATAATGCCGTATGGACATTTTCTAAGGTTAAAATATCTATCCAGACATTTTTTGATAAGAGTAGCATGGACACATAACTGGTAATTAAACTTTCAGATTAATTTAATAGTTTCAAAAAAGACTAAAAGCTAAAAAACTAATCCTGACATTGCCAAAGAGGATAAGAGATAGCGTTAGAAAGGGAGGCAACTCAATACACGTCTTTGATTAACGCTGTACGATCTGAATTACACTTTATTGCGTCGGAGCAAGAGTCGCTATTTATTTAAATGACTTTGCAGAGTGGGCCTTCTGTACTATTAATACTATTATGTCTTCTGTGGTTCAGTGAACAAACACAGGTCAAATGTGAATCGAATGAGTGAACCCTGGCAATGTCACTTGGAACATAAGCTACTTGTGAAACAATTAACACAAATACGTTACACTGTGACAGTGCTAATTGCTTAAAAGCGAATGGAATGACCTCAGTTCTACAAAATACATAGCTAAAAGTATGTTCTATAGAGACACCGCTGCACCGACACACTATATTGCACCATTTTTTCTTCGCTTAACACCATTAGCTGGCGTATAATATAAAAATGAAATAACATTTCAAATAAATGTAAAAAGTAAAAAAAAGATAACATATAAAAATACAAAATTAAAAAAAATATATAAAATCCTAAACAAGGAGACATTTGAAAACAAAACACGAAAATAGTGAGGTCTCTATAGATCCGGCACGAAAAATTACAACACTAACAATTTCAGTGAGATAAATTCGTACTTTGACAACACTCATGACGCCACCGAGCGGCCCTAGCGGCCCTAGCGCAGGCAGCAGGAGCTGTCACCGGGGGCCGCGGACTTGCCGTTGATGGGCCCCAGGCTGGCGTCGTACTTCGGCAGCTCCTTGCACTTCGCTTGCTGCAAACATACAAACATACCATCAGGCATATTAAGTTACCTACTCAGTAAAAGGACCCTATAATATCAGCTGATGATTCAATCTATAGAATCATGACAAACTGTCTATACGACTGACCAGTCTGTTATAGAGCATTGTTTCTCAATCTTTTTAAAAACGCTCCTTATACATATAACGAGTAATCGCCCTCGCTTTGCTTCGGTTTTCTTATTTTTTTACAACTTATTTGAGTTTTACTATGTTACTCGGGGATAGTGTAGCTTCCCAACAGTGAAAGAATTTTTGAAATCGGTTCAGTAGTTTCGGAGCCTATTCAATGCAAACAAAAAATCAAATCTTTCCTCTTTATATATTAGTATAGATAAAAAAATCATCACAAAAACCTAAAACCTCTGTGATATGTTTATTTTATGTTTTACTTTGTATTTTAATACCCGAAGACCGTTTATCTTTTTTTTTGTATCTTCTACTTCTTAGCCAATGTAAGGGGTTCCATAGTCAGTCTTATAGTCCGAGGTAAATAAAATTACCTATCATTGGGGTAAATGTGACATACCGAAACGAGATAAAGGCAACAAACAATTTTGAAGCGGGCACTTGTGGCCACACGTCAGTTGTCATCTCACCTCCATCAGTTCCACAGCTATCTCCATGAAGAGTCGCTCCACATTGTCGGCCTCCTTGGCCGAAGTCTCCAGGAAGTACATCCCGTGGCGCTGGGCGAAGTCCTCGCCAATGTGCCGCGGGATCTCTCGGTCTTCTCTATCAGTTTTGTTACCTGACAAATTTGTTATAAACAATATTCTTGAACCATAATTATGTAGCTCATTATGTATTATAAGAACACGGAACAGTATGTAAACAAATAGTTACTTGTTCATTTTCCTTAGTGAAACACACCTAACCTTGCAACATGCATATATTAAAAATAATACAAAATGCCTAAAATATGGCTTCAATAAATTTTATTAATGGCAGTATTATACAGTACAGGCTGCTCCTGTTAGGAAAGACTAGCACATACTCCACCACGCTGCTCCAGTGCGGACTGGTGGAGGGGTCAGTGGCCAAACCAAGTGTCGTACACTTGTCATTACAAGTAATTCAGTGGAGAATCCAAACATTATCTATACAGATTATGAGCTATCAGACATTCATGCAAGATATGAATTAATAGCACTCATATGGGGTATCAATAACCTGATGATTAACACAAAAAACAGTATATCTACATTTTAAATGTCTATGTGAGTTTAAAACATAATTACCTACTAATATCCTTAACACCTTGTTATTAGCATACTCTTCGATCTCCCGCAGCCAGTCTGGCAAGCAATCGAAGGTGGGTTGGCAAGATATGTCATACACAAGGATGAGGGCATGTGCCGAGCGGTAGTAGCTCTGAGTGATGGAGCGAAACCTTTCCTGGCCTGCTGTGTCCCATATTTGTAACTGAAAACAAAATTGTTATATTTTAAGTATGTACTACAAAGAGCATTTCACATCTATCTACACTTATTTCTACACCTTTTCTAATAACACAATTTGATGTTACTAGGCAACACTCAATAGAATAATATTATTTTAAATGGCACAATAAAAAAACTACTTATTAACATGCCACTGACTATGGCCGTATTGGGGCAGCCTAGAATAATGACCCCAATATAAATAAATAAATTCCCGCTTCTTTTGTCTTTCTGTGAAGCCTGCCTATGTTGTATGTATGTATGTTATGATGTTTATGGGCCACAGGGCCACGGCCACAGTGACAGGGTATTGTAATAAAAAAAATATTAAGAATAATTAGCTAAGTGCCAATTGTAATAGAAACAAAGTTGTAACGCCTGTTCGACGCCAAATGTAGTAGAAGAACAAAGAAAATTGTTACTCGGAGCTTACCACAAGTATGCCGGGTGTTGAGGGCGCTATGACCAGAAAAGAATTCTAAATCCAAAGTAAAATAATCAGACAAATCAAACAAATCGGGCGCCACTGGTCATAGTGATTAGCTGGTATAACTCGAGCAGTCAGTAGCCAACGGATATCAGGACCTTTAATCGCAAGGTAGGTTTTTGACTTGTGTATGTGAGTTTGAGTCGAGTGATAAATAAGAAAATTTGTTTAGTGAACAATATTTGTTTATTAAGTTTTGGTACACCATACAACAGAAAAGAGAAATGCCAAATAACAAACTTTCCAAGTATTACAAACCAAATGGATGTACCTCGATTAAGTTTATGACTCGCTTAAGTATTATATCTATAATTTAAGTTAATCTAAATTTAACTTACAGGTTGTCTTCTCAATGAAGGTCGACCATCTATGAAAACATACCGTCAGCCTCAAGACTCCTGCAGTCAGCTCAGAGAAATGTACTCGTAAAGTTCCAGGTTAAAAAGGACCCATGATTCCAAAGAAAGTAACGCGGAGAAGTAGATCAGAATTTAAAAGGTAATCTAAGAGGAGAATGTATTATAAAAGGAGAATTTAATCCAAGGGGAAAATCTAAGGGGTGAAAATATAATCGGGAGGAGGATGTAATCTAGGAGGAAAATTTAATCCAAGGGGAAAAATATACTCCGGAAGGAGAAATATACTCCGGAAGGAGAAATATACTCCGGAAGGAGAAATATACTCCGGAAGGAGAAATATACTCCGGAAGGAGAAATATACTCCGGAAGGAGAAATATACTCCGGAAGGAGAAATATACTCCGGAAGGAGAGGCTGGAACAATAAAATAACCTACGTCAGCACACTGTCAAAATTTACTAAATTCTTTTTAGAAAATATACGGTTTATAGAACTTACCGCGAATTATCGCGCTCTCCGTATATAAAAGAAAGTCGGCAGCATCCCGCTAAGCCGCGTAGAAGTTAATCTAAGAGAAATTCAAAGTTTTATGAGTTATGTTAAATGACGCAATTAACTTGTGATAGCGTGGTTTCAAAAATATTCAACACTTACCGAAAATAAAAGGTATCCGCGGGATTTTACTATTTAGTAAACATCAATTAACCCTTTGGGGCATTATAATTAAGTTTTCAGGCCAGATGGCCTTGGATATATATTTACTAACAAATAAATTGGGGTTCAGTGACCGCCATTCTGAAGAACGAGAAACGAAAAGCGATCTGACAGCCTTGACAGATAAGACAAAAAGTTTCCGAAGACAGTGGCTGCGTTCGGAAATACGCTATTAAAGAAATGAATTCATAGATTGTCAATCACAACATCTAATGTCAAATACTCGAAATCTATTTTTAAAATAAAAGAAAACTAAGTAAAACTAATGGTTTTAATTCAAATACACCACTTTCGAATAAATTATTTATTTAATTTGAATTTGTGTTATTATTTATTAAATTTTGTTTCATCCAATTTATATGCTCTTGACCATAGATTAGAGAAGTGGATTATCAATCTGTGTCACAGATCCACAGATCGATAAAATATCGTCTTTGATGTAACATTGGCCACAGATTGTGAATGGATATCAGTGTTCCATGGACAATATTGTCTGAAATAAACTAAATTTCGAATTAAATTTGGTAACGAGCTAAGTGTAACCAATTAGCACGTTACATTTTCCCCCTTCTAGGAAAAAGAAAAATTTAGAACTGAAGGTTCTAAAATTTTTCGCCTGAACAATATCTACTACTAAGAAAACAAATTTGAAAGACAAGCTATTGTTCACCAAAATAAGACACCAAAAGGAATAAAAATATTCAAAAGAATATGAGAATAAATAACTAAACTAGAGATAAATTTTGTTGAAACTGGTCTACGACTGACCTTTCCGATGAGCCAACTAGCCGCGAAAAGATAAACCAAGTTTCCAAGCCAAATTGAGAACGAATTTCAACTAAATATAAGATAAATACTTTGAAACTAGTCTACAACTGACTTTTCCGATGAGCCAAAGAGCCGCGAAAAAGTGAACCATGTTTCCAAGTAAAATCTAAACAAGCAAATTTAAACAAGTAAAATTTAAACAAAGTACACAGGTGTGTAACAAAAGAACAAACAATAGTGAGGTTGGTATGCAACTGGTACAGTGTGTACATAAAGTACCCCACCGACGAACCATCCCTAACAAAACAAAAGCCTATGTGGAAAACATAGCAAAACAAAGGAGTCAAAAACTATGTGGAAAACATAGCTAAACAAAAGAAATACTATGCGGAAAACATAGCAAGACAAAAAAACAAATACTATGTGGAAAACATAGTAAAACAAAAGAGATCAAAGACTATGTGGAAAACATAGTATAACAAAGTAGTAGTTTCTAGATCAGTCTGCAACTGATTGATGCAATGGGCAAGTTGCCTTGCGTCAACGAACTGACCAAGAAGATAATGACAAAGTCCAAAAACCAACAAATGTAAAAGCAAAAAATCAAAGACCAAATACTAAAGAACAAAGTCTAAGTTTACCAAAACAAAGAGAACAATAAATCTCTGGGTTAGTATGCACCTGATCGAGGTGATAGACAATTTGTCTCACGACGACGAACTACCCCAGCGACAACAAACGTACACCTCAGGTGAGATGATACAAAAAAAAGCAAAACGAGTACCTAAGAATACTCAAAAGTGATTCGAAAGAACCAATACAAAAAACAAAACGAGTACCTAAGAATACTCAAAAGTGATTCGAAAGAACCAAAACAAAAGAATCACTGGTCTAGTATGCAACTGGTTAACACGAAGACTTTCGCCCCGCATCAACGAACTAAACTCAGCGAAACAAAAGTGCACATCTGGAAAAGATGGCAAGAAGAATTCCGGCGGAAAACCGAAATATGAAAAGT
This sequence comes from Thymelicus acteon, assembly GCA_951805285.1. Lineage (NCBI taxonomy): Eukaryota > Metazoa > Arthropoda > Insecta > Lepidoptera > Hesperiidae > Thymelicus > Thymelicus acteon. Next base: position 15,536,472 of record OX638234.1, read on the forward strand.
CAGGTGAATCTTCAAAACAAAGCAAAAGAGTGTGTGTCAGGTGACAACACAAAAGAGTGTGTAGAACTCCAAAGTCAGCTTCTTGACCTAAGAATCAAGAAGTAAATGGTAAGTGCATATAAGTCAAATCCGGGAACGGACACTGGGTCGCCTAAACTAGGACTAAAACTACCCTTAGAATTAGTTAGACTAAAGAAACATGCACCTAAAACAAAATAACCTATGTAGGTCATAAACAAATCTACACACAACAAAACAAAACAAAAGCCCCCCCAAAAAGGTTAAAGACAAAACCAACCAAAATACAAAATATAACAAAAGTTGGGGCAAAACAAAGTTACAAAACAAGAACAAAGTAGGAGTCCTTACGACATTAAGCTGCACATTATCCTTCTATAATTTAGAAAGCCTAAATAATTTTTAATAATGGTGAGTATTCATGGTCCAGGTGTTATCCATGTAAGAAGATTAAGAAATAAGAATGCAATCCTAGGCCCCTAGCATACTTCACACTTACAATGGAGAAACTCACATACATCATCTCATACCTCCTCATTCACATCTCCAATTACCCAAGAAAACAAACCTCACCTTCTTACTCAACAAAATTTATGAAAGCCAAAAATTATTAAATTTTGAGAATATCCTTGTCATGATATTTACCAACAGTATTCCTAGCCAAATCCTTTAAAACATATACATTATCAGAAACTTTCTCCACAATTTTACATTTTATAAACTTGGGAGCTAATTTAGAAGAAAAATAGTGAGCAGCGTTGGATTGTACGAAGTTTCTTCTCCACACAATATCACCAACATCGTAAGAAATAGCTTTTCGTTTAGAATTATAATAAAGAGCATTTTTCCTATAAGACTTGGCCAGGTGGTCAACAGTCTTTCTAAAAATATCCTCCAAAGAAGAAAGAAGTTGAGAATAACAAGAACGATCCTCAATAGTAATTTCTGAAGGGTCAGCAATGGAACTAAATTTATAAAGAGTACCATCTAAATAAACTTCCCTACCAAACATTAAGAAATTAGGAGTGTATCCCGTAACCAAATTAACAGTACCGTTGATAGCGGCCTGAATATGGGGCAAAAACCTCGACCATGTTCTGTGATCTGTGTCAACATAACACGATATACAAGTTTCAATTGTCTTATTGAATCTTTCTACAGGATTGTTTTGAGGTGTGTAAAGTGTATTGTAAAATAATTTTGGAATATTGTAACCGCTTATAAAATCTTTAAACATTTTTGAAATAAACTGCCTACCGTTATCACAAATTAGTATCTTAGGACAACCAAACTTCAAAAATATTTCCTTTTCTAAAATTTTAATAATTGATCTAGTTGTAGCTTGATAAAGTGGAAATATCCAACAATATTTAGAAAATACGTCTACTATTGATAAAATATTAATATGCCCTGAATATGATTTAGGTAATGGTCCAATAATATCGATAGACAACATTGTCATAGGTCGATCAACTAATTTAGGATTGGTCATTAAGCCTAAAGGTGAAGATGTTGAATGTTTATACGCTTTACAAGTGTCACAGTTATTAATGTATTCCTTAACATCATTAAACATTTTTGACCAATAGTAATGTGTTTTTAATTTCTCAATTGTTTTATGAATGCCGAAATGAGCTGAATTTACATCATCGTGATTGTTACGAATGGTATCCAAAACATGTTCTCTAGGTACAACAATTTTCCAAGCTAAATTTTGTCTCAAAGAATATTTAGGTTTAACAAATTTAAACAGAATGTCATCCTCTACTTTAAACGTTTTAAATCTTGAAGGAAATTTTTGACAATCAGTAAACATCTTTCTGTACCAAGGATCATCAACATCATCTGGACATGCTCTAATAGCCGAAATATCAATTCTAGACAAGGCATCAGGTACTGTATGATTTTTACCCTTTTTATGAACTACATTAAATTTATACTGCGACAAACGAGCTGCCCATCTGGCTAATCTACCAGAAGGATTTGCTAAATTCATCAACCATTTCAAACTAGCATGATCAGTAACTACTGTGAATTCAGTGCCTTCGATATAAGGACGAAAATGTTCTATTGATAACAAAACAGCTAATAATTCTCTCTCTGTTACACTATAATTTTTCTCACATTTAGATAACAATTTAGAGAAATAAGCTACAGGGTGTGATTGACCTTCATCATCATCTTGCATCAACGCACTGCCTACTGCAAAGCCACTAGCGTCACAATGAATAGCAAATGGTTTATTAAAATCAGGACATCTAAGCACAGGTGCTGTAACTAAAGCATTTTTAAGATATTGAAAAGATTCTTCAGCTTGATCATTCCAAACAAATTTAACCTTAACGTTTCTTTTACCACCTATTAATTTAGTTAAAGGAGCAACATAATCAGAGAAATTTGGAATAAATCTACGATAATATGAGCACATACCAATGAAGCTACGGACATTTTTAGCAGATTTAGGTGTTGGAAAGTTCTTAATAACCTCTAATTTATCAGGATCCGTATGAAGTCCATCCTTGTCAACTACATACCCTAAGTATTTAAGTTTTTCTTTACAAAATTCAGATTTAGTCAAGTTGATAGTTAAGCCAGAATCTTTTAATCTATTATACACTTTTTCTAAAAGGTTTAAATGACTTTCAAAATCTTTTGATACTAAAATAAGGTCATCTAAAAAGCAAAATAATTTATCATCAAACTCTGGACCGAAAAGTTTATCAGAAAGCCTTTGTAATTCTGCGGGAGCATTTGTCACACCAAATGGCATCCTTACGAATTCAAACAAGCCTCTGCCAGGGACAACGAAAGCAGTTTTCTCTCTAGAAGATTCCTCCAACATGATTTGGTAGAATGCCTTAGAAAGATCAATAGAAGAAAGAAAGCGTGCGTCTCTAAGATTTACCAAAATTCTAGAAATATAAGGAAGTGGATATGAATCTTTAACAGTTACTGAATTTAACTTACGTGAATCTAAACAAACTCGAAGTGTACCATCTTTCTTTGTCACCAGAACTAAAGGACTACTCCATGGGGATTTAGAGGGTTGGATAATACCTTCAGACAACATTTTATCAATTTCAACATTTAATTCTTTCAAACGAGCAGGACTTAAAGGATAATATCTCTGTTTAATAGGTTCTCCAACTGTAATAATCTTATGTTGTACCAAATCAGTTTTTCCTAAACCTTTATGCTCATATGAAATATTTTCAAATTTTGAAGTAATTTCGTCTAAGCGTTGACGTTCATCCAAAGTTAAGCCAGATGCAGGTATAATTGAAGCTATCTCAAAAGGTTTACCATCAGAATTCACAAAAGAAATCTCTTTACTTAATTTAGAAAATATGTCAAATTTAATCCAAAAATCCATGCCGAGAATAACATCAATTGCTATCGACGGTATGATATCAAATTTACACAATCTAACACGTTTAGCACATTTAATAGGTAATTCAATATAACCAATAATATCTTGCAGCTTACCATCAGCAGTAGTAGCAGATGAAGTAATCTTATTCAAAGTAAAACCCATATCTAGAAAAACTAGGTGTGAATTGTTGCCTAATACATTCATTTGTGCACCGCTATCTAATAATCCTAAAAATTCACGACCCTTAACTGTAAAACACATATAAGGACGTTTATCAGTATTCCTACAAAGTGTGGCTACTTGAGCTTCAATAGAATTCTGTATAATATCAGTAGTAGAAGAAGAAGGTTTAATATCTTTATGAGTTTCAAATTCCGTTGTAAACCGATCGCTTTTATTCGAAAGTTGGCTACAACGGAGCCTTACCCGTTTTTTTGATCGCAGGTATCCATCAGAAAAGAAACATTTTTGGAAGAATTGCACTTGTCACAATTTTTAGTAAGAACACCAGGTTTCCCACATTTAAAACACTTAATACCTACAAACTTCTTACACTCTTTGTAAGTATGTCCAGAAGATTTACACTTATGACAAAAAACTGAAATCTGATTACTCGCAGAAGAGGTAATAGGTTTGAGTTCCCTTTTAATATGATTTGGAGCAAAAGAACTGTGTTTATGTAATTTAAAAGATTCAATCTCTCTACTTAATTGAATGAGTTCACTAAGTGATATAACACACCTACCAATTAAATGAAATGAGTACTCTGGTAACATGTTGTGTTTAATAATGTCTAATAATGTATGTTCCAATAAAGGTGTACGCAATTTTGCAGAAAGATCCATGATATCAATAATAAATTCACTCAAAGTTTCATTTGGTTTCTGTTTCCTGGTTCTAATTTCCTGTTCTAAATAATAATAATAATCTCTAGGTAAAAAGAAATCCAACAACTCAGTTTGAAACTGTGACCAACTCAATATAGTATCTTTCTTACCCCTGTACCATTTCAATGCAACACCAGAAAGCAGCACCGGCAAAGCCATCAAACACTGAAAGTCTGTATATCCTTTGACTGGTTTCAACTCATCAATCCTTTGCAGAAATTCAAGAGGACAAGAACGACCATCAAATGTTATACCTAATTTGCAAAAGTCAAAATGTTTTTGATGATAATGATTGTTCACAATTGGATGTATAGAATTTGTTTCATTAGTTTGTAATTCTCTGTTGAGATTCGAATGTGGTGAATTTGTTACATTGTCAGCATCAAGCAAGTTCACAAACTGTGTATAATTCTGCGACTGAGATTGAGACTGAGGTACATCCGAAACAACATTCTGGTTATCAGACTTATTCTCTACAGATATCATGTTATCATCCATGTTTACAACCAAAAATCTCTAATAGTATCTATAAAATAACAATATTACTAATAATTATACTCAATTTAAACTTTATAACAGTTATTAACTATTAACTTTATATGCAATTACTATTCTTAACAATTCCAACAATATGAAGTTATATTTATGAAAATTAAGTTTAATATGTAACAAAGTGAACTTTTTAATGATACTTAATAACAATTGAACAGTTTAGTAGCTATTATTTATGCTCCAAATGCAAATTATAGTTGTTATTTAACAAACTATTCAAAACTATGTTATATTTTATTATTATTGAATAACAAGGTTATAATTACTATGTACTGAAATATACTCTTTCTCTGTCATGAAATTACTATAATATTACTGTAATGAAGTATGTAGTACCCTAGATAATTACTAATTTGTGTAGTATAATATATTACACAATACTTACTATTGTTCTATTGTATTAAGTTTAACTAAGTTTTAACGAATAGGCCTCAAAACATTTATAGATTCTAGATGTTACTTTAGTATTGAAAACATTGTATTTTATACTTCTATATTGACACCAAACAAAAGCTTACACAGGTGTGCAAGAAAAAAAAACTAGTTCAAGTATATATCAAAATAAAGTTAAATATTGCCTAAAGAAATTGCAATAAATTCACAGAACATGTCAAAAAAACAAAGTATTGCCTAAAGAAATTGCAATACAACTAATTCACAGAACAAGTCAAAAAAACAAGGGGAATTCACAAATAAAGTTACACTTCCTAACAGTTTATTTTCAAGCTAAGTAAATTTAAGATTAATAAACCAAACGAGTCATAACCAAGTTAAGTCAACTCAAAACTCAAACACACATTAAATTACACAAGAAATTATCACGTTCCTGTTCGGTAACGCCAATTGTAATAAAAAAATATTAAGAATAATTGGCTAAGTGCCAATTGTAATAGAAACAAAGTTGTAACGCCTGTTCGACGCCAAATGTAGTAGAAGAACAAAGAAAATTGTTACTCGGAGCTTACCACAAGTATGCCGGGTGTTGAGGGCGCTATGACCAGAAAAGAATTCTAAATCCAAAGTAAAATAATCAGACAAATCAAACAAATCGGGCGCCACTGGTCATAGTGATTAGCTGGTATAACTCGAGCAGTCAGTAGCCAACGGATATCAGGACCTTTAATCGCAAGGTAGGTTTTTGACTTGTGTATGTGAGTTTGAGTCGAGTGATAAATAAGAAAATTTGTTTAGTGAACAATATTTGTTTATTAAGTTTTGGTACACCATACAACAGAAAAGAGAAATGCCAAATAACAAACTTTCCAAGTATTACAAACCAAATGGATGTACCTCGATTAAGTTTATGACTCGCTTAAGTATTATATCTATAATTTAAGTTAATCTAAATTTAACTTACAGGTTGTCTTCTCAATGAAGGTCGACCATCTATGAAAACATACCGTCAGCCTCAAGACTCCTGCAGTCAGCTCAGAGAAATGTACTCGTAAAGTTCCAGGTTAAAAAGGACCCATGATTCCAAAGAAAGTAACGCGGAGAAGTAGATCAGAATTTAAAAGGTAATCTAAGAGGAGAATGTATTATAAAAGGAGAATTTAATCCAAGGGGAAAATCTAAGGGGTGAAAATATAATCGGGAGGAGGATGTAATCTAGGAGGAAAATTTAATCCAAGGGGAAAAATATACTCCGGAAGGAGAAATATACTCCGGAAGGAGAAATATACTCCGGAAGGAGAAATATACTCCGGAAGGAGAAATATACTCCGGAAGGAGAAATATACTCCGGAAGGAGAAATATACTCCGGAAGGAGAAATATACTCCGGAAGGAGAGGCTGGAACAATAAAATAACCTACGTCAGCACACTGTCAAAATTTACTAAATTCTTTTTAGAAAATATACGGTTTATAGAACTTACCGCGAATTATCGCGCTCTCCGTATATAAAAGAAAGTCGGCAGCATCCCGCTAAGCCGCGTAGAAGTTAATCTAAGAGAAATTCAAAGTTTTATGAGTTATGTTAAATGACGCAATTAACTTGTGATAGCGTGGTTTCAAAAATATTCAACACTTACCGAAAATAAAAGGTATCCGCGGGATTTTACTATTTAGTAAACATCAATTAACCCTTTGGGGCATTATAATTAAGTTTTCAGGCCAGATGGCCTTGGATATATATTTACTAACAAATAAATTGGGGTTCAGTGACCGCCATTCTGAAGAACGAGAAACGAAAAGCGATCTGACAGCCTTGACAGATAAGACAAAAAGTTTCCGAAGACAGTGGCTGCGTTCGGAAATACGCTATTAAAGAAATGAATTCATAGATTGTCAATCACAACATCTAATGTCAAATACTCGAAATCTATTTTTAAAATAAAAGAAAACTAAGTAAAACTAATGGTTTTAATTCAAATACACCACTTTCGAATAAATTATTTATTTAATTTGAATTTGTGTTATTATTTATTAAATTTTGTTTCATCCAATTTATATGCTCTTGACCATAGATTAGAGAAGTGGATTATCAATCTGTGTCACAGATCCACAGATCGATAAAATATCGTCTTTGATGTAACATTGGCCACAGATTGTGAATGGATATCAGTGTTCCATGGACAATATTGTCTGAAATAAACTAAATTTCGAATTAAATTTGGTAACGAGCTAAGTGTAACCAATTAGCACGTTACAGTATCGATACCCAAAAAGTATCGGCCCTGAAGTATCGATACTACTCAGTATCGAGTACTCACGAGGATATCACTAGAACTAAAAAAAAGGCCACCCGCAGTTAATTTTATATCATTTTGTTGAGAAATAGAGGCCCGACGACCTTTTTTTTGAGTCCGAGCACTGAACCGATACTAAATATATTGGCAGCAGCCCACAGTAATGTACAAAAAGTTGCATTGACAACACTGAAAAGTACTCAGTATTATAAAAGTACTTGATACCGACGTTTCATATGAGTACCTGCGAGTGAGTACCAGGTAAGAGTATCGAGTACTCAGTATCGAGTATCAAATTCAAATTCAAATTCAAAATCATTTATTCATGTAGGTATCATTGATACACTTATGCACGTCATTTTTTTAATCAACCAGCTATCGCTAACAAAAGTATCGATACCTACTCAGTATCGAAAGTATCGTTCGATCCCTAGATGATACCCTTTTATCAGGTTGGTTGGTCCACAACACTAGAACCATTCTGCATTTTGCAGTTCACACGGGCAGAACTGCACTCTTTAAAACAATTATCTTGTGAAGTGGTGTGCTAAACATTGTTGAATCAACCTGGATTTTTATGCTTCAAACAAAAGAAAGAATTTTAAATTTTTCGTCTTTGTTACCACTAAACACAATAAAAAATTGAAAGTCTGATTTATTTCTTACTTTAAACTTAATTATTAAAAGTAATTTTAATATTTGTAATTATTCTATTATTATTATATAGACCCCCCGCACAAATATAGAGAGAGGGAGTATTTTAAAATCATCTACAATTTGCATTGCGATTTTACCAAAGTGACTGAAACGTCTTTAATTGCATTCCACATTCCGTTTCCTCTCACGATTAACAATCATTGCATAGGTAATTAGAAAATCAACGAAAATGTATTTTAGAGAACTTGCATGATAACTGATTAACGAGGTATACACATAAGACACGATTCACACGATTGGCAAAATTACTATGTTAAATACCTTACCTTCACTTTCTCACCATCGACTTCCACAGTTTTGATCATGAAGTCAACACCAATCGTAGCACCTTGACCCGGTGGGAACAGGCCCTGAGTAAAACGACGCACCAGACATGTTTTCCCTACTCCGGCGTTACCGACTAAAACCACTTTAAATAAAAACTTATAATCCTCCATAACGAGTAAACGAGCCGATCACATTTGCCGAATATAGCGTAAAGAAATTACAATAAATTATCTTCGCCACTCACTGTTACGCTTTAGTGAATTGACATTTTAATGCAAGATTATTCACGGTTCGAAAAGATTTTCTAGTGCGTATATATTTAGGCGATTAAATTCACATTAACAAATTGAACAATACGATAAGATTACATTTAGAGATATAGAGATTTCCTGTAGAGAGTTACTATATCATCAAACCCAAAACAATGAAAAAATTTAAGACATCACAAAAATAATTTGATTGATTTGACTTGAGTGAGTTGACATAGCGATGCGCGACTCTGAATGATTCCAGTCGAATTATTCGACTTAGTAAATCATTCGACTCATTCGAATGATCTATAAAAATTAGTAACTAATTTGACTTGAGTTGACACAGAGTACTAATCGTAACCTTTCATTCGACTGGGAACTTTGTTAGCGGTTAGCGAACGGCGAACTCGGCCGTCCTAACGAAGAGTGCAATAAGTCGAGTTTTTGGGCAAATTGACTTTAGACCATATTCGTAACTACATAAGGTCTTAAATTCGACTACTACCGCACGGCGCGGGGGCGCGGCGGCGGAGTGGTGAACGATAGACATGGGCGGTATAAACGATAAACAGTTTCAGTAACTATTTATTGGTATCAGGTGCCTCAATAAGTATTTATTGAGAGAAACCATTTATTCGTAAATACGAAGTATTGCGAGTTAGGAACAATATATTTATTTTAAATGCAACAGGATATCGCTTTTATTCCTATTGCAATAAAGTTCGCTACTAAGGATTCATTTAATTAGTTATTCCGTATACCGACATTAGCGAGAATAAGATTATACCGATGATACCGTAAAACTGATATACCGAGTAAACATTTCAATAAATAGTTTTTAAAAATAAACAGTTTTATAACACTATCGGCAACAATAACAATAAATAGTTATGGTATTACGAAAACGCGTACCGACCCATGTCTAGTGAACGATCATACATAATAATAATGATATTCATTCCAAACTGACAACTGGCTACGTGACAGTGTTGCCAACCTCGACTAAGCATCCCCCCTCCTCCCAGCGTCATCTCGAAATTCCCCTCTTTCCCCCTAACACTATGTCTAAGCAGTAATTTATTTAATTAAGTATAAGTGAAAAGAAGCTCACCAGGATAAATTGAATTAATTCATTAACCCAATCAATGATCTTCTAAATACGTACAAAACCCGCTATAAAAAAATTCCCCTTGAAAAGGTAACTCTTGAAACATGCGAAAATTGTACCTCTAGTGTATGCCCCTAAAAAATATGGCCCCTGAAGATACCCATTTTCATCTAACTTACCCCCAAATTTAGGTGAAAAACCCCCAAGTTGGCAACACTGCTGAGTGAGCGTCGAATGCGCGAGCGACTCGACTCTTTGAGCGGCTATTAAATTAGTTACTAATTTAGCAGTCGACTAGCCGTCAGCGTCGAATGCGCGAGCGATTCGACTCTTAGAGCGGCTATTAGATTAGTTACTAATTTAGCAGTCGACTAGTCGTCATTCGAATACGAACGTTAGTATATTACTAATATTCAAGTCGAATGCGTACATTAGTAGTCGTAGATTATTCGAATAGTGAGATCATTCGCAGTCGCGCACCTTTCTGTTGACAGACTTGAGCATAGATTAATATTACTTGAGTCTGAGAGCGATGCGCGACTCTGAATGATTCCAGTCGAATTATTCGACTTATTAAATCATTCGAATGAGTCGAATGATTTACTAAGTCGTGTAAAAACCCTTTTTTCTGCTTGTCAAAAATGCCATGAGATTCTGGTACACCTATACTAATTTAGCAGTCGAGTTCGACTAGTCGTCAGCGTCGAATGCGCGAGCGACTCGACTCTTAGAGCAGCTATGTAATAAATTAGTTACTAATTTAGCAGTCGACTAGTCGTCATTCGAATACGAACGTTAGTATATTAATAATATTCAAGTCGAATGCGTACATTAGTAGTCGTAGATTATTCGAATAGTGAGATCATTCGCAGTCGCGCACTTTAATCTGATACAGGGTGAATTCGCCAAAGTCACAAAAAAGATGTTCCGATTGATAAAAAATTTAATTTACTACTTTTATAATTTTTTATTTTAGAAACTGCTTTTATACATATTTTTACATAAGCGCCCACATATTTCATTACATTATTTGAAGTAATTTATAAAAAAAATTGAATAACACACCCAAAACATCATTACCATTTGTAGGGAAATTGCTGATATTGATATTCCAAAATATTTTTTGAAAAACCTGCCTTACACATTGCGTGTTTAATTTTATATTTTGAAACAATATTTAATTAGGTACATTAAAACATATAATATTAAGGAATCAGCAGTGCAGAACTAGTAAAAAACATCAATTAAAATTTAGTCACGAAAATTCGTCAACTCCATGTCAGTACCGTCAAACGTTATATTTCTAAAATGTTTTTTGGGCTACGCTATAAAGTACCCCTCGTTTCTCCTCGTCTGGTCCATTGTAAAAAGTGGAACAGGCCAACTTTTTACTGCTGCATGGAGAAACAACTTTTATTCATGAAAAACAACAACGTTCAGTACTTTGTCCCGATTTTGAATCATCGCCATTTACTGGACTTACAAGGTAAATATAAATTATACATTAATTTTAATACTCCACACGTATGTGTAATAGGAACATGATTTTCACTGGCACAAAGAGTTCATAAATTAATGATTATCAAAATGAATTTTAAGCAAAAAAGAAAAAAATATCATTACCATATGCATCATTCCCTTTTGTTTTTTTGTAAATGGGAATGATTTTGTGTGAATGGTAATGACGATTGGACATTTTGAAATCAATTTTGATTGAGTAATGAGACCTAGCAATTTCTTTTTCAACCATAAATTTTTGATATGTGTGTTGTAAATTAAATTTGAGCTATAAGTTGTTGGTAAGAATCTACAAAACTTTTTAATTTTGCAATATCTTTTTAGTAAAATAAATTATAAACGAAAATTTAATGCAAATAAAGGCCAAAACCGTTAAGAGAAACAAAAAATTGCTAGACGGAGGAGATAAACCGAAATCAGAGGAGATTGTGCATTGTACGAAGAGGAGAACAAAGAAAGAGATAAGAAGAAAAGAAAATAAAGAAAAGTTTCTGAAGAAAATTCTCTGAAAAGAAAAATAAATTAAAGTTTCCTCGTTAGTAGCAAGCTACTACGTGAACAAAGCCGATGAGAAATTTAATACCCCAGATTTGTTTTGGCACACTTGCTGCATGTTTTTGCTATCCTAGTACTTACTGCAAGAAACGAAAATATCTGGCTTCCTTTTTATAAGAGAGAGAGAAAACAGACAGAGAAACATGCGCACGCCGCACGACATGTAACGACGCCGCACGAGTTAAAATGACTAATAATGGCAAAAAGTGTCGTTACAACTTTTCGTTACCAAATATGCCGCCTAGCCCCCTTTCGCAACGCGCGATAAGGAACTTCGTTCCAAAAAATGTAATGAATTATTTATTCATGTCGATATCACTGATACACTTATGAACGTCATTTTTTAAATCTAACAGCATTTCGGAACGGTGCTTTGTCATGGAGAAGGAAATCCGTAAAGAAACTCCACAGCACATCTTTTAAAATAATGAAATTATTACACAAGATGTTCTAACTGACGCAGTAAACTGTCTTATCTTTCTAATGGCATTAACTAACTAAGCCGATATATGATTGCCCCATTGTAGTTTAGAATCTAAGGTGACACCCAAGAAAACCGTGGATTTTTCCATAGTTATAATTTCATTATTTATTAGGTGAATCAAATATAAACCGGACTTTATTACTAGTCGCAGAGTGAAGTGACGCGCTTGGTACTGCTGTACGTGTTAAAGGGGACTGTCTCGTATTATTCCATTTGGTAGCAAACATTCTATACTTAGTTTTTTAGCATTTATCAGTAAATTATTTGTAGTAAACCGGTGTGACAAACAAACCTGAGAACTTTTACATCGTCATTTATTTTATTTCTATTCGTCTTAAATATAAGAGAAGTGACATCAGCAAATATGATAATGTCTACATATTTCTTAATTTAATACGGCAGATCATTTAAGTATACTAGAAAAAGGAAGGGGCCCAGAAACGAGCCCTGTGGTACACCCATCACAGATTGAGATCTCGATCACTTGTTATCATTTATACTAACACATTAGATTCTACTCGTCAAGTACGACACAATCAAGTTAAGTGAATTGTTATTGATGCTGTAGTAGTAGCTTAAGTAGTAATGTTTAGTGTTCAACACAATCAAACGTCTTAGACAGGTCACAGAATACCCTTTATGGGATTTTGTGAATTCTCCCAGGTCTCAAAGATAAGTTTGAGAAGCCTAGCACCTGCATTTGTTGTATTACGGCTTTCGGTAAAACCGTATTGCTCAGGGTGGAGTAAATTACAAGCGGTGAAGTGCTTCAGCGTTTAATTTAACTTAATTATTTTCGAAGACCGTAGGTAAAATAGAAATAGGTCTGTAATTATTAAGGCCTGTTTTGTCCCCAGATTTAAAAATCAGTATGATCTTTCTGTACTTCATTAGATCTGGGAAAGTATCTAGATTTACACATTTATTTACTAACCTAGCTAAATAAGGGACTATCACATCTTTTATATTATTTATAATTTTAACAGACATTCCCCACAAAATTTCAAATTCATATGCCTTTCTTTACCAGAGGTAATTTAATTCCATGAACTAATAATTCATATTTAGAATTGCGTAATTTATTACTGCCAATCTCGTTACCAATAATACTCTAATTAGTGGTTTTAGCTTGACATTTTTTATCTTCATATGCAACTTATAGACATAACTATAATACACACGGCTTTAAAAAATTTTTGATTAACATTAAATTTTGTCATTCCCACTAACAAAAAGTCATTACCGTTAAATAAAAGTCATTACCAGGATGCTCAATATCATTACCATTTCTTATAAATTTTTTTACGACCCAATAACTTTTGATTAGCATAACGAATTTTGAGGACTTTTGTAGGCTTAGAAAGGAAATTTTATGTGCTAATTTTTTTCATGGTTTTGCACGCATTTCCACATACTTTAAAAAAAAACACCAAAATAATTCAAAAACGCGAATTCACCCTACAGCATTATTGAGACCACAGGCTAACAAAATTGTTGTTCGAAAGTCTTTAAACGTAGTCTGTGCTTTCGACGTGTGTTACTCATGGAAGATAGAGAGAAGGAAGGCCATCTCTGTATATGAAAAGTGTCCGTAAAAACGCGTAAAATCACTAGTAATTAATTTAAAAAATTTACACTACTCAAAATCACGTTTTTTCACAGCAGTATTTTGATTATATTTACTATAGTTTAATAGTACTATAGTAGAGGTTTTGTATAGTGGCATTATGGAGGGTACCATGAAAATTTTTAAATATTTGAACTCAACAAACTTCACTCCGTCTACAACAGCTATGTTCATGGTTCATGTCGCTATTTGTCACACACTAGCGCCTTTCAGAAATGGCCACTATTGGAACCTCTATTTTCTGTAAACAGCAGGACACTTTTTCATCTTACCCTTCATAAGAGATGGCTCCCCTTTCTACCTCAATACTCCATCACAAACTTGTCATCTCATCTTGTCAAACATGACATGACAGAAGCGTGACAGAAGCAATCAATACAAAAGATTTTGTATTCTATTGTATTGGAATTTGGAAAATTATTAAAGTTACAAATAATTCTGAGTTTAAGTGGTTTACTATGTTTCATAACGGTACTATGTGACTTCTGATTCTAATTCTTGGTACATTACATTACATTCCCTTTCACCAAGCTCCAAATTAAAGTTTCGCCTTTTCATAATTTCTGTGACTTGTAATTTGTAAACATGTCCAGTATAAATTATACTACACGCACTGAAGGGCAGACGATAATAAACACGATAACTTGGACGATACCGAAGTTTATAAACCTTCTAGAAAATAAATCATCAAAAGACATTCGCACGGAGAAGTCTAAAGACAAGAATTCAGATGTGGCAGATACAAGATTCCAATTAAAAATGATTTTCCTGGGCCGCGACAACGATCTCATAGAATTATATTACTTGTCGCCGGTGCCAGTGTTCCTGAAGGCCATCCTCACGATGTGTTTGAAACGGTTCGAGGAGCGCTCGATCGTCATCAAGGAGTATCACACGGTGCAAGCGAACAAGTGGCAGTATCTGTCGACGCTATTCAAGAAAGAGATAGCGGGGAACGGTGGGAGGGACCTGTATCTGCTCAGCGACGGCAGCCTGCGCCTCAAGTTCCAGTTCCTGGTCACTAACGACATCAAGGTAAACGAAAATACAGTTCCAAAAACACAATTGGCATATGACTTTGAAAATCTTCTGAACAATGGTCTCTTCTCTGATATAACTATAAAATCTGTGGAGGGCATCGAGCACAAGGTGCACAAGGCCGTGCTGGCCAGCAGGAGCGCAGTCCTCAGGGCTCATTTCGAACACAACACTACCGAGTGCTACACCAACATAGTCGAGTCACCCTTAGAGTCAGATGTCCTGAATGAAGTACTCACTTTCATATACAGTGACAAAGCACCGAAGGTAGATGAAATGCCTGAGAAGTTGTTGGCTGCTGCGGATTACTACCAGCTGAGTCGTCTCAAGAGCCTCTGCGAGGAATCCTTGCACAAGAAGCTCACAGTGGAGAATGCAATAGAGACTCTTCAATTAGCAGACTTGCATTCTGCCACGGCACTGAAACTGTCTACATTGGAGTTCATCAAGGACGGACAAGCCAAGCTCATCACTAACACCGAGGGCTGGGCTAAAGTCAAATCAGTTGAGCTGATCAAGACTATTTATGAGTACATCATGAATGACGACATGGAAATTGACATTACTTAAATGGGATGCTGCAAACATTACATTGATGGTGATGTAAGTATTGTTACAGAATATTGTTAAGAAAATATACATTAGGACATTTCAATTTGCCATAATATATTTCAATTTCAAATGTTTAATGAAATATACATTCAAATCAGCATTTAAAAACAAAATAATTACATTCCATTTACTATTTATTTTGTCTTTTATGAAATGGTTGGAAACAGAAATTAGGAATTAAATGATTTGACTATGGCCGTAGTTATGTGCCACATAATTAATAGTACGGTAATAAAAACACATTTTAATAAAATTCTGTTTTATTTTTCTTTCCCGGTCTCGACATCACTTTCACTGTGGCCACTGTCTGCTTCAGAGTCACTGGAGTCACTGGAATCACTTTCACTTTGATACACTTTCACATGAGCTCTATTGGTATTTGTGAACAAGTCATCCTCATCATCCTGGTGTGCTCCCTTCGGAGTGTCGAGGAACTCTGGGGGCCACACATTGTTTTCTTTATAATATTTTATGGAGTCCTTGTTCATGATTTTCACAATCTCCGCTTTTACTTTGTCACCCTCCGTGATGGGCTCCACCAGTATGTAGTCCCCTCTCTTCACCCATATATTTTTACGGAATTTAGTTGGCATTGATACTAGATATTCTTCTCCTGTAGGAGTTGTAATCTGAAACAGGAATGGATAAGAGATATTCTTAAACTTAATGGGCTATTTTAGCAAGTCAATTTATGTAATAGTGTAGCAATATATAAGATAAAACTAAGCAAGGGATAGGCATACTGATAGATCTGAGATGGGAGCCATGGGAGGTGAGTATTTTGAAGAGTAATTAATGAGCTTGGGAACAACATTTATTTTTGAAATATACAATTTTTAACTTAAACCAATTGTTTTTCTCTAGCATTTCAAATACCTTCACAATCAATTTTTAAAGTTTAGTAAAAAAGTCCATGCGCTGCTATTTCTGTGATTCCACTTGCGTCTGATGTGACATCATCGGATTCCATTCTCTCACCCGCCTCATTTTGCTAGGACGTGTTGTGCGCATAACATCATATTTATTATTTGGGAATCTTATCAAAATTTCTTCAAAAAACAGTTTATAAATACTGTATTGTAGCTCAGTGTAAAAATACATGAATGAGTACATGAAATAAAATCTTTATTTGTGTGCCAAGAGGTGAAAAAGTAAGAAAAAAATAGTGTAATGCAATGAAAAGGGACACCAAAAATAATAAATCTTTATCCAGCATAATTGCATTGCCGTGGAGATAATATAGTGATAAGATAATAATAAAAAAATAATGTATCTTTATTTATAAACGAGTAACTGCCCTCGCTTTGCTTCGGTTTTCTTATTTTTTTACACCTTGGGTAACATTATTGGAGTTTTATTAAGGATCCCTAATTTTTTTTTAATATAATATAGCCTATGTTACTCGGGGATAGTGTAGCTTCCCAACAGTGAAAGAATTTTTCAAATCGGTTCAGTAGTTTCGGAGCCTATTCAATGCAAACAAAAAATCAAATCTTTCCTCTTTATATATTAGTATAGATTATGCATGTATTTCTATTTCTATGCTTTTAAGTAAAACATATATTAAGCTTAAAAGTTAGCAAACAAGTCATAAGTTCAGTGTAAACATATAAAGATATTTAATAATTAAGCATAGAATAAGAGAAAACTATACTAGCATAGAACTACTGCTACTACTACTCACTATTACAAATGTTAAGATAAGAGCATTCAGTCTCCGCCTACAAACTATTTTATGGTTTGGCAGGTTGTTTATAAACGAGTTAATTGGTAATTAAATAAATAAAAAAAATTAACTTTATTATAAAATATTTTGATAATAATTAATTTTTTGTCATTAATTGCCATTTGATTCATTAATTGGGCTTGCAAATAGGTACTTAATTTTGGATTTCTCTTCTTCCAGATTGCAGATAAATTGATAGAAATACGCATCGTATCGAAATGAAATAAAAAGTATTGTTTTGTATAGGGTAAACATGAACTTTTTATTTTCCAACCTCATTGTTTTTGTACATTTTCTAAGAGTTTAGTTCATATGAAGACCAACGTTCCGCTTTGATTCCTGCAGATCATAACGCTAAAGCGAAAACCAATTATATGAGAGAACCTAAACGATGCTTTACCTCATGAAGGTTATTCCCTCTACTTCTTAACACTTTGACAATGCTTTGATTTTCTTTAGGTAGTTCATAGTCATCCCATAACGCTTCATTCATCACATGCTTCCTTTTATTTACTTTAGACATTTTATTGCAATGAAATCAAACAAACATTTAAATTATTTGGATTTACATTCATCACATCACAGTCTGATCTTCTCTTTGTTTTTGGTCCCTGTCTGTCAATTCTGTCATTCAATGTCAGCAAAGTCAAAGCCAAGGATATTTGATGATTAAACGAACTTACCTGTAAGTGAAGTTCAATCCCAATTATTCGAGAGCTTCGTTCGAAGATATTAGCATAGCAATACTTGTAGTAGCCACGTACCGCCCGCCATTTCGCACTGAATTTTAGAGGTAGATAAAAAATAAAACATGAAATTATCAATTTTTGTAGGGTAGATTTGTAAAACCTCACTTAGCTGGGGCGCTCTCCTCCTCGGTTCGTCATTCAGTTCAGAGATTTGCTGAGCTGTTTCATGTTTCACGACTAGGGGTGTAGTGTATATGACATTTACACTAGGGAGGGGGGGATGCTAATATCTTCGAACGAAGCTCTCGAATAATTGGGATTGAACTTCACTTACAGGTAAGTTCGTTTAATCATCAATTATTCTTCGAGTTTCGTTCTCGATATTAGCATAGCAATACTTGTAGACGTTTAGAGAAGGTAGTCGTGAAACTAATGATGTTTATTAGCTTATCATTATTTTTAATTGTAATAATGATAGCAATATTTTACTCTTTAATTTCAATCTATTGAACAATATATTGGTGACAACAGTATGTATACTTATGTAATACCGTATATATAACACACTCGGTAATTATGCTACTGATAAGTAGTTAACTGTATTTGCTATGAACATGACGAGTGTAATGTTAACCGAATAAAGTGGAATATCCACTGAATTCTGCAATTTTTATGTAAAATATTCATTAAAATATTTAAGGATAATAAGTAAATTACTTAAATGAGGTAAATATAGATTTGGCAATATTATCGATAATATATATGGTATCCTTTCTATGTAACCCTTGCCAGTACTAAGAGAGTAAGTAATTTGATGATAATTGTGTTGACTGAAATTTGTTCTTTCCCGAAAGATCCATTTTTTTGTAGCTTTTGGTCACACTACTACAGCGAGTGTAGCAACGAAAGCAGCAACTATGTCGCCAACCACAAGTAATTCCAAACCTGTAAGTAGGAATAAAAATTATCTATAAAAACACTGTTTTAATTAAAACATTATCTATCTATATATGTATATAAAACATAAAACGTTTGTACGGATGTTTTCTATAGACTGTGAAACCATCCAACCGATATGCCTTAAAATGGTTTCATTTGAAAGGCAATAATCCGAAAGTGGTTTGAGGCCATTAAAATCCATCCATTGATAAAGTAGATTTTCCATTTTTCCCATACAACAATTTGAACAGATTGTTAACACAAAAAACTGATCTATAATTGTTATCAGAGATTTTGTAAGTGTAGTGGAACACACAGAGCATCCACCAGTCCTGTATAAAAAACGAAATCAATGTATTGACTTCTTTTAGAGTTCGGCCGAAAATCACATGAAATATATGTGCTGTAAAAAATACTAAATTGAATAAAATTGGATATTATTATGTTCTGAATTAATTAGTTTTTAAGTAGAAGGCCGCAATGAAAATATTTTCTATAGAAAAATATATAAAATATAATCCTTATTTGTCTAGACTGATTTGACCAATTAGCAAGGACCTGGGTGAACTGCGGTAACCTTATGATCTGTAGAATTAAAACTTGTGTGAAACAATAAGGGAAATTCGATTACAAAGTATTGTAAGGATAAAATTGTTTTCGTGGCGAATTGACGATACGCAAACTACTGTTTTCCATCACATATGCAGTAATATGCGTAAGCAGTTGGGATGTTTTTATAAGTGAAACAATATCCGGACTTCAATCCGGTAACGATAGTGTGATTAGTTAAGTATATAATACCCAAAATAAAATTACTCAATGTTAAAAAAATTATGGGTGGAGGCCATTAAGAAACAATCTCATTGTTAAGTTTATAGGATGACAGATATACATATAGGCGGACCGCAGTCGTAAGACTTGAATATAATAAAATCAAACCACAATACCCTAAGTGTACCTCCGTCCTAGAACTGACACCTGCAACATTAAAAACAAGTAAGTAAAAAATAAGTACGTTGAGAGTACGTACTCGTATATTGTAATCCACGAGAACTACTGGCGACAAACTGCTTCGCAGTTTGACAGACGTGTAAAGCATGCAATTGTACTTGTTTGTTGAAATAAATAAATAATAAATACATTATTGTTTGTCTTATTTTACAACATCATTTGATGGCAAAGTTTACCGCTCATTTGTTGAGTATAATGTTGTCATAGTGATAATGTCTGGTTACTTTGGAGGCGGAACCCCGTTGTTGAGGCATGCACATAAGGAGCATAACATTGTATAATTATACAATCTACGGTATACATGTATGTTTTGCATGTATAGAAAATGTTTGTATCTCTAGCCTAGTATGCAAAAATGAATCAATCGTCCGCT
The DNA here is from genome assembly GCA_951805285.1 of Thymelicus acteon. Taxonomy (NCBI): domain Eukaryota; kingdom Metazoa; phylum Arthropoda; class Insecta; order Lepidoptera; family Hesperiidae; genus Thymelicus; species Thymelicus acteon. Next base: position 15,556,905 of record OX638234.1, read on the forward strand.
AGCACGGAAATATTCAAAAATACGCAATAATCAAAATTTTTACTTTTAATGAAGCAACAAATAAATTAACTAATACATTAAGCAATGGTTAATACAATTAATCGTACATATACAGGGGGTATACAGTAGTATACCTGCTATTTGTAATTGCATTATCATTGACCGGCAGGCCAACCAGAAAATAATTCACTCAAGTTTGTTTATTATTATTAAGTAGAAAAAAGACAACTGTTCCGTACGCCTCAGTAAGTTAAAAACCCGTTGAAAATATTAGCTATAGGTACTAAGCCAAACGGTATGTACCTACGGTGTACAAACAGGATGTAGCTTAGTATTCTCTTCAATTCGGCTGAAACTGAACAACTGATCACATCAATTTATAAGAGTTTATAAAAACTTGAATTAAGTTGTCCTCAGATATTCAAATATAATTTGAAATTCGGAATTAGTACTCATAATTTCATATGCCCATATAGGTATCAATTTGTACACATACATTTATTAGTTTACTTTCAGTCTAATTAAATCCATACTACATTATATTTCAATGTCTGAATCGTTATTGTCTTTTTTATTGAAACATGTGCGATGTTATTGTACTTATAATTAGGTACATTTATGTCAATTGCTCCACGATGACATAAGAATGGTATGTTCCCGAATTTATCAATAAGAGAATCTTTCGTGAATCAACAATAGATTTGATAGATAAAATCTCTTAGTTTTATTATTATTATATATCCATTTAGAACTTACGTCTACGGCTGACAGTTTTAAGCGGTTTTTAGGCTGGCTTTGTGTGAGAGTCACATGCATCATTAGACCAGCAGGTCGAACAATTTTTACGCCCCTTACTGCGGTTGTCGGAAACATTACTGAAAAGTTACTGTTGCTTAAGGGCCTGATGACAGGCTTAGCTGGTTATTGAATCGCAGACTTTATGATCAAAGAGGAATTTAATTCACAAGCCACGAAAAAAAACGGCGTCACCAACGCGTTGTCAACAGAATAGACAGCTACTGTTGTTAAGGTATCACCGTCGGTATTCAGTACCACCGTAACAGTGGTGCGGTTAGCAAAAAACTTTTAAAAGTTGATATTATAATAATTGTTATAACAACTTCACACTACTTCGCCGTCGGCGATAACACTCCGGTGAACTTCAAAGTTCTAGATCGATGAAAGTAGTGCAATTGTCACCCCGATAAGCGCGTCGACGAAGGTTTTTGGCAGTACTAAGATGCAATTTGCAGTTGGCGAGAGAATCCCCTTGGTTGGTGTAAATTGTAAATGGTGTTGGGTTTAAAATTTAAATGAACCTGTTACGTTTACATTTATTGTGAAATAAATAAGTAAATAAATAATATACAGCTATTGCTCGTTGAATAGAAATCCTTCGCAGTTTCATGCGAATAAATAAGTACTTGTTTCAGTTCACCGTATGTTTTCCAGCGTGACGTGAGTTCCTTCAGAAATATATATGTAAGTATATTTTTTTTTTTGTTTGAGTAAACAGTTACCCCAAAGGTAGATCCAGTTATCAAGTACTTTGTTCAACGAATAGCGTACAGTATTAGTTCCGTATGGAATATACGCTAATCGTGGAAATACCCCACAAATAGATCCGAATTGCGAGTACTTCTTGTTGCAGTTGTCTGCGTCACACGGTGAGGATTCTTCATGGAATACATGTACAATGCAGAGAAAATACCCCACAAGTTGATCCGAAATGCGAGTACTTCTTGTTGCAGTTGTCTGCGTAACACAGTGAGGATTCTTCATGGAATACATGTACAATGCAGAGGAAATACCCCACAAGTAGATCCGAATTGCGAGTACTTCTTGTTGCAGTTGTCTGCGTGACACTGTGAGGATTCTTCATGGAATACATGTACAATGCAGAGGAAATACCCCACAAGTTGATCCAAATTGCGAGTACTTCTTGTTGCAGTTGTCTGCGTAACACGGTGAGGATTCTTCATGGAATACATGTACAAAGCAGAGGAAATACCCCACAAGTAGATCCGAATTGCGAGTACTTCTTGTTGCAGTTGTCTGCGTAACACTGTGAGAATTCTTCATGGAATACATGTACAATGCAGAGGAAATACCCCACAAGTAGATCCGAATTGCGAGTACTTCTTGTTGCAGTTGTCTGCGTAACATGGTGAGGATTCTTCATGGAATACATGTACAAAGCAGAGGAAATACCCCACAAGTAGATCCGAATTGCGAGTACTTCTTGTTGCAGTTGTCTGCGTAACACTGTGAGAATTCTTCATGGAATACATGTACAATGCAGAGGAAATACCCCACAAGTAGATCCGAATTGCGAGTACTTCTTGTTGCAGTTGTCTGCGTAACACTAATTCGAATGTAATGCGAGCAGTGAACCCACAGGAGTCCCCAAAGGACAATCCGATTATGTTTTGTATTTATATACTATTTCGATATAAATTCATTACGGAATACTAGTACTAGTACATACTAGCGATGGAAGAACCCTATAGGTAATTATTGTTAGAAGGTACTTTTTTATTTTTCTTTCCTTCTAAATAAGAAGGGCTTCAAAAGAAAACCCGATTAGGTTTTGTATTTGTACACTACTGCAATATAAATCCCTTATGGAATACATATACTAGCTATTGACAGGTACTTTTTTATTTGGAATCCTTCAAAGGATAATCCGATTGTTTGTATTTATATTGTTGCAATATAAATTGATAACTTCCTTACGGAATACATTTACTAGCGACGGAAGAACCCCACAGGTAATTCCGGTTAGCAGGTATTTATTTGGAAGCCTCCCAAGGACAATCCAGTTATATATGGTATTTAAATAATATTGTAATATATTTTTCATACGAAAAAACACGTGCTAGTAATGGAGAAAAAAAGAGGAATCCTTGAAGGTATCCATATAAAAACCATATATTCACTGATATATAACAGATATTCTGTTTCTGCTTCGTAATTGCGTGTAAATTCCTTGCGAATTACATTTGCAAGCAATTTTTAACCGACTACTAAAGTAGGGTTATTTATGATTTTAAGTTACTTGCTGTATTCTTTAAATACTGGAATCCACCTACCTGCTGATTACAAGCGTTGATGAATCGCTATCCAATCCAATCCAACGATTTCCTGTACGGATCCAACAATACACACTGCAGATCACTTTTACTTTGGTAAATTTTTCGTTCTAAACTTTTTATTCTTTTACACAAGTAATTGATTTCTTCCTGACTATTAAACTATATTTTAAGCATTTCACTTTTAACTTCAATTTTGCGCCCGTGCGAAACAGCGAAGCACTGAAACGTGAATGACGAACCGAGGAGGAGAGCGCCCCAGCTAAGTGAGGTTTTACAAATCTACCCTACAAAAATTGATAATTTCATGTTTTATTTTTTATCTACCTCTAAAATTCAGTGCGAAATGGCGGGCGGTACGTGGCTACTACAAGTATTGCTATGCTAATATCGAGAACGAAACTCGAAGAATAAATTACGCTATCTGGATCACTGACTTTGTAGAGGTAAAGTACTTGAAGTTCGATGACGTCATAACGGAATGGCCATTTTTGTATTGTGTCCATGTTATCTATAGTTCCAGGATATATCATTCGATTGTGATTTTTTTATAATGGTATAAAAACATCTAAGATGATCAATATAATTATTACTATAATATAGATGTACCATAATTTTATACTGTAATTTTCAATTTACACTTAATGCAATTATTTAAATTCGATAATTATGAATAAATTTTAGTAAAAACTATTATTTCAATGTTATAATTTTTACCTCTAGCAAAATTACTTACAGAAAACATTTTGGAGAACCATATCAAAAGAGGACATAATTTTTAGAAGTAAAGGACCCCTATAATGTGCATGATGACAGATTTTAAAATACTGTTCTATATTGTTGGGAAATATATTATAATTACAACGTATATCATATTTCCGCAAAAAATAAGATTTAGTATAAAATAAATACACTTCAAGTCTTATGTTTAAAATTCGCACCATAACACTTCAAAGTGTTATGGATGGCGTCGCTGGTCACGTCACGCCTCAGGAAAATAATAGACAAGATGTTATTGTCAGTATGGTCATATTCGTTGGTTTTAAGAGGCGTGACGTTATTCGCGCTGATTGAGCGTTCAAGTATCATGGCGGCTTGTCGTATTATTATATCAAAAATATTGTTAATGTCGCTCATAATAGTACGATAAATGCGTGTTTTGTAATCCATTATTAGGGTTTCATTAAATAAATATATAACTTCTATAGCACCCACAGTGTTTGAGCCGTCTAATCGTAACTCAAGGGTACGTCGTGTCCCCGCTCGTTTACTAGATTAGTACAACGTTCGCAGCACTAGAGTAACAGCACATCCCTAATCCTACAGAGTAATCTGTGGAGTGTGACGTACGCCACGCAAATGCGAGTTGCGCGCGCTTTTCGTATTTTATATTAATTCTGGGACTCCTGCGCAACCCGAGTAAAGTTCTGTTTTAATTCAATTGCTATAAACTGAATACACCAATAATTGCGAAAATAGTCTTTTATATCATCCATCCTTGGTCCAAGACTATACTTCAGTGATTTTTACTTACTGTCATCATGCCTATTATAATAGACAACCTCATTCAGGCCTATGATTGGTTGAATGGTCACGTCATCGAACTTCAGGTACCTCTACAAAGTCAATGATCCAGATAGAGTAATATATCCATGGGTCCTACATCTATTTGTTGAACTTACATTTCATAGTGTTTAAGTACTCTGTGGTGTTGTATATTTATTTGTCATTTTGACATCTGTTTAAATTATGTTGTGACAGACGACAGTGTGACTTGTGTGTGAGTTGTTAATAGAAATTGATGTGAATATTCTAATATCATTAATTACTGAATAATAAAATAGTAATATATAAAATGACAACAACTCTTACTATTAATCTCAAGCGAGTCAATAAAGTCTATCATGAAGGGGTAAGATTTTAAATGTTTATCTATTTAATACCTGAAGGGTTTAGTATATTTAAATATGTTTACCATAGTTTTGAACGTGTGGTGATTTGGTCAGGAGACAATAGCAGGAGTGGTGGTGGTGGAGAGCAGCGGCGACGTGCGGCACGAAGGCCTCTCGCTGCTGATGGAGGGGGTGGTCAACCTGCAGCTCAGCACCAAGAACGTTGGCATCTTCGAGGCATTCTCCAATAGTATCAAGGTACTTTCACTGATTCACTGATCATTTCATAACAGAAGTAGTTTAGTATCCCAATTTCAATTGGTAGAAGTAAGAAGTATTTTTTTTTAAGTAATTATTTTTTAATCTTTAATTGCTATGAAAATTAATAAAAAATAATTAAAAATTCTGTGGGTGAATAATCAATCATCTCCTATTTTCGTACCTTTAGGGTGGGAATTAAATTTTCAAAAAAATGGGACCAACTTAAAGACATACCCTATCCATTAAAAAAAGGATCATGAAAATCGGACCACCCTGTGCCGATTGCTGCGTGATTATACATTAAAAAAATAATAGTTCAAAAAAACTAAGAAAACACACTTATAGAAAATCCAAGTAAAAAAAATTGAAAATAAATTTGAATTAAAAATCATGTAATTGTAAAAAAAGCGTGGGGTGCTTTTAAAGATATTATCCCTTCTACTCATTGACACCATGCACCCCACGCTTTTATTACAATTACACGATTTTTATTTCAAATTTATTTTCTATTTCTTTTAGTTTTTTTTTGAACTATTATTTATTTTTAATTTTTTACTTTGATTTTTTGAAATGAAATTTAGTTTTTTTTTATTTCTTTCTTTTTTCTTTAAATATTGAATTGTCATCGATCCTCGATAAGTCTACGAAGTTTGAAAGAAATCTGACCGTTTAAAGCTAATATAAAGCGTGTAATTAGGTTTTCTTTCTTTCTTTTTTTCTTTAAATACTGAATTGTCATCGGTCCTCAATAAGTCCACGAAGTTTGAAAAGAATCTGACTGGTTGAAGTGGGTCAAAATCAAGTTCAAAGAGAAGTTACAAACAAACAAACAAACAAACAAACATACAGGTGAAGCTAATATAAAGAGTAAAAAAAAAACAAATACAATGCATCAAATTGACAACATCTTTTTTTTTCGCCGGTAAAATTGATAAGTGATTAAAAATTCATCAGAAACCTAAGTAATTTTGATAGGTTCTAGCTTAAAAATATTAATTAATAAATTAATCATAAATTCATAATGGATAATGTTAAATATAGTAAGTTATTTGAATTTTTTTTTTGTCATAATTATTATGATGAGTCAATAAATTAGCTAAAGCTAATAACAAGGAGTGGTACAAGATTTGTAGGACAGTTTAAATTCTTTTTGTTATTGTACAATGAACAGCACAGCATTCTAATTACTCAGCACCAGCCCTGGCCCTTGATTAGGGTACAGCAGGATTCTCATTCAATGAACTTTGGTTGAGACTTTCACTTCACATAATTGTATTGTATCAGTGGCAGACCTAGGAAGTTTTTCGAGGTATGAGATCTCCAAAGGCCTATTCAAAACAAACTGGCTAATGTTATCTCCCTGCCTAAGGTGGACTCCACACTATAAGAACAACATTATACAGACATATAAAGTATTTTATACAATGTGTGTCCTGTGCCTGTGCACTGTGCAGCCCATAACGCTGGTGCACACGAGCCTGGAGCTGGTGGCGGGCGGCAAGATCCCGGCCGGCCGCACCGAGCTGCCGTTCGAGCTGCCGCTGCGCGCGCGCCGCCCCGCCGCCCCCGCGTCCCCTGGCGCGCCCGCCGCGCCCCCCGCACTGCTCGAGACCTACCACGGCGTGTTCGTCAACGTCATGTACACGCTGAAGGCCGCCATGCGCCGCTCCTTCCTCAACAAGCCGCTCAACGCCACCTGCCAGTTCTTCGTGCAGTACCCGCCGGTGAGACACACACACACGCACACGCACGCGCACACACACACACACACACACACACACACACACACACACACACACACACTTTCACACCACAACATAAGGTTTGATTAGTCTAAACTACGGATATAGCATTCCATAGAGATTTCAGGGGTACATTTTGTTATCTGTCACGAGTACTGAGGAGTGAGAGGACTATGAGACCAACAGCATATCAATTATGTTACCGCATTTGTATGTTTTATGGCGTAAACAACCTACCTAGTAGTAACCGGCCATATAAATAATAGAAGGATGATTCATTGTACAGGGCTCTGGTTAAGCATGTCGTGTGTAAAATGTAATGTGATATGTGCGGGCAGACGGCGCCGGCGGTGGCCAAGCCGGTGCGCTGCGAGATCACGCCGAGCACGATCCGCGCGGGGGGCGGCGCGGGCAGCGCGGGGGGCGGCGGGGGCGTCATGCCGCAGTTCCAGATCTACGCCGAGATCGACTCCACCGTGTGCGCGCTCGACAAGCCCATCACCGGAAAGGTACCTGTTACCCCCCACTTTTTTCAATCTCTGACGCAAAAGAAGGTCCTGAAATAATGAAGTGGATGATCTGGAGTCTAGTGAATTGCAACTGGAGAGCCCTGGCGGCACAGCTTTGTCCGATGTTCAGCAGGTGAAGTTGACTTACAATCAAGGCTATTCTCGAGTCTGGCATCTAAATATGTACATATGTGACAGATAATTCAAAGGTATTTAAAAAAAATATAGCTGATTCTTTCATTTATAATCTGAAAAGTCTATTATGCCATGCCAGCCTTAGTTTCCTTACTGAAAGATAGATAGAAGCAATATACATTGCGTTATCGCGAAACTGACGAATTTTACTGCCGGTGGCGGTGCGCAGACATTGCGCCACTAGAACGAAGACGTTTTCTCCTTTGAAGTCTCGCTGCTCACAGATTATACTTTACACCCGAGGCATTTCTGTCGCGTTTCGGGCAGGAAGGCGGTGAATCCTGCCTAGTTTGTGTGGTATTGTGATGGATGGATGCGATGTTCCAGATCCGCGTGGAGGAGTGCGCGGTGGGCATCAAGTCCATCGAGCTGCAGCTGGTGCGCGTGGAGACGTGCGGCTGCGCCGAGGGCTACTCGCGGGACGGTACGCATCACTACTACATAGCATGCTTAGTCACTTCTGTTATATTGCAGGAATTGTAATCTGTGCAGGAAGTCCAACGATTTTGCAAAGTGACACTGTTGGTACGGATTACATTTTAGTCGTATTGGGGCAGCTTAGAATACTGACCCCAATCCCATGCCGGATGGGTGTTGTTAGAGGAGACTAAATCCGGCCTGCTGGTGGTAGGGCCCCTCAGAGGGATTATATCATTAATTTTAATAGTTCAATCAAGACTGGGGGCTTCAGAGCCAGTTCTTTTCTTTCTTTTTTTCTCTGTTTGTTATGCACTCATACAACGCCAATGTTTGAATTCAGTGCGCCTCGCATCTCCGTAAATGAGGCCTTTGGTGCCTTTGGTGTTGCTAATGTCCATGGGCGACGTTAGCCACTTACTATCTGGTGGATCGTCAGCTCGTTTGCCGGATATTTTCATTAAATAAAGTGTGTGTGTGTGCACAGCGACGGAGATCCAGAACATCCAGGTGGGGGTGGGCGACGTGCGGCGCGCGCGCGATGTGCCGCTGCGCATGGTGCTGCCGCGCCTCTTCACCTGCCCCACCACCGCCACGCCCAACTTCAAGATCGGTACTACCACTACACCCACCATATCAATACCAAGCTTATGTGTGCCTTCACATTAGGTCGCAAGCTGGCGCAAGCGCTTGCTGGCGAGAAACATTTGAAAGTGGGCTGGGTCAGCGCGAGAGTACAGATCCTTGAAACAAGGAAGCTCCAGTGCTACCGATGCTTTGAAACTGGTCATGTCCGCCAGCAATGCAGGAGCCCCATTGACAGGAGCTCGTACTGCTACTGCTGTGGTGTACCTGGTCACAAGGCTCGCGAGTGCACCGCACGGGTGCCTAAGTGCTCAGTGTGCTCCGATCTAGGTCTGCCTGCAGACCACCGTCTGGGAGGGGATAAATGTACACCTCCCAGAAAGAGTAGGACTCCGAGGGATATGCAGGTTCCTTCAAATAGTACAAGGGCTGGAGAACAAACACTATCGGCAAGCCAGACACAGGAGGCTATGGAGACCCAAATTTCTCAAAATTTTGGGTTCTCCAAGGCAACTTGAATCACTGCCGCGGGGCGCAAGCCCTGCTATTGCAAACTCTCGCGGAGTATTCAGTTGCCTTGGCGGTAGTAGCGGAGCCCTACGATGTACCGGACCATCCTCGGTGGTTTGGAGACAATGGGAACTCTGTCGCTATCTATTGGAGTGGAGGGGAAAGCGATCCTTGCTGTTCCCTCTTAGAAAAAGGTCTGGGCTTTGTTGCCGTGGAGTGGGGTTCTCTGGCCCTAGTGGGTTGTTACATCTCACCCAACTGTGATTTCGCCGCATACGAGTCGTACTTGGACGATTTGGCTGCTTGCATCCGAAGATGCCTGCCCCGTCCAACAATTGTTCTGGGTCACTTCAATGCTCGGTCTAGAACATGGGGAGACACTCAGTGCAATCGCAGGGGAAACACAATAGAGGAATGGGCGGCAGGTTTAGATCTCCGGCTCTTGAACCGGGGTTCTACTAGCACCTGTGTGCGGTGGCAGGGGGAGTCGATCGTGGATCTAACATGGGCGACTCTGCCTGCTGCACGCTTGGTGTCAGACTGGAGAGTTGCTGAAGAGTTGGTCACTCTATCCGATCACCGCCACATCATATTCCAAGTGGCCCTGCGACCTTCAAATCGATCTCATCGCCGAAACATCTCGTCGCGACGTTGGTCCCTCAAGCGGCTTGATCGCGACAAACTTATCGTCGCTGCCAACGTTGCGGCATGGCCGGAGAGAATCTTTTCCGAACCGGAAGGGGAGGCCCAATGGTTTCGGGATACGATGACGACGCTTTGCGACGTGTCGATGCCCAGAGCCAGACGGTACACCAAAAGGAAGGCCGTGTACTGGTGGTCTGAAAATATTGCTCAGTTGCGCACTGTGTGCTTTATAGCTAGACGCCAGTACACGAGGACCCGTAGGAGACGGCGAGCTACAGTCGGAGAGATAGAAGGGGCTTATAAGGCCTACCGTGATGCCACAAAAGCACTCCAGGATGCCGTGGCGGAGGCAAAAGCTCGAAGCTGGAATGAGCTCATGGAGGGACTTGATAGGGATCCATGGGGGCGCCCATACAAAATGGTACTCGGCAAGCTCAGACCGTGGGTCCCTCCTTTGACGGAAACTCTGGACCCGGATTTTGTGGGAGAAATAGTAAATACCCTATTTCCGTCCGCCCAGGATAGTCCCTCATCGTTATCTTCTTCGCCGGAGCACTCAGAGTGGTTTGAGGATTTAGAAGTGTCCGAAGATGAGCTAATACAAACTGTGAGGCATTTCGGAGCAAGAAAGACCGCTCCCGGCCCAGATGGCATTCCTGGCCGGGCATGGGTATTAGCCTTATCTGTCCTGGGGAACTGATTAAGGCGGTTGTTTAGCAACTGCCTCCGCCTTGGTGCGTTCCCTTCCGGCTGGAAAGTGGCGAAACTGGTCCTCTTGAAGAAGGTAGGTAGGGCCGCGGACTCACCCTCTGCATACCGACCCATATGTTTATTGGATGAGGTGGGAAAATTGTTTGAACGGGTGATTGCCGCCCGTCTCAACAATCACCTATCGCAGGAGGGCCCTGACTTGTCGGACAGCCAATTTGGTTTTCGTCAGGGCAGGTCTACCATAGACGCGATCCTTTGCATCCGTTCCCTGTCTGAACAGGCTGTAAGAAAGGGCAGGGTAGTGTTGGCGGTGAGTCTTGACATCATCAACGCCTTCAACTCTCTGCCCTGGGAGGCAATTAGGGAGGCACTGATCTATCACAATGTGCCTCCCTACCTACGGGATACAGTCGGGGCGTACCTACACGACAGGTATATCCAATATATGGGTCGGGATGGATCATTGCACAAGAGGTCTGTTAACTGCGGGGTTCCACAAGGGTCAGTGCTAGGGCCTCTTCTGTGGAACCTGGCGTACGACGCGGTCCTGCGTATCGAACTCCCGTTCGGTATCAGTATCGTCTGCTATGCGGATGATACGATGGTACTAGCCGAGGGGGAGACCTTCGAGAGGACGGCAAGGCTCGCCGAACTTGGCGTGGCCTGTGTTGTTGCCAAAATCCTCGAACTGGGCCTTAAGGTAGCACCTTCCAAAACGGAGGCGCTGTGGTTCCACAGTCTTCCCAGGCGAATGGAGCCACCCAGTTCGATGATTCGTGTGGGTGACGTTGACGTCCAGGTGGGTCGGTATCTTAAATACCTCGGACTCACACTGGACGGTCGCTGGGGCTTCGAAGAGCACTTCGAGCGGTTAGTCCCCCGTATAGAGAAGGTAGTAGGGGCAATGCACCGGATGCTACCTAATCTCGGGGGCCCTCAGGAGGGAGTTCGCCGCCTCTATGCAGGGGTCGTGCGATCTATGACCCTCTATGGCGCCCCGGTATGGTCGCATAGACTGTCCGGAGTACGGCGCTGTAGAGCCAAACTGTACGGCGTGCAGCGGAGGATGGCCATCCGGATCGCGCGAGGTTATCGCACGATATCCTATGAGGCGGCAACCATCCTGGCACGTTTCCCGCCTTTAGATATACTGGCTGACATGGATGCGAGGGTTTATACCCGAGTTCGCTCCATTCGCCAAAGGGGTGGAAACGTAGCAGCTAATGAGCTCGGAGTGCTTAGGCGCAGGGCGTACCAACAAACACTTGTTGAGTGGCGCGTACGTCTGGAGGAGGAGAGGGCGGCGCGCCAACGTGTAGTTGGTGCGATCCTGGCCAGCTTTGAAGCCTGGATTGAGAGACGCGAAGGCAACGTCACCTACAGATTGACACAGATTCTCACCGGACATGGCTGTTTCGGTGAGTATCTGCATCGGATTGGACGCGAGGCAACAGCACAATTGGTGGCATTGTTGTTGTGGAGAGGACCGGGACGACGCACAGCACACGCTCGAGGTATGTCCTGCTTGGGCATCCGAGCGGCGCGTCCTGGTCGAGGGGATTGGAAGGGATCTTTCCCCGCCATCGGTAGTGGCGGCGATGGTGGCGGAAAAAGCCGCCTGGAAAGCTGTGGTCTCCTTCTGCGAAACCGTCATGGTAAAGAAGGAGACCGCCGAGCGGGATCGGGAGAGGGCCGATCCTGCTCGTAGAGGGCAACGGCGGGTTTGAAAAGGGGAAATTCAGTACGCAGGGGAGGCACCGGTGCGTTCATTAGAGATCCCGGAGCCTCACCATATGCAGCGGATGGCTGACGAGGGGGTTTTAGTAGGTAAAAATCCTACATAACCCGCAACCGGGTATCTTCCGAAGATTTCCCCCTCGAAAAAAAAAAAAAAAAAAAAAAGGTCGCAAGTAGTGCGGCAGCAGCGCGACAGCAGCGGATGCCTTCTCATTACAAATACAGCCGCGCGACTTGCTTAGATTAGGGTGGCCAGTTTATTTCAATAATGGACTCCAACGAGGAAATATCATTGTTGTTCCTGCTTTTGTTGGTTCTCCTTCGGCGCCATCGACGTCGCATTCATAAAAAATCATATATTTTTTTTTAGTTTTATCATTCTCTTATTTTAGAAGTTACAGGGGGGGGACACATTTTACCATTTTGGAAGTGTCTCTCGAGCAAACTATTCAGTTTAGAAAAAAATTATATTATAAACCTCAATATCATATTTGAAGACCTATCCATAGATAGACCTATCCACACGTATGGGTTTGATGAAAAAAAATTTTTGAGTTTCAGTTCTAAATAAGGGGAACCCACAAAATTTATTGTTTTTTTTTTTTCTATTTTTGTGTAAAAATCTTAATGCGGTTCACAGAATACATCTACTTACCAACTTTCAACAGTATAGTTTTTATAGTTTCGGAAAAAAGTGGCTGTGACATACGCGACGGACAGACAGACAGACACGACGAATCCATAAGGGTTCTGTTTTTTGCCATTTGGCTACGGAACCCTAACAAGTATATACTGGATTGATCCTTTTATTTCGAAATCGGCATGCGAATACTGATTATGTAACAGTATTCAAAGTGTTGAATTGAGTTGTTCATTTAAAAAAAAATATATATATTTTTAATGTATTTTAAATCTTTAACACAAATTATATTAATTGGAATTGTTAAAAACGCTTAAAAACTATTTTTAATATTAATAATAATGAATTCAAAATTGATAAAAGTTCAAAAAGAATCACGTGACTACAAACGCGCCAGATTTGGTCGCCATGTTAGTGACGTCATTTTGTTAAAGCAATTACACAGTGTTAGAAGCTTCTACGTGAATTGAGTAAAAATATCCGGAATTTAGTGCAAAAAGATATTCATAACACGTAATTTTATTGTAAATTTAAATGTTAAATGATTTATTCTTCATTAAATATTATAATAAAACTCTCTATTGATTGTACACACTAAATAAATTTAGATACCTAAGGTTACACTGTTTACTGGTAAATCGTGTCTGGGAGAAATCAGGGCAGGGTGTTAGGGGTATAAATCAGGGTTGTATGATAAAATTATATTTCATTTATCATACAACTAGCTTCTACCCGCGACTTCGTCTACCTAAATTTCACATATGGATCCTGAGAGAAGTGAAGAATGTGATTAATAAAAAAATGCACAATTCAATACTACAGAAATTCTATGCTAATAGTAGTAGGTACATACATATGATGACCCTATAGCCTAGTCGATAGCGATTCGATCCAGCGTGCGAAGTGAGGGTCCCAGGTTCAATTCCCGGCCATATCTAATAAAATGTGACAAATAATTATTTGTACTCGGATCTTGGGTGTTATAGTGACGTATTATTTGTGTTGACCATGCCACCCGCGACACAGGGAAATCTACTGCGGTGGTATGGGTCTGTACGCGCTTTGTACATTAAACTGGTACAATATATAATTTTTTTTGTCTCCGAAATACGCCAAGTTGGTCAATGATCACGACTCGTGTGGCGAATCGTTACCACTCCAGATCGCTAAGTCAAGGATCGATGACCCACCCAGATTCGATGCGAGGTGGATGCTGCGAGATGGTTTGAATGATTAGTTTGTATTTCTGTTCTTGGTCTGAGTGTGTGTCCTTGTGTTGTCTATGGCACCCACGACACTGGGTATCCTAGTATGGGGCTATGAGTGTGAAGCGTTTATTTATTTATTTATTTATGTACCTACTGGTTTTACAATGTTAACGATAATAATAACTAATATCTTCAAACACGGTTCCGTTTTACTCTACCATTGTTCTACCACGTGTTCCACTTTGTAGCCCCAGGACCCATCATCAGATCCTCATTGAATTTGAGTAGGATCAACGTTGCAAAATTCCTAACCTAATAAAATAAAACCATGAGTTGTTTCATAAAAAAACGGACATGTGCGTGTCAGGCCACGGGCAATGTAAGGTTCCGAACCAAATAGTAAGTTTATCGACTATGACTCATACTTATGTTTTACATAGCCGTGATAGTTTTCCTTGTAAATTCATCATATACCCTATTTTTGAGAATTTTTTCACTTGTCTAACTCCAACCATTTAGTCAACAGTTGGGGGGGACACTTGACTGTAACCAAAATTAGCACTTTAAAGCCAAATATTTTGCAAACGGACCCCTAATTCCAAAAATGGTCCATGCCAAATTACAGCTTTCTAGCACTAAGGGTCTGGGCGCTTTGCTTCGGACAGACGGACAGACGGACGGACGGACGGTCGGACGGACGGACATGATGAAACTCCGATTCCGTTTCCGGATTCCGATTTTACTTCGGAACCCTAAAAACGAATCTATGAACGAAAACTAAAATTTTACCTCTTACTCCTCGGGAAAACCGAAAAGGTCACAGGTACACATTTAACACTATCTTTGGGGTGTTTTTTTTTGTAGTATTCCCACGTAATGGTACAAAACAAGCACGATAACTTTTAAGGTTTAGCATTTTTGATATATTTATCAATATATTGACGATAATATCAAGATTTTATCAGTTAAAAGTCAAATCACAGTATCACCTGTATGCTGCAATGAATAGCAATTAACAAAGTGACGTCACACGCGCGCTCGGGTCTATTCGGGAATTGTCGGCGTGTTTTCGGTACTGGATTCAAAAACGTATTTTTGATTTGATGTAACTTTTAAATTATAGCGAATAAAAAAAAACTAAAATAACTTTGTTATAAAACTTATATATGAACTTTCCATTTAAAACAAAAAAAAATTTTAGGAAACAACTCAATTATGGTAGTAATGCGATTGCAACACTGGCTCGAAGCCGACTTAGCCGACTGACCGCACGCGGCTGCCGCGCTGCCGCCCGCTATGAAAAATCGCGTGTCGCGCGGCTGTCGCGCTGCTCTTTTTAGTATAGAAGTAGCAGCGCGACAGCCGCGCGTCTGTCGCGCTGCTATTGTCACGCTGCTGCCGCACTACTGGCGACCTAATGTGAAGGTACACTATAACTTATAACTGGCTCAAAATATGTACATTTAAAACACTTACCAGTAGTTAGAATTCTAGTCACGTCCATAATTAATCAATGAATTATCAATTTTCCCCATCGTCCACTTGCTTCTTGCTCTTGCTTCGTGGCTTCAACCTTTTATTGACCCACTAATGAGCACGGTAGCTCCTATTGAAGTGACCTCGAGCAAACACCACCACCCTGCTCTAGTGCGGATTGCTGGAGGAGTTAGTGGCCAATCCAAGTATCGGTAGAATTAATGTCGCCCGAATGACTCCGACAGGCTTACGCGCTGTCCTGCGTGGGCGAATCAACGCGAACGCGAAGCGAAAATAACAAACAGTCGAGATGTATTGAAGTGTCCTACGTGACCAAAAGCACGTAGAGGGCGTTGCGGTGCGGCGCGGTTTGAAGCGATCAGTTGGTTTGATATTTTCGCGCGAACTTCAGCGGCGCGGCGTATGTCGTATGTCAGTGGCGGTGAAGTGACAATTCGCGCGCACGTAGGACAGACTCGCCGCTTCGCTCCGCGTCGCACGGAATTCACATTGGACCGCTTCGCGATCGCGTTCGCGTTGATTCGCCCACGCAGGACACGGTGTTAACGACTGTTTATCTCACGATAAAAACCACGACCGCCGGCTTTACGTAGCTACCGAAAGACGGAAAATAAAAAAAATGCCACTAGCGATCAACCATTATCTTGTACTTGTATAACACGGCTAATAAAAACATTCACATGTTTTATTTCAACTTGAACAATGTGTACTCTACCAACTGTTCCAGAGTTCGAGTTAAACATAGCTGTGATATTCGAGGACGACTACCTAGTGACGGAGAACTTCCCTATCCTGCTGCTGAGGAGCAGGTAGCACGTGGCCCCCCCCTCCCAGCTGGCAGAGTGACCACTCTGTCGCTTGAAGCTATCACTGGCTGAGTCACTACGAGATGGATCCGATCGACTGTTAACTTTAGCTTTATGTATATACACTTCCTCTTGTTGATGTTGCTAAAGTTGAAGACTGCATTTAGAGGAGACGAGCGAACGTATCTAGCGCGACCTCCCTGAGCGCAGCTTTCAACATTTATGTTTTAGTTTTAATCAGTTAAAAAAAACATTAAACAAATTCTTAATAAATACGATTTTTATTACTTTTTCACTGTAATTTATACAAAATTAAATACATCCTTACTCTATAACCCTACCTATGATAGTTATTATCAGTGATGTACAAGATACCTTAAATAAAGTATTTGGAATACAAAATACAAAATACTTTTAAATTAAGTATTTCAGATACCAGATGCAAATAACTTTCTGGAATGGTATCTGAAATACTAGATACAAAATACGTATCTTTTAAATACTTTTTATAGATAAAATACTTTTGTAAAAAAACGTTTTTTAACTGACGAAAAAAAGGAGGAGGTTCTCAATTCGACACGTATATATATAAATATACTAAAAATTAAAAAATAATTACTTTTTAACAAAAAATTGAACCAACGAAAAAAAAACTGAAAAGTGAAAAATAAAATAAACCATTTAGTATTATAAATTAAGATCTTAAAATAAAATAAATAAATAATTTTGAAGCGGTGCCACACAGATGATTTTTCATCTGTTTGGCACCGCCACAAAATGGCGAAAAGATGTGCGCCGCGGTACTGCTGCCGTGTGCATCGCATGCCGCTCCCCTCATAAAATGAGCTTTATGTACTGAAATGAATTTTGCTTGTTTGTGTGGCTCCGTCTCAAAATTATTTATTTACTGTTAATTTAGGATTTTATTTTATAATACTAAATGGCTTATTTTTCGCTTTTCAGTTTTTTTCGTTGGTTTATTTTTTTGTTAAAAAAACGTGTGACACTCGGGGACTGCCGCGGTAAAGCTATTGCATAGCATTTGTTGCGAAATAAAACCTGACCCCACTTGCAGTCAGTACTAGGATAGTAAAAACATGCAAGCAAGTAGGCCAAAACAAAGCTGGGGTATTAAATTTCTCATCGGATTTGTTCATCTAGTAGCAATTAATTAAAGCGAGTACTAGGCGCACAGTCTTCGAGGATGCGACATCAGTGACACCGCATATGCCACAGTATGTGCGATCTTATTCACTCTTCGTTATTTAGCATAGGCACAACAAGGACGTCCATATCACGATCATGCACATTAAGCTATTATTGCCATTTCTCCCGTCATGCCAATCAATATGCGGAAGAGCGACAGTGATAGAACAAATCCATCACTGCCGCTTTAACAAGTTGTCTGACAATTTGTCAAACATCACGGTTTTTCTTGATTCGCTCGCCGCGCTCATGCCCGCGATAAAAGCTATGCAATAGCTTAAAAGTAATTATTTAATTAAAGTTTATTTTATCGTTTGATCGCGCAAACGTAATATTACATTTTATGACAACATAATAGTTATTATATATTTTTATTAAACTTCGATCCCGCTTTTAGCCGTGCGGTGATTCTGCCAATGTCAAGTATTAAACTATTACTGAGTACTATATTATAATATGAGTACACTATTACTAAAAGTATTTTAGCAAAGTATCTACAAAATACTAAGATACCAAACAAAAGGTATTTAAATACAAGATACGAAATGAATTTAAAAAAAGTATTGTAGATACAAGATGAAAATACGTATTTTGTATCTTGTATCTGTATTTCAGATACTTGTATCTTAGATAAGTTACATCTCTGGTTATTATACACGTTGATTTATCGAAAACCGAATTAGTTACAAAAACATTTAAGGTACCTGGGTCGAATATGGCCACATACCATTAATCCAAACACCAAAATTTGTAATAAACTGACCGCGACCATAAATTGTCGCTAGTGTCACATGTATCCGAACGACATACCTGTCACCCTTCCCGCCAGTGTCCACTGTCCACACCTTAGGGTATTTTAAACTAAATTTAAAGTCAGTTTTTTTTACATTGGATCGTCAAACATTCTTCAACAACAAATGTTGACCATTTGGGTGAAACGCTCCCAAAACTTGACCCCAAGTCCTAAATCTTAAATTATATAAAACTGCATAGAACTAAATGCACTATGTCAATAAAAAATGTTCTGGGTCCATGTATGTTTCAAGATCTGCTGGAAGAAATTGGAAACTCTCCTTATTCGATAATTGTAGATGAGACTACCGACACAACTACCACATAAGTGTAATGTATGATGATTTACTTTATTTCAAGGAAGAAGAATGATTTGGTTACAACTTTTTATAGAATAGTCAAAGTCCCAGATTGCGGTGCTACATCTCTTTACAATTTACTTTGCTCCACTCTGCAAGAAGATGGAATTCGTGTCGAAATGTTAGTTGGCATTGGTTTAGATGGAACTAATGTCATGATAGGAAGAAATCATTCCGTTGCCGCTCTTTTGAAGAAAAAATTACCTGATCTGATAAAATGTACAAGTCACTCCTTGCATTTATGTGCAGAAAAGGCGGCGGAAACTCTACCACGTTAACTTGAGATTGATACGTGAAACACATAGGGGAAAACAAAGGGGCAATGAGAGTCAGGGAGCAATGGTGGTCACCGTTCTAGTTCCTAGACGAAAGTAGCTAAACAAACGAATATCGTCCATAAAGACTCGTTAAGTGACAGCTCGCGACACTCCGCTCGCCCGTTCAGTACGCGTTTATTGTTTGCGCGGGAAGGCCGTTGCGCAATTTCGCGCACATTTGATGTAATTTTACGTATGCACAAAATAAGCTGTAAGTACACCAATACATAAAATTTAAATAAGGTTATTGTGTACCTTTAAGCTTATATTATCGATTTAGAAAAAAAAAATAGTTTTTAATACTAAATTAAAGTTTTATTAAATTTTTTTACACATTTAGTATGATCCAGTAATAAGGGTCACTGCAGTGCGGGCAATGAGAGTTGACTCCCATTGCCGCAATAATTGTAACATACAAAAAAAAATTAATTCTCATTAAATACTATTCCAGAAATGCCGAAAATACAGGTCCACAAATAAGGCTCAGTGGTCATCTGAAACACTGTCAAAAGCTAAGTTTCTCGTGAGTAAAGGCCATGAGAAGTGCTGCTAAAGCAATGAATATACCTTTTTCAAGCCTCCAAAAGCGGTTAAAGAAGAACAATTCATCGGAACCACATCTCGAACGACTTCCTGTATTCACAGCAGATGTAGAAAAGGTTTTGTCAGACCGGATAAAATACTTATCTTATATTTTTTATAGTCACAGACATTCAAATAAGGAAACCAGAATACCACCATACCAGAGCTTAAAATTTAACACAATTTTGACAAGAGTGCTAAAATGGCTGGACGCGATTGGCTAGACGGCTTTTTAAAAAGAAATGGCATCTCTGTTCGGAAACCTGAAGCTACAAGTGTCAACAGAATAACGGCTTTCAATAAAGAAGAAGTCCAAATGTTGTACAGACTATTAGGAGATGTAATGGACAAATATAAATTTACTCCTAAATAAACTGCGACGAGACAGGCATTTCCACAGTGCATGAGCCTGGAAAAATATTAGCTCCCAAAGGCATGAGGAAGGAAGAATTTGTACTACCTAATGTTAAACAAGTCCACAAATCTCTCAAACTGAATAATGAAACATTGCATATGGAGGAATCCACGGTCTTTTTAGGGGTGACCTTAGATAGTAAACTTCAATGGGGCCCACATATAACAAATCTCGCGACTAAACTCGGTAGGGCTGCTTATGCTGTTAGGAAAATAAGGCAGTATACTGACGTCGAAACTGCTAGGATAGTTTATTTTGCTTATTTCCACAGTATTATGCCTTTGGGGCAAAGCAGTCAGTACAGCACAAATTTTCATACTCCAAAAAAAGGGCTATTAGGGCTATTTATAAACTTAAGTCTCGGCGTTGATCTTTGCGTGAAAAGTTCAAGGAAATAGGCATACTTATAGTAGCTTCCCAGTATATCTTTAGTAACGTAGTTTTTATATGGAAGAATTTATATTCTTATGCGCTTATGCGCGTATAAACAAAATTATGATAATCATATTATTATCAGCGAAGCGGAAAATTTGAATGATGAGTTTGAATTTCTGTTCTCTGGGTGTGAATGTCCTTGTCTAGTGTGTTGTCCATGGCACCCACAACACAGGGAATCCTAGTGTGGGGCTATGAGTGTGAAGCGTTATTATTATTATTATTATTCAGAAAGGACGAACGAAGCAACACACAAAAATTATGACATCAACACCGATCAAAGATAGTCTTGTTGAAAAAGGAAATAAGAAACCAAAGGAAAAAACCTTATGCAGAAAGCTGGCAAAAAGCAAAAACCTAAGAAAGATATTGCGAATAAGGCCAAAGGCGCGTACTTGAAGATCTAAACACTTCTTCAGAATCAGATATGTGACGATGATGAAGACGACGATTTAAATAAATGCTTAGTATGTGATGAATTTGGTCGCAACAATGAGTTATGGTACAGATGCACTTCTTGTGGCTTATGGGCACACGCTAGCTGCTCAGAATGGGACTCGCCAAAAGGTTACCAGAGTTAACAAATCAGAGACCATTAAATTCCCTCTCCATCTCCCTCCCCCTCCCTCTCCCCTTCCCCCTCCCCTGATTAGTCAGAAGCATCAATAAAACTAGCTTTAACTTCAGTCAAAAGCGGTAAGTTGAAAGTATATACGGCCGTAAAGAATTATAACGTGCCAAGACGCACTCTAAGGCGTTATTTACAAGAGAAAAATGAGACTAAATCTACTTTGGGCCGGAATCCACTTCTTAACCCTGAACAAGAGAAGATTTTGGCATCCCGTGTTATTCGCCTGTGCAATGATCCTGTGAATGTGGAATGATCGAAATAACATTGTGGGACGAGATTGGCTGAGAGGAATTATGAAACGTAATAAGAATATCAGCAGACAGACAAAGCAGAAAGCTGCGACACCTGCTAATATCAAATTTGGATTTGAAACAAACAGAAGAGGCATGCGCTCGCAGCATACCTACCTTTAATTCCACAATACCTGGACCTTCTGAAAATCAAGAAAATAATGACCAAAATGACAGCGACGCTACTGATGCTAGCGAAAATCTGGTCATTCCTCTTCAAAAAAATTAAGATCCCAGTGACAGTTTTGAATCCAGTGGAAATCAGGTTATTCCTCCTTATCCTCTTCCAAATAACGACGATCATAATTCAACTCCACCTACACAGTCTATTGCTCGAGCTGATACATCTTTTAAAAATTCGGTGCCTATACTGCATCGAGATCAAAAAGATTCCCATACAAGTGAACATCTATTGCCAAATACTGCAAATCGTTGTGCTACCATTCTAGATAATCCAACTCAAGTAGATAGATCGAACTATAGAGATCCCCAGCCAGGTGTCTATGACGATTTCGATAGTAGCGACAAGATTCCTTTCTCCAAACTAAATTAGCACAAGAACAATAGAGACTCGAGAACTGAATCAAAAGTCTGCTCCACAACAGTTAATGAGTCATATTCATCTATTTGTGAATTTTTAAGAACTCCGGAGAAAACGTCCAGCCCAAAACTACAACTAGCAACTACACCTAGAGCAAAAGCTATTAGTAGTCTGGCACAGGAGCTAACAAAATCCATGTTCACAGAGAAAAATAATAAGCCAGGACCATATAATGCTTGTAAACAAAAAATAAAAAATATGCCAGGTCCATCTAGAATTTCATCCCAAAAAAGGAAACAATATTCTGCTAAAATGAACAAGACTGAAGCAGTAACTTCTAAGGTTTCTAAACAAAAAGGTAAAATACATTCTAAAAAATTTAAAAACAGATGGCATTTTTACGTTTGCGATGAGGATAGAAGAGCAGACATGAGACCATGCTTTTTATGTAAAACATACGTCCATGAAGAATTATGAACTGATAAAGTTTGCACTCGGTGAAGTCAGAACTAATATACTTCATTAGGTTGATTAAGTACTTTTTTCTAGTTTGTAACATCATTGTGATTTACTTAGGAAGGATCTCAAAACAAAAGTTATGTTTTCTTTTTGATAAATTTGTTGATTTTCTTTAAGTATAACTTGTTTGTTTTAGCTTTAATATTATTATTATTAAACAAGGATAAACCTTGAGGTGGCCACATTCGACCCAGGTACATTTGGTAAAAAATTAGATGAGAAATAATATTCTACTAATTAATACATATTTACATATTTGACTACGTTGCAACACGGTGGTGTAAATATAGAGAAGAAATTGACACTTGAATGCTTCCTTCGACCAAGGAGTCTGGAAATGCTAATTGGAACACACAGACACGTCGACACTCGGCGGAGCAGTGGCTGTGGACCGTTAGCTGGCCGTAGCCACCTGCACTGTACGACCAGCCACCGTACCAGTGATACCAGTCGACTCGCCTCGACTCGGTATCCAGCCTACAGAACGATCAAATACATAAATAGACGAACTAGCTTGACAAACGTTGCCACAATAACCAATTAAATTAAAAAAATGATTTTTAAATTTCATTCATTATTAAATTAAATTTATTATGTTTTGTCAATACATGGCAACATTTTAGTTGACATAGGGTGCGTTCCACTTGACGATCACAACGATCACGCTCACGACCGCGCGTCCAAGGTTTTCCCTGTTCCACTAGCTTGTGAGCGTTACAATCGTACACCCAAGTGGTATGGACATAGGGAGCATTTTAGCCACAGATTACTTAAACGTTTTAGCCGTTGATGTTGAAAATAAGTCTGAAACTTTGAGGTTAAGTTGAAGAAATATTTACATAATTTAACCTAATTATATTAACCTGTGGCCGCACGTCGAGCATCTGCTGGAGAATCTACTACTTCCACTAAAATGTCGAATCGTATAAAATTATTTTTCCGTCTTTTTTAAAATTATGGCAAATTTCTATCACCATCCATTTCGACCCAGTGTTGCCAGGTCTAAAAACTGGATTACGGTAGTTTCTTCATGAAATGTATACGGTAGATTCTTATAAAATACGGTAAGATCGTATGAGATTTGGGCTTTTTTTGTGAGGGTAATAAAATACGGTAGATTTAATAAAAGCTAAAAATCGTTACGGAAGACTGAAGCTAAATACGATAAATCTACCGTAACTTTGTGGCATCTGGCAACACTGCAGTTTGTCCACTTCCGACTTCGACCCACCTCTTCAGATGGGTCGTTATGAGCTCGGCGTGAGCGAAAATAATGACGTCATCAGTGACGTTTTCGCCGCATCATGTGGATCGCGCCCATAATAATTTAATACAATATTTTAAATGTTTACCATGTCACTAAGTAGGTAAACATAACGGGCTCAGCGTGGTGAGAGAGGGACGGGCCAACAGCCGGCTTAACCCGCTGACTAAAAGTTCGTCTCATTATGGATTCGAGCTAGCTACGAGGGACAGGCCTAGAGCATTCCGTACTTTCGGTATGATGTTACAAGCCGCCGCGCCGCGCCGGCCGTGTCATACATTCGTAATCTATCACACGTCATCACAAAAAAGAAGAAGACAACGACGACAAGTTATGATTAGAAAGAGAGCCAACATCTCGATGTTAACGTTACGTAACGTTACACTTTACTGTGTCGGAGCTAGAGTCGCTATTTATGTAAATTATTTTAAGTGACTCTTCTGTACCAATAGGTACTATTAAGTGTTCTGTGCTAGGGATGCATTCAGTACCGACATCGGACGGGCGCTAGACGTCCTCGTCGTATCGGTCGGGCTCGCGGCCGCGCGGCAGCAGCGCGCGGCGCGCGGCCGGCGGCAGCGGCGGCGGCGCCGTGTCCGCGCGCGGCGACACGTAGTTGCGGCACAGACCGAAGAACTGCCGCGGCCGGAGCCGCGCGCGCGCCGCGTCGAACCTGCACACACACACACACACACACACACACAGCGTTATGTAGGTTGGTCATATTATTATAACTTCTAAATCTATACAAGGGTGCTCGAGCAACGCGCACATAACCCCATTCACGGGCACTAAAATAAAGAGTGAATAAAGGTACTCCCTTGAGCGGATCGACTGTGTTTCGTGTCCGTGGTGTGTGAGGGCGTCCAACGTGTCCATACTGTCCATGTGTGTCTTGCTCCAGCGCGCTTGTTTACATTTATCCTGATTGACGAGCCGCTACTGACCTCCAGCCGATGTGCGCGCTGCAGGCGGCGCAGTTGGCGATGGTCCAGGTGTAGCCGGGGAACCAGGAGAACTCCTCGGACGGCGCGCCCGACAGCCGCACGTTCACCGCCGCCGACACCGTCACGATGTCGTGCATGAACCCGCCTGCACAACACACATACACACCACCAATCAACTACACTACAGTAAAGAAAATTTACTTTATATGTGTGTATGTTACGCGAAAACGCTCATTGAGCGAAAAATTATGCCGTATTGGGGCGGCTTAGAATACTAACCCCAATCCCACGCCGGATGGGTGCCGTAAAAGGCGACTAAATCCGGCCCGGTGGTGGTAGGGCCCTCGGAGGGATTATATTGGTAATATTGATTTTAATTGTTAATTTAACCATTATTATTATTTCCGGCTGGGGGCTTAAGGGCCAGTTCTTTCTTTCTTGGCTGGCAACGCATCAGGGATCGTCAGCTCGTTTACCGGTTATTTCCATTAAACAAAAAGTTTACAAGACGTGGTATCGGTAAAATGTCCACAAACGACTAATTATGATACTTATATAGACATGGTAAAGCGTAATATCAACAATGTGACTATGTCATACGTCCTGTAGACGGAATCCCGCTTCGCAGGGTTCCTTTGTGTTTTTCCTTGAAGGCGTGTATTTTTTATGGAGGCCCCCCTCGCCTGTCTTGCGATTATGTGCGTGTATTTACCGATGTTGGTGTAGTTGGAGTGCACGCCCTCGCTGGACATGGGCACGACGTGGTCGCGGCGCGCCAGCTCCGCCCCGCACGCGGCGCACGCCAGCACGCCGGCCGCGCCCCCCGCGCCCGCGCCCGCCGCCGCCCCCAGCGCGCGCACCGCCATGTGCAGCCGCAGCAGCGCGTCGTCCACCACGAACAGCGCCAGCCGCTCGCGCCCCGACAGCGTCAGGTTGGACGCCACCCAGAACGACAGCGACACCGGCTCCTCCGGCATCTTGTCTGACGTAACATAACACTTCCATTTCAAGCAGGCTCCGACTATGCCACCGGGTGAACTAACTATGCTAATTAATAGATTTGTCTTTGATATTTGAGAATGTCAACTAGCTGAAAGTTCAATGGCTCAATGAACTGACAAGACCATTGACATCCTGATGCAGATGCCTGGAGCTTGAATGCTTGTTGGGAGACATCGACTTTTGTCCATGAAAGTGATTAATTATTTGAAGTTGGGTCAGACAGTAAATAGAGAAGCGTGCGGTCAGTGGTCACCTAGCATGAAGGACTTGAAGTGTTCCCGCAGCACGGCGCGCATGCGGCGGTAGTCGAAGATGTCGTACACGAACAGCGGCCACGGCGTGGTCGCCGCGTCCATCGTGCGCAGCCGCCGGTCCAGCCTGCGACACACACACACACGAGTTGACACTTCCTATCGTAAGTAAACTGTGTGTTAGCATTTATTTATTCAACTATTGTCAGTAAACATTCAACTATTGTCAGTAAACATTCAACTACTGTCAGTAAACATTCAACTATTGTAAGTAAACATTCAACTATTGTCAGTAAACATTCAACTATTGTCAGTAAACATTCAACTATTGTCAGTAAACATTCAACCATTGTCAGTAAACATTCAACATTGTCATCTTTGTCATCATAATATTCGAAAAATTTCTACAACTCAGGTAAGCAACAAAATTAGGCATTTCAGTTGCTACATTATCGAGGATTGGAAGTAGGATAGATAAGTAGGGGTGTACATACGGCGTCCGCTCACGCCGCAGGCTGTCGAGGCTGGCGAGCCGCGTGTGCCGTAGCGGCTCCGACATGTTCACCTCGGGCAGCACGCGCACCAGCACCTGCTTCACCCTGCGACAATACTCCACACGGTACTACACAGTACACTCCAGAACACGGCGCAGTCGCGGGTCAAACATTTTAAACGTTTTACACTATAGGGTTCCTGAATCTTGAACATAATAATAATAATAAAAATAAACTTTATTTATTTCTCACCACAAACAGCAAACATACAAAGGGGTTCATACAGATAGAAAGATTTTTACAAATGATGTTTGTGGGAGCTGGTGCTTGAGCTAGGTATTTAAATACCTGTGTTACAAGACACCAGGCCCCAACCTCTTGTAAGGTAGCTTATATATCATATTATTACAATACAAAAACAGGACAACAATCATATCTGATATGTGTAACCGAGGTGAGTAAGGTAACAATAAAAAAAAAAAAAAAAACTTAGGTAATACTTATTAAGATAAACTTATTATTATATTGTGTTGCTTATAGGGTTGATGCCGTATGAATAAGTGTGTTTGTGTGTGTGTGTGTGTGTGTGTGTGTGTGTGTGTGTGTGTGTGTGTGTGTGTGTTCGTGTGTATGTGTGGTGTAGTGTTAGTTTGTGTAATAAATATATTTAAAATATAAATATGTATTTTGATCTTTATTTATTTTTTATATATGAACATAATATACTATATAAATTAGATATACATAATTATATTATATTATATTATTATATTCGTCTCTGCAAAAACTTTTCGGTTTCTTTTCCAATTCCATCCAATCTGTTCCTCTTTTGGTAAACAATTGATGAGGAAGTATACGATGAACGTTGTTGGGCGTACTAACACTAATGTTGGATGCCATGTCAAGGAATACAGAATATAAACAAGCGATTACATAGTTATGTAGACTTGGTGATTTCAACATTACATATTTATTACCTGATATAAATGTGTATGGGCACGCTGTATTTGGGCATGTCGACGAAGCGGAACCGGTGCACGGCGCGCGCCTTGCACGAGAACGTGGCGCGCAGCTCGTCGTCCGCGTCCAGCGCCTCGCCCCCCGCGCCCTCGCCGCTCGCCTCGAAGATCTCGCACAGCACGCCGTACCCAGACACCAGCGTGCCACTTTCACTACAATAGACATCACAAAAATGTATTATTAATAGAACATTTTTCTTTACCGAAGTTGATACGTGAAAGTGGACAGGTGAGGTAGTTGAATGGGTGGACCTGCAGACTGCCTGGAAAAGCTTATTGAAAGCTTCCATACTTAAGAGACATTGCTGTTATGGTTTAATAGTAGTCATTACGTCATATTCGACGGGTGCAAAGTGAAAAGAGTTATCTACCAAACAGCTATATTGCTGATAATTCTTTTCACTCATTTTGCACCCATCCTATTGGAAGCTTCCAGATGGCATATAAATTGCAAAACCTGGGTTGGTCACTTAACTTTCCACACAGCAGAATGCACCAAAGAGTGGAGTATATTCTAGGTCTCCTCATTTAGGAAGAAAGGCTCATGCCCTGTAGAGGGCCATTTATAGGTTGAATCCAATGCTTTGTATTTTTTAGACAGATACTTATTTTTTACCTACCTGTCATCTAATTATTAATGTAGTGCAGAAATAAGCACTTACTCAGGACAAAGCAAGCCAAAGAGCTTGTCCTTCTTGATAGCTTGAGAGAGCTGAGATATGTCCTGGCTGTTGGTGAGCAGCAGCGGCACGGTCTCCCCGGGGAACACGGTGCCGTGGCGCGCGATCACCGGCACCTTGCCCTCCCAGCCCGGCTCCAGCACCGAGCGCCCGCCCACCGATACCAGGCCTTGTCCCATGTACTGCACACATTCAATCATTCACTACATCAAGTACTTATCTAATACTGATACCAACAATCTATTCTAAATCTTTTACAAAAGATTATAAAGATTGATTGTTCAAAAATGTATGTTTTCTATAAAATGAATTATTTAATTATTATGTCATAGAAGAATTATTATAAGTTAATAACAATTATTTCTTTCTCCCTCTTCTTTCTTGATCGGCAGCACATTTGTGATGTCTTTGGTGTTACTAACGACCTTTGGGCATTGGCAACGGTGGCCACCATATGTAACCATCATGTGGATAAAAGCAAAGCAAAGCAACAACCCATAATTGTCCCACTGCTGGGCTCGGGGTCTCCTCTCCCAATGTGAGGGGTATTCGGCCATAGTCTACCACGCTGGCCAAGTGTGGATTGCTAGACTTCACACACCTTTGAGAACTTTATGGAGAACTCTCAGGTGTACAGGTTTCCTCATGATGTTTTCCTTCACCGAAGCAAGTGATAATTAACTTCTAATACGCATATAATATTTGAAAATTAGAGGTGCGTGCCAGGATTTGAACTCGGGCTCCTTCGTTCGGGAGACCAACATTCTAACCGCTAGGCTGCTTAGTAAGTTCATTAATTTTAAGATCATGTGGATACTTGATGTAAACAAACCGTTGCTTAGCAACCACAAACAAACAGGTCGATGAAACTTTTTGTCATAATAAATAGAGCAAGATCCCAGGGCCAACTGACGTCACGTATTTTCTGACGAAATGTGGACGATTGAGTAGTGTTAGTATGTACTATGGTCGTATGCCTACCTGCTAACTTGGTCAAACGGCCAATTTCCAGGTATCAGGTGATCAAGGTACATAAAAACATTACAAACTTCACGTATATTCTCATGGCTGATTTTCACGTATGTTCTAAATAATATAGTTAAAAATAAGTCGTCAATGCTCCCAGACACTTTCCGTCGGCCATATTGCTTTGCAGACGCTTTAAATCTCCCAAAATAATTAGTTATGTTCGCGCCTACACCAAAACAGAAATTTTTAACCGCGCAATTTGATTGCTCCTCGAATTCTACAGGAGTCGATTAGTGTCGTTACCTTTAAAATATTTTTTCTTTGTAAAGCCTTCATATAAATCAAGTGAAGTGATTCGTAATCGCCTTCAATACGGAACACGAGCTCATCTTCTTAAAACGAAACCTAAATCAGATGATACTTGTATTAGGAAAAGTACTGAATACAGTTTGTGAAATCATAAAACATCTTTTATTGAGCAACCATCGCTCCAGTGTTGCTGTAAGCGACAATATATGTTCTGTTGATTTTTTTTTATATTTATAATAAATTGATATGAGTAAACTGTAAGAGTGAGGGTATGGTCTATTATTTTTTAGTTCTAATTATTAAATGAAAAAAAAAAATCATCTGATTTAGGTTTCGTTTTAAGAAGATGAGCTCGTGTCCCGTATTGAAGGCGATTACGAATCACTTCACTTGATTTATATGAAGGCTTTACAAAGAAAAAATATTTTAAAGGTAACGACACTAATCGACTCCTGTAGAATTCGAGGAGCAATCAAATTGCGCGGTTAAAAATTTCTGTTTTGGTGTAGGCGCGAACATAACTAATTATTTTGGGAGATTTAAAGCGTCTGCAAAGCAATATGGCCGACGGAAAGTGTCTGGGAGCATTGACGACTTATTTTTAACTATATTATCTAGAACATACGTGAAAATCAGCCATGAGAATATACGTGAAGTTTGTAATGTTTTTATGTACCTTGATCACCTGATACCTGGAAATTGGCCGTTTGACCAAGTTAGCAGGTAGGCATACGACCATAGTACATACTAACACTACTCAATCGTCCACATTTCGTCCGTCAGAAAATACGTGACGTCAGTTGGCCCTGGGATCTTGGACCAAAAGTGCATTTGAACTAATCTGTAGTTCAGTATAATGTTGTTAGCATTGAAATAAGACCACCCAGCAAGACCGGCACCTGCGTTCCGTTCCACTCTTTATAAATTCAATCTTTCAAATTCTATATTATTTATAGTGCAATAGTTCAAAACAACATGGAATAGTTACATATAAAATCTGTTTTAAAATACATGAACATAAATAAAGCGTTATTTGGCTTTGTTTAATTTCTTATAAATAAATAAATAATTTTGTGAAAAGGTTTGAAGTTGTCTTGTGTGTTCATGTCAAGAGTGAATAGGCTTCTACTAAGTTAGTGTGCTTTACCATCCAAGGCTTCATTACTGCTTACCATCAGGTGGTTTTGTGGTCAAGCACTAACTTATTCAGTATAAAAAAAAGTTGCTTCACATAAATAAGGATGTGGGATTGTGAGTTATTCAATGATGAAAATTGTTTTAAGATGTTAGTTGGAGATGTCATAATGTTATAACGATTATTTAGATCTATAATAGTTATTTAGTGTGCGAAATATAAATCAGTTAGCAAAAACCCTACAAAGGAATTTTAATGGTTTGTTTACATTGAGTCCAAACCGAATGTGACTGGAGTATAGCTCGTTTGTTGGCTTCTTACAATATTAATATCAAACAATCATTGAGCCCTATGTAAAGACATACGGAGTGCGCGGCCGGCAGCGAGATGTCGAACTGCTCCTCCTCCTCGTCCTCGCCCTCCAGCGCCACGGCTGCAAGCAATCATCACAACATCAGCTGTCTCCTGCACTTAGCCGCCACAAAGCAAGGAGCTCTCGTGCATTGCAGCATGTAACACCCTCATTTAATTAACTTAAACTTTACCGTTTTCCTCCATAAGTTCGCTTGCAAAATCAAAATTTTGGTAAATTTCCCGGTGTTGTCAGAAAATTATGATAAACACTTTCACACAAAATTACAAATAGAATCAAGCAAGAATTGCAAGAAATAAATAAAATTTCTTCAATACAACACAACAACGTAAAAACTGTCAAATAAACGAACACTGACAACTGACAAATTGAAACTGACGTCTCGCTTCAAGTCTGATGTCAAGCCAGAGATACGATATATTTTTTCTTCCATACCATACATGGTATTGGTGTAAATACGCTCAGCCAAAGATAAACCAAATATATCTCAACAGAATAAATATATTTTTATCTACATCGATATTGTTTGTTGTCGATATTTTTTACGAAGTGTCTTTAGAAACGTCGTCCAACTATCGGAAACAAAGCACAAGTAGAAAATGCAAAAATGTTACTAATCCACCGGACCAAATTGACATTTAAAGTCTCAAAGTTTTTGAGGAAAAAATAATTAGTGTTGTGACAAACCGATTCTGATGTGAAGTGTACGTGTGAGATTTGAAACATGTATTGTACCAAGAATTTGCTATTACTATTACTACGGCCAAAATAATTTACAAAGTGACATTATTTTCTGTCAATTCGGTCCGATGGATTATTGTTTCAACTATAACTAAGTAAGTTAAAAGTCTTATTAACCCACTAGAGGTGGGCGATACAAACCGTATATAGATACAATATCTATGTATTAAAGAAATAATTATCTCAAATCTACGTACTGCCTCATTTCATATCAGTGTTTTAAAATATCTTTATTATATACACGAATCGTGCAATACCGCTAACACCGTACCGTACCGAGTGAATCGTTCGGACTTCGGGCTCTTTCGGTAGCCGCGTATCATAGATAACGTAGGTACTGGGCCGTAGCCGTACCGAGTAAAGCCGGGTAAAATATCAGATTTTAAAATATCAGTCCGCCCGCGTGTATTTCGAGTTTCCACATATCCACAACAACCATAGATTTTTCCGAGTACGGACAATATCATAGATATTTTAATATATAGATTCGATAAGAGATATTAAATCTGAATATCTGATTCAGATACGATACTCAAATAAAGCGATATGACCCAGTCCTATAACCGACTATTGAACAAATAAAATAACTTAGTCTTATTAGGCCGGAATACCTGCACAAGAAGGCTACTTGAAAGAGTCACGTGACCGAAATCACAAAAAAATTGATAGTTAGGGTTAGTTAGGTTCCTGTTTTTATTTATGGGAAAAAGCGACATTTGTGACAGAGTCCTATTATTATGCAGTGAACGAATATACTAGTTATTATGACGTTAATTGTGTGGGTGAACGTAACGATAATAATTTACGTTACGGACGATTAAAGTAATTTTATTCGTCCGTTTATCGTACGACTATTTTTATCTACACTTCAGCATTATTGTCTATACTCCGTGTTTATTAAACTATGTAAGCTAAAGCTGTCTGTCTGTGACAATTGACAATATTAAGTATGTCATTTTTGACTTTGAACGCACATCACAATTCACATCACATTTTGTGAGTAGAATCTGATAGATTTGATAGTGTTCTGCACTTGATAAAAACATCAAATTGTGCATAAGAAATGTGAACAAACGGTGAACAAATTCGAACAATTCTTGCAAAAATGTATCGGAAAATTTTATGGTGTTACGTATTTATATTGACATTATTGGAAATATCGCTCAACACTCAACTGACAGCCCAGGGAAAAAGCCACGGTAAAATCGATTTCATTATAAATAAAATACTGTAAAATAAATATCATATGATTTAGATTTAAATATCTATCTTCTAGTGGGTAGGTGTAAAAGAAGAGTAGTTAATCTTATTTAGTTTCGTCGGGTGTCAGATATCAGATGGTTTTTTGCGGCTAGTGGTATGATATGATAGTTTGATGTCGTTTCTCCTATGTATTTTGTATGGAGTAACGTGGAAAGTGTGAGTGGGCATGTCGCATGGTCGTAACTACTAGCGGGAAACAGTACGAGACGCTGGGCTGCGGCCCCGCCGCGCCGGCCGCGCTCCCCGCGGTCGCGCGCCCGCCGCATTGCCCCACAACATGTTATACAATAATAGGACCTACCCTCACAAGTGTTATATCTTGAATAAAATCAGGGAATAGTTTGAAGTTACATTTAGTCTAACCTTATTGCTTTTAGATTCTGTTCTATATGTAGAATACATTAAATTTAAATTAGCAAACTGAATTCATGACATCGTACTTAGTTATGGAGATTCACTGTATCAGGAAATAATTTTTATATCTATAAAGATTTATAAATGGCAAAATCCAGAATTATTGCACCTGTGTTTTTTTTTCACAATGTAGGCAAGTTTTAAGATACTTTCTCACTATAATTTCTAAATTCAATTGGGTATACTTATTATAGGTTATTGTAATATTAAAAACTAAGATACTAGGGACACATAATAAAAGCAACAATGTTTCATTTTCTTATCAAAAAAAAATTAAGTTAGGTGCAAGTAGCCTTCCATAAGTTTAATAAGTTTTAAGTAACAATAATATTTAAAAAACAATAAGTAAACAATAGTATTAAAACATATTTATATTAATACAAACAGCAAAATATTTCCCTAATCTATATCTATACATCTATATCTATACAAATAAATAAATTTGGAGTGTCTGTTTGTAATATTAAAATAACCACTTTTTACTAAGTGCATTTGGATGTACACATGGTACATATACCAAAACAACATTTTTAAAAATTTTTGTCTGTCTGTCTGTCGGTCTGTCTGTCTGTTTGTTCCGGCTAATCTCTGAAATGGCTGGACCGATTTTGACGGGACTTTCACTGGCAGATAGCTGATGTAACTAGGAGTAACTTAGGCTACTTTTACTTTAGAAAAAATAGTTTGTTAGGCGATACGAAGTTTGCTGGGTCAGCTAGTTATTAATATATGTATTTCCATATATTATTTATTGAATATTGAAATGAAAATTATAAAATCTGCTATGTACATAGAACTTCTACCTACTCAGATTTTTGGCACATAATTTTTAGATTACATAAATTTTTCCACTCAAGGAACACTAAATAGGTAATTTACATGTGCACATAAAATTATATTATACTTAACATGTGCAAATCACTTTGACAGGCAAGTATTCTTCTTTAAAACTTTGTATTTTATACAATACTTGTCTTTATTATTCAACAGACATCAAAATGGCCATTGTAGGATGCTGCAAGTGTATTGTATGAATCTAAGCATCATCTATACATCTATACATACTACATACATACAATACATACAAACATACAAATAAATAAAATTGGAGTGTCTGTTTGTAATACTAAAATAACCACTTTTTACTAAATGCATTTGGATGTATACACGGTACATATACCAAAACAACATTTTTCACAATTTTTGTCTGTCTGTCTGTCTGTCTCTCTGTTTGTTCCGGTTAATCTCTGAAATGGCTGAACCGATTTTGACGGGACTTTCACTGACAGATAGCTGATGTAACAAGGAGTAACTTAGGCTACTTTTATTTTAGAAAAAAAATAGTTTGTTAGGCGGTACGAAGTTTGCCGGGTCAGCTAGTCAAGCATAAAATTAACATTTACTACTTTAAAGATATATATTGTTACATTGTTGTTCAGCCAATCCATGTGAGTATTCATTTAGTTGTGTTTGCTTGCAGGTGTCACTGTACATGAATCTCTAATAGAAGGAGTCACACTCCAGGTAATCTTACAATAGTGATAAGTAGCAACTAAAAGCTCAAACCAGGGAGAATACATAGAGTAAGGTACAAAACCTAGTGGCCTCCCACAGGAGAGACTGTTTCCCATAAACCTATCCATCTTTTAGCAGGATGCGCTGTGAGTATGGGAGGTTGGTCTGAGCATAAGGATGGGTGACCTTGCAACCCAAAATAATAAAAATATTAAGTGTCAAGCATTCAAGCAATAAGTAAAAATGTATTCAACCAAAATTAACACTGTGTTTATTATATTTGATAAGACAGTCTTTAACAGACTAATAATATTGACTGAGACTTCTTGGGTAGCTATAAATGTCCCATCTAGAGTCAATGACCTGATCTAAACTTGTAGTATGCATGATTCTTGTCTGTGATGTATTTAAATGTTTTCTATAAGTGTCTGGGAATGCCATCAGCATAATATTTTTATGTTTGTTTTGTGGTATAAAATTAAATTTAAATACTTTATAGGTACTTAAAAGTCTTTTGATATATTCTATCTGTAACAATAAATTCTCACTGTCAATGAGTGGAGGGACTTGTGACTGTCAATTTACAAAGCTGTGGGCTGGCCAATGATTACTTGCCTAGATACAACTAATAAGTGACTATGATTATCAACAGGAAAGTGAATCCAATTGCCCTTGGAACCAGGTATCTCGATTATAAAAAAAGCGGCTGTGCACTACGCTCCTCAGCGCCAAGCTTTTAATATTGATACCCGGCGCTAAATTCAGGTTTAACCATGTTAAATTGGTCAGGAATGGGGCAAAGACAGCAACGGAGAAGTGCCGGGGGCTGCGGAGGGCGGCGCGGAGGGCGGTGCGGAAGGCGACGCGGAGGGCGTGCGGCTGCGGCCGAGCGCGCTGAGCTTCGGGCGCGCGGCGCTGGCGGCGGCGCACGCGCGCACCGTCACGCTCACCAACACGGCCAACACCACGCTGCACCTGGCCTCCGTGGCCGGCACCACGCCTGACTTCCACGCCTCCTTCTTTGAAGCCAAGGTACTACCGCCCACCGCCCACCGCCCCGACCGACCACTGACTCGTTCCTTTAATTAACCACTGCTTTGGACTAACCTTAAAAAAAATGTTAACTCATTACTCATAGCCATCATACATCACATCATACCATGTGAAATGTGAAACAGAAACGTTATTCTCAATTTTCTTACATCACATTAAAAAACTTAATGGAATAAACCTCAAAAGGACCTAATAATAGGTGCTTTATGAAGATGAATATAAGTGAAATGTAAAGATATCGGCGGCCATGAAGGGTCCCTGAGGGGTACATTTAGCACAACAAAAGAATACCGTTTGAGCAGACACAAAAAAAGCCTCATTGTCACAAAAAAAAATGAAGTGAATCTGAGCGGGGACCGAGCAGCACCTGCATTCCCTGACTCGGTGAAGCTTATGTATCCTTATAAATAAATAATATATTACGTAATTGTATTGTCATACAAAATAACAGGCCAAGACAGTTGTATTGGGGTGGCTTACAATACTGACCCCAATGCCATGCCGGGTGTCGTAAGGCGGAAAAAATGCTGAATCTCAGCTTCACATAAGGATTATTTTATCAGTATTATTATTAATCAGTATTTAGTTGTTGGATGGGTGTCGTAAGAGGCGACTAAACCGGCCTACTGGTGGTAGAGTTCCTCGGAGTGATTATATTGGTAATGTTGATTTTAATTAATACCATTATTACTATTATTATTTCTCCATGGGGTTCGCCTGGATAGCTACCACCCATGAATGAGAATGAGTCAGCCGCCAAACGACTCGTTGTGTTCGGGCTGGGTGCTTGAGAGCCAGTTCTTTCTTTTTTGTCACCCTTTCTTGACCGGCAACGCATCGGTAATGCCTTTGGTGTTGCTAATTTCC
The DNA here is from genome assembly GCA_951805285.1 of Thymelicus acteon. NCBI lineage: Eukaryota > Metazoa > Arthropoda > Insecta > Lepidoptera > Hesperiidae > Thymelicus > Thymelicus acteon. The sequence continues at coordinate 15,593,735 of OX638234.1, forward strand.
ATGGGCGACGATAGCCACTTACCATCAGGTGAATCGTCAGCTCGTTTGAAGGGCATTTCCATAAAAAAATCTCATTAATATTGTATTATTACTACTGGTCGTGTTCCAGCTGGACTCTTTAGCCAATTCTTTATTTCTTATGCTTTTATTCCTTGGTCGGCAACGCATTCGGCGACACATTTGATTTGCTGATGTCCGTGTATGTGTGTGGGTGACGGTGGTCTTTTACCCGCGATTGGATCGTTAGCTTGTTTGTTAGCTAGTTACATAAAATAAGACAAATTATAGTCAAAATTATCTAAGATGCCCATAATGATAGCTGCTATTTATTAATATGAACTAACCTTGTATGGGTGTCTTTGAGCGAAATGGAATATTCATTTACTTGACATGAATAGTTGAATACTTACGGACAAAGGATTTTGCCAAAATTTGTTAAAAAACCCTACTCATTTTCATTGGCGTTGATTATAAATCATATTATACGTTAAATTCTAGTAAAAATCCCATCACATCATAATTTATGCAAAATTTAATAAAAATATATAACGTCGAAACAATCTTATATGAAGAAGCCTAAATCAAATCTGACATAGGGTGATGTGACGGCTTGAAACCGTTTATAAAACAGATCATAATCGATACATTACTTTAATCGAAATTAAAAAACGAAAATTGATTAATTTAATTACATTGTTAAAAATGATTTGCTTGCATTTGAATTTAAAATTAGGTACCCAATAATACCACGACAAATTGGATGGTAACAAAGGACATTTTCCATTATGTATGGGCACTTCGCCATCTATGGACAGTAACTGCAGATAATATGTTATATGTATTTATGTATTTAAGGTTGCGGTAAACATTTTTTTTTCAACAAAATGTACACATGAATGTGTCTTACGAAATAAGCAAGAATGTATTCACTGTAGTTTTTTCCAGACGCTCTTAATATAATATTATGACAAAATATTATTATGAAACTGAGCGGGAGTTTCATTCTATCATAATCTATCTTTCTTTCTTTTTCTTCTCTCTTTCTTGGCCGGCAACGCACCGTAATTCTTTTGGTGTTGTTAATGTTCATGGGCGAATGGATAAAATAATATTTTATTGAAGTCGTAAATAGGTAGATACATATTGAGAATACGCGGTACGAGATAGCTCAATCGAGGTAGTAGGAAGGTAACTAGGTACCTAAATATTACGGTTTTTAGTTTAAAATTTAATTATCGAATCGATTAGAAGGTCTTATAAATTTGAATCGATTTGTTGTAAAAATTGGTTTCTTTCGTGAACCGATTTTTTTGTACATCTCTAATGTCACTGTGATGGCAAACGACAAATTGGGCTTTTTAGTTCGCGGTGACTATAGTAATAGTGAAGGATGTTGCCATGAGATGAGATATCTGATTCCGGGTTGTCGAGAGATCCAAAGGTATGATGCCTTTCTTGGACCTGTATTGACTTACAACTCACATAAGTGAAATACATGCAAAAAACTCGGTTAATAGGGTATGGCCTTGACAAAGGAACCATCTATGTAGGAGATAGGTATAATAACAAATCAAACGCCCGTTATCAAGGTGTGAGCTGCGTGAGTGATTGGTGTTTACAGCGCAGATAAGATTGCATATTTCACATCTTAGATAGACTAAACTGGTATTATACCACAGAAGGCATAATAGTACTTATACATATATTGCTTATTGCAAACTTCCATAAGAAAGTCCGTTCTTGTTAGTTCTATTCCCAAAAATGAAAGCTGCATTGTAAAATCAGAAAGGTAGACCTCATCGAAAACAAATGTGAAATGAGAGCCAATTAAAAAAAAAAAGAATTGAGATCTAAATGGGTGCCAAATTTTGTGTAGTAAAGCCTAAAATTTTTAGTCACAAGAACATGTAATTCAAACTGTACATTTGAATTGATATCGGAAGTTCCGACTTTTCGGAATCGGAATCGGACCTCCGTAACATCCCTAATCAGTAGGAGTCGGGCAGTAGATAGATAGCCACTGTTATTGTCGGCTTGACGTTATTTATATTTCTGCGGTTTACCACCGGATTCGCTGTTCGTACCAGTTAACGTGTTTATTATGATACAGTGCAACCTCTATCTCTACACGACTCTGGCGGAATGGGCCCGACAACGTTTGTCGGATCAATCCGACTCTGGGTGAAAGGGTTAATGGCTAGGGTATGTCTTGAAGTTGGTCCCATTTTTATTATTTTACTCCCACCAACCAAAGGTACGAAAATAGGAGATGATTGGTTATTCACCCACGGAATTTTTACCTGTTACCCCAATAACTTTGTACTGGATGATCCGATATCGATGATTCTTTTTTTACTAAATATTGTGTACCTTGAAGTTATTCTTATTTAAATTTGGAAACAAAAATTTACCCCTAAAGGTACGAAAATAGAGGACGATTGATATTTCACCTACTACATTTTTACCTGGTAACTGAATCTACTACCAATAACTTATTATTTATTTTCATAGCAACTAAAAATAAAAAAATAATCACTTTTTAACAAAAAAAATTACCAATGAAAAAAAATGAAAAACGAAAAATAAAACAAACCATTTAGAAAACAAAATAAACATATTTTTATTATAAATTAAGATCCTAAATTAACAGTAAATAAATTATTTTAAGTGATTAATACAATAAATAAACCATTTATTATTTTATTTTTCGCTTTTCAGTTTTTTTTCGATGGTTTAATTTTTTGCTAAAAAGTAATAATTATTACTACTAATTATATAGACGTTAATTTATTCGAAAACAGACTTTCTATTTTTGTTCCCGGCACAGTATTTTGTTGTCGGCTTTGTTCGTTGTTTGTTGATAAGCGTCGTCGTCGACGCGGCGGCGGCGTTCACGCTCCGGCCCAACAACGACCACTTATTGCTCACATTGTTGGAGATTAGGTTCTTAGTACTTTACTTTCTTGGTAGAATAAAACTCGGAATGCATACAGTAAGTTCCAAGAACGGTAAAAAGGTATCATTTCATTTTGAAATTTAAATGTTGATTACCTTTCATAGCTGTGTTGTATCATATATCCTAGTTAGGGTCAGGTGCATCCCGTGCATCTTTAGTGGAATAGCTGGCTCACAATTTGACTCTTGAGTGTCAGTTGGAATGTTTGGATTACATAGGTACCTACACACCTATACACAATTCCAGTAAATATACGTACATGCGTCGGCCTGAGAAGTGAGGCTACTAAATACGTATAAACGAAGGCTTGGCTTTGTTCAGTACGCTCAGATGTTGGCCTCTGTCTGAATATACATTCAGATTCGTATCAATAGCTAGCACAGTTCATAGTTTATGTTCTAAGTAAAATCCATCGAAGCCACCTCCCAACAGTCCAAGCACCCCAGCTACGTACTTCTGAACTGCCCTGCATTATGGCTGAGTGTGTCGAGAGCTCTCCGGCCCGTGTCTCTCGAGCCGCCTTGAGCGGAGCTAACTTGAATCGTCTCACGTAGTAATTAGGTCGTCTCAGTCTTCACTATCTGAATATGTCTTCGTCTTCGGTACACGGTATACAAACTACACACATACAAATACTTAGGTACAAAAGCTAGTCGTTCCATGTATCGTCCATTAGCTGGTAGGACTTTGACGTAGGTCTGCCTTCCCTAGACTACCCCCAGTACGAGATCACACTGAAGTACTGAATCTGAACAGGAAATAACTTCCTGAATATTTTACAAACCCACAGCTCTATTACTGGCAAAAATAATAAAGTACTTTTACTTCGTTGGACATTAGATTACTAGGTATCAACTAAAATATCTTTTTGTGGTCACTGTCTGTATGAGTGTGGGTCGGCGCCTCGCGTCGTGTCTCGTTCATGTTGCGAAAGTAATTGTAAGTTTTGTGAAACTCTCCCGCCACAGGGTGAAGTCACGCAACAAGGTCCTATTGACACGATGTAGTGCGTTTATGGACATACCTACTAATAATTTTAGTGTTATTACTGCAGGGGAGGTTTAAGGGCCTTCGTGATTTTTCAAGATTGTTCAAACATATTCAGCTATTATGAGAATGTGAATACGACGTGCAACGTTATGCAAAGTTCCGCTGCATGTAATGGTAAAACTGAAATGCCCACAAACTGGCTGACCAGTGACGATCCACCTGATGGTAAGTGGCTATCGTCACCCATTGACATCAGTAACACCAAAAGCATCACTGATGCTTTGCTGACAAGAAAAGAAATAGGAAATAAACGAGAAGAAAAAGAAAGAAAGAACTTGTTCTCAATCCCCCAGTCGGGATACGACATGGATACTGGATAGGCAATACGATGTTTCCTAGCAATGATTACTAGCGAAGCTTGTTGATCAAAATTGTTTACCTTTCAGTCGAAAGACCATCACATATGTCTGAGAGCCAGACGGTTTCTAATTCAAAAATAACAAACAATAATAATAGCTTTCAATGGTATTTTGTTACTCTGTACGTTGAACAAATGTAGTTAAACCGGCATGTAATTACGAGTTTCATATCGGTGTAATTGTAGTCGATGTTGATCTGATTGGATGAGGCCGAGCAGCGATCGATGTGTATCGCGGGCCAGGGTACGTGGCCCAACCGCACCACCACACGACCACACTCGGCTCGGGGCCCTTACGGTGACTCTACACTAGACGAAAGGACTTATTCCGTTCACAATTTTATCTAATATTTTTGTAAAATTATACTGTAAGAAAGATCCGCTGCTTTTAACAAAATGTTTTCGTAACCATTTTAAAAAGTCGGTGAACCAAATCTCAAAGAGAAGCCTTTTTTACATTACATTAATTTTGTACTGCATCCTCGGAAAACATCAATATTCAATAATAATAATATGTTACGAATAAGTGCACAAGCTCCCGGCGAACATGAATAACGTCATTATACTCGTAACTTGGCGTGCTTTGGTATCGGCTATCGGAAGTTCATGTCGGCTGCGACCACGACGGGCGCCGGGCGGTCGGACCTAACATGTTTTACATTTCATATTTCAATGCGTTTGCTTGTTAGGTTTCTGATGAAATAATTTATCTGGAAGTTAAGACATTGATTTTATTGATGAAGTAGATGATGTTGTCGACGTACACGCTGTGGTGGGCGTCGCTGCTGACCGCGGTACGTAGCTTTTTTATGGAAATGCCGACCATCGAGCTGACGATGGTGAGTGGTTATCGTCGTGATATCAGTGACACCAAAGTTATCACAGATGTGTTGCCAGCCAAAAAGAGAGAAGAAAATGAAAGGAAGAACTGGTTCTCAAGCCCCTAGTCGGAACACGAGTTGTTGGGTGGCTGACTCGAGCGAGCGAGGGCGCTGCTTGTTGCAGACGCTGCCGCCGCAGGGCAACACGACCTTCAGCGTGGTGTACCTGGGTCGGCGCGAGGGGCCCGTCTCCGCGCACCTCTACATACACACCTCGCTCGGCGTCCACAAGTACCCGGTCTGTATTTATCATATTATCCAACATAATTATAACAAGCAGCTTTAATAATTGCAACACTGGACCTGCATAGCTGATTTCACATGCCTGAGGCCAACCAGACTGCTAAGAAGTGTGGTTCATACTTTATTGGTTGTTGTCCAAGTTGTCCACATAATAATTATGTTAATGTGGTGTGTGTGTGTGTGTGTGTGTGTGCAGGTGTCGGCGGTGGGCGTGGCCAGCGAGTACGACGTGTGGCCGCTGGTGGGCGTGCGCGTGCCGCTCAACGCCAGCGTGGAGCCCGAGCTCACGCTCTACAACCCCACCGACCACACCATCCAGGTCAGGCCGCATACCTCGCGCAGGCTCGCTCTGTCATCTACTTATTTCATTTCAATCTTGATAAATAATCGGCCGAGAATTTATTGTCCACTGATTTACTTAATTACGGTTCGAGCAATGGCTAGTCGACGGAACGGACAGCTAGTCGAATATTTAATTGGAAATGAATTCCAATTAAAATATTAATTGAAACGTTTATTTTAGGATGCAATTTTTGTTTAGAATGGATTGTTAGAAAGCTGTTTACACCTATAACTGAGGTGACACTTAGTTTGTATCGTATAATTGCATGATCTTAAGTATTTGTATCTGGTGTGTATCTCGTTGGTGTAACATATAAAATAAATAAATAAATAAATAAAATTTTCATTACGTAAATATTTGGACTCTTACATATTTTTTGGGCGAGTATAAATGGCTCGACTTGACGAGTCACTTGACGCTTGTCGTATGGCGTGTGTGCAGGTGAGCGAGGTGTACTCGTCGGGCGCGTGGCTGGGGCTGCGGCTGCCCGGCGGCGGCGCGCGGGCGCCGCGCGCGCTATGGGCGGTGCCGCCGCGCGCCGCGCGCGCGCTCGTGCGGCTCCGCCTGCAGCCGCCGCCCGCCGCGCTGCACCCCCTCACCGCATACATACGGTCAGTGTCACTCGGTCATTGACGGAGTAGTAAGTAGATAATAAGTAGATAAATAAGACTGCATAAGGAGTATCACAGATAGCACGATTACTGGCGGTATAGAGGTGATATAAATAATATGTATACAGGCCAACTAAGAACCCAAAACGAAACATGTATCTGTGACATAAGTCGGGAACCGGGCAGCGGTTGCTCCGCAAGCAAGGTCGCTATCTCCAGCAGGTACATCGTCGAGAAGTAGGGAAGCAATGCGCATCGCCAACTTGCTACTTACGATACCTCAATAACTGTAACATTAGTTTTGGTAGTGTGAGTGTGATGTGCGATGTGCGATGTGCGATGTGTGCAGGATCAAGGCGAACATCCCGGGCGGCGGGCTGGTGGTGGCGGTGGAGGCGCGCGGCGCGCCCGCCGGCGAGCACGCGCGCCCGCTGCAGCTGCGGCTGCGCGCGCGCGGCTCGCTGGACCCGCCGCACACGGTCAGTCACACATTGTAGTCATTGGATGACACCATGCAACGCGGCTACCCTGACCACGTGTAATTCGTAAAAAAGAGAGATATTGCTAGTTTTTGCTTGAACAAAGAACTTTTTTTATATGTTCCAAATGGATCTATCCTTCCTTTTGAAATCATTAGCTGGCACCTAATTCGATAAATTGATAACGGCTGACATGCTGCTCCTTCAATGGTGTCCATGCCTTGACAGAAGACAAGGATGTTCGTTTGGTCAACCTGAATAAGGAGGTTGGTGAGTGCAGGAGCAGCCTGGCCGCCGTGAGTGTGTCCGCGGGGGTTTCGGTACTAAAACTCGTGACCGAGCTGACTCTAGATGTTTAATGCACTAATTTGTATTGCTAATTGACAGGGTTTTATTGGTGGCTCTGTCCATCCAGTTGTCTCGTAGATTGAAGAATGTCAAATAATTTCCAGTAGCCTGTAGAGCTCCAATTGCTTATGTAGAATGTCACTCCAATCTCAGGAGAGTTTCAGCAACGTGGTCGGCATGATGATGTCAATGAGCTCAATATGTCAATAATGAAAATACAACCACGCTGACTGCTTATGTTTAGTGTTTTATATCGCTATTCCTTCAATAAAATTGCTATGTAGGCAATGCCCCCTGTGTCAAATTGCTTGAAATCCATTCCAGCTGATCGTGTTGTTATTCGATGACGTAGCTTTGTTTTAAGGCAAATGATGTTACACGGTATTTGTAAGATACGTGTAAAACTGTTGTACTTTGTAAAACTTGAAGCGGCGTTACCCTGGGAGCTGATGTGTTTTTTGCTCATATAAAGGTTCATTTTTCTATGTTCTATTACTTCTTGCGACGCAGACTGGCCAAAGTCTCCAAATCGCTCCTTCATTAGTAATTGTAACTCATGCCTTCCGACGGGTAAACGAATTGTCGACGCCGTTTATGTATGTACTTTGTGGTCGACGCGTAATAAATGTCAATATTGATATGTTTCAAATGTTTTCTTCAGTAGACTGTAGATTGCTGGGAGTTAAAGTTGAATGAAAATGTTCTTCCTGAGATAAGGATGTAAACCCTATCCCGCAGTTGATGTTAACCTCCTTGTTGTGCAGCAAAACGATTAACGTTGCGTATTCTTCGTTCTTCAGCAAATAGTAGCTTGCTGGCAGGTAAGATACGTTTTTTACTGAGATAATGATGTGTTCCTTAATCCCGCAGTTAGTGTTCACCTCTTTGTTGTGCAGCAACACGATCAACGTTGCGTATTCTTCTTTCTTCAGCAAACTGTAGATCGCTCGCCGCTGGTCGCTTTCAGTGCTCTCGCAGCTTCAGCACGGGTTTCTCGCCCTTCTCAACTCAGCTGGGGAGGTCCGCTTGTGGAAGGCCAACTGAGCCGATACGTTAGCCGCAATGGAGCCGCTAAAACACCGAAAGTAAGGTTCGAAGGACCAAAATGACTGAGGAGGTTGGTGAGTGCAGGAGCAGCCTGGCCGCCGTGAGTGTGTCCGCGGGGGTTTCGGTACTAAAACTCGTGACCGAGCTGACTCTAGATGTTTAATGCACTAATTTGTATTGCTAATTGACAGGGTTTTATTGGTGTCAGACGCTTGCTAAGTCACGTCTTGTACGTGTTCACGGGCTCCGCGCGCCCAGCTAGGCAACTCGTGCTTGGCACAAGGACGCTGCGCCAGCACAATGTACGAGTACTCGTACACAACCTTTGATAGGGACAGAAGTATGAGTTGTGATGGTGTGCGGTGCGCGTGCAGATGGAGGTGGAGCTGAGCAACAGCGGCGCGCTGGCCGTGGCGCTGGAGGCGGGCGTGCGCGCGCGCTGCGGCGCGCCCGAGCCCGAGCCCTGCGCCGCCGCGCCGCCGCCCGACACGCACAACGGTCAGTTCTCACACTTGCCACACTTGCCACTGCTCGCTCAGCTCACTCAGCTCACTCAGCTCGCTCAGCACACTCTGCCGTACGCACGTGAGTGGCGTGATGAACGGGCGGGGTGCCCGCTGTTGCGTTAACATATGTTTTTGGAACATCTTATACCTGCAGCGCGCTATCGCCACTTGAATTATAATAAAGACAATCGGTGTGGCATAATGGTTACCATGCCGGACCGCCATTCGAATGATCCTGGGTTCGATTCCCAGTGAGGCAGATGTTTAAATGATGAGTTTGAATTTCTGTTCACGGTCTGAGTGTGTCTTTGTGTATTGTTAATGTGTAGTGTTTATTTTTATTTTATAATGTTGTGTAGTGTGGTGTCGTGGCGGTGCTGTAGACTGTACTGTGTGTGTGAGTGTGTGTTGCGTCCCGGCAGGCGGCGGGCCGGCGGGCGCGCGCGTGCGGCTGCTGCGGCCGCAGCTCGAGCCCTTCGCGGACTACACGCCCGTCGCGCAACTCACGCTCGACTGTAAGTTACCATCGCTGTAAGTTCATTGCTTCCGGTTTGGGCAGTGGGCTGGACATTGAGTTATTGAGATCTGACAATGGCATCCATGATAAAACCATATAAGTCTTAAAGTATTAAGTAAGCGCGACAAATGGACGAATAACTCAATATCACGCCAACCGATTTCGATGATTCTTTTTTAATCGGAAGCAGGTGCTTGTCACGTAATCCCACATAGATTTGAACGAGATCTGACAAGTAGTTTTAGAGTAACTTTGAAGTCGGTTATTTTTTGTTAGTAAAATTTAGATTATTTTTAGTTCACATGACTAATATTATATAATTGTATGCAGACGGCGAGCTGTGGTCGCAGGCGGGGGGCGGCGCGGCGGGGAGCGGGGCGCCTGGCGAGGCGTGGTGCGCGGGCTGCGTGCGCGTGGGGCGCGCCGCCGTGCCCTTCTCGGTGCGCCTGCTGCCTGGCGCGCTGCGGCTAGAGCCCGACACGCTGCAGTATGTATAGGAGGAGCATCTAACTCTTTCGTGCCGGCGACCGAGGCTCGAGACGTCTCCTCTCTCTATCGGGATTTTAAAATTAATTCATCGCGGCCTGAACACATTTTACTTACACATCCATGCACCTGGGGTTAATTGAAATCCACCTCCAAAGTAAATATCGTTGGTAGCTGATCATAGTAAAATCTTTCTTTATATTGATTACATTGGATTATGTAATAGTCCTGAAATGTCGCCATAAGTAGAGCTGACCGACGACCGACGACCGACGACCGACGACAAGCTCCGTTCGGTGTGTGATGTGTGTGACGTGCGTGCGGTGGTTGCAGGTGGGTGACGGCGGAGCGCGAGGCGGCGCTGCGGCCGCGCGAGCTGCGCGCCACCAACCAGTTCGCGGAGCCGCTGCACGTGCTGGCGCTGCAGCTGCCGCCCGCCGCGCACGACCTCTTCCACGTGAGTCACGTCTAGCTCTAGTCGCTTCTCTGCCGCAACACAAGTACCGTCATGCCGCATTTACACACGCGCGCGAGCCACGAGACGATCCGCGAGACGCGCGCGTGTGAACAGGGCGCTCGCGGACCAGACCGCGGCGGGACTTGTGGCTCGCAGGGCTCGCGTTGGGAGCGGATTTTTAGGCGCGAGCGCTCGCGCGGTGTTCACACGCACGTAGGGGGCGTGGCTTATGGACGCGCCACGAGACGATCCGCAAGACGCGCATGTAAATGAGCGGTCAGAGTTGTACAACGTGCTATAGCGTAGTCGGCCCTTGTCGGCTGTATCTCCCACAGACGCCCGGTCGGATGTATGCTCAAGTTGCAATGTGTATGTGTGTGTGTGTGTGTGTGTGTGTCAGGTGGAGGAGCTGACGCCGCTAGTGCTGCGCGCGGGCGCGGGCGGCGCGGTGGCGCGGCTGGCGCTGCGCGCGCGCGCGGCGGACGGGCCCGCGCCGGCGCTGGCCGCGCACGCCACGCTGCGCACCAACCTCTCCGACTACACCGTGCCGCTGCTCGTCTACAGCGGACGGTTCACTTTTGTGAGTACATATACGTATTACAGCACGCACTCTGTCGCGCGACACCTCGTTGTCTTCATTTACTTTGGGATCCTAAAATATGAGCAATCACATTGCCGATGTCGACACGTTATTGCTTAGGAGTAGTTGGCATATGTTTCGTAGTATTACTCTAAGATACGCGGACATATAGGAGGAACCTTATAAACGATTTAATCTTTTTCGGCTTCCATGTATGGCCTCATTCACGTATGGGAAGTGAAGAAACGAAAAGGACGATTTATATTAAATAATATCGGCGATTTTATTTATTGATATAGTTCATCAACGCTCTAACATTTCAAAAATTAAATGGGTTTATCAGACTTTCGTAACAAACAATAAATGCACAAGCAATGTAGGCAAACATCGCATACTTGAAATAACAAGCTAAAATAATATGAGATTACGGTAGTATACGTGTGCGGTCGTACGTGGCAGGAGTGGGAGTGGCCGAACGCGACGGAGTCGGTGCTGGAGCTGGGCGCGCTGGGCGCGGGCGAGCGGCTGGCCGTGCGCGCGCGGCTGCGCAACGCGGGCCCCGCGCCGCTGTGCGTGGCCGAGCTGGGCGCGCGCCTGCCGCCCGCCGCCGCCAGCTTCACGCTGGAGGACGACAACGGTACGGCTACCACGGTACGTACACTCGACGTTCTGACTCGTCAAAAAAACGACCTATACGAAATAAATGATGATGGATCAGGAAATTTGAATGAGTCGACCGTTGTGTGTGTGTCTTACAGGTGTGCGTGCCGGGCGGCGGCTGGGTGGGGGCGGTGCTGGCCGTGCGCGCGCCCGAGCGGCCGGGCGGCGCGGCGGGCGGGCTGTGGGCGCGCTCGCCGCACGCGCGCGCCGAGCTGGCCGTGCGCGTGCGCGCGCTGCCCGGCCGCCTGCTGCCGCGCGACGTGCGTCTGCCGCCCGCCGCGCCGGTCAGTGTCCGAAGCGATACACGCGTTACCCGTCTCTGGTAGCGGTGATCCTCACTTGCGTTTCGGGTGCTAACGTGTCGCTAATACTTTTTGTAGTGTCTATAGGCGGCAGAGCCGAATCAGACGAATCAGTTAATCGTTTATCGGCTTACGTTCAAATATATGCTTGAATATTGCATATAACTTGATTGAATGACACTTCTCCTATTTCGTGTTTTGTGTTTACCAATAGTAGAGCTAATGCTTCAATGGTAACTGGCGATGCTCGATGTAGTGTTGGGTGGGGAGAACCTGTACTAATTCAGTAAAAGCCTACTTCGTTGATTTGACGACAGACCTCGTTATAATAGAATATGTTATCCGCTCCGTAGTACGCGTGGTCGTCGGCGGAGGTGGTGGTGGACAACAGCATGGTGAGCATGGCGGTGGTGGGCGTGTCGCTGGGCGGCGACCGCGCGGCGCGCTGGGCGGGGGGCGGCGCGCTGCCGCGGGGCGCCGCCACGCTGGGCACGCTCACGTACGCGCCCGAGTACGAGTGCGCGCCGCGCTGCTACACCGGCCTCGACCTCGACTCGCCAGGTTCCTTCACTGCAATATTCATTTATTTTTCTTTCCATCTGTCTTTTCTTTCTTTTTTGAACGGAGCTCATCCGTGGGGCCTTTGGTATTGCTGTTATCCATATCCATCCAGGCGACGGAGATCACTTACCATCGGGGGACGCGTCTGCTAGTTTGTTGGGTGCTTGCAAAAAATATATTTATGTCAGCTTTTGCCTACTTTTGGACAATAATGTAAATGTCGGTGTCGATGTCGATGCGCCAGAGGGCGAGAGCTGGGCGCGGCGGGCGGCGGGCGGGGCGGGCGGCGCGGAGGAGGGGGCGGAGGGCGCGCTGGGCGAGGACCTGGCGCTGCTGCTGGAGCGGCTGGCGCTGTTCGAGCGGCAGGCGGCGCGCGCCCGGAACGTCACGCTGCACGTCCGCACCAACGAGGTACCGCACTCATTTCACTGTTTACGGAAGATATTTGTAGTTGAAATAAAACTGAAAAGCGAAAAAAAAATCATTTAGTTCATATTATAAATTAAGATCCTAGTAAATCCTCTATTCCTTCTCCGTTTTTCAAATTCAAATTCAAAAAAATAACTTATTGGTATAACCAATAAAAAAAAATGTAAAATTGTTCAACATTTAGTTGGCGAGTGTAGTGTAAATACTGCTCGTACTTGTTGCGAGTGCTCGAGAGACGGTCGCGTCGTGCGCGTGTGCAGGTGGTGCAGCTGGAGGTGGTGGCGGCGGCGCGGCTGCGCTGGCCGCGGCTGGCGGCGGCGGGCGCGGGCGGCGCGGGCGCGGCGGCGGTGGGCGGCGCGGCCGCGCTGCGCCTGCTGCTGCGCAACCCCGCGCGCGCGCCGCTGCTGCTGCACGCGCTGCTCGCCGACCGCCCGCACCTGCCCGCTCTGTTAGTACTTACAGTAGTGCCCACCTTATACACCAATGTTGTAATGTATGAACACCCTGCAATACGCGTGTATCCTGCTCTTGTTCGTGGTGAACTTGGTTCAAAAATTCGAAAGCTACTTCTAAGGAATTATTATTTTGTATTTGTTAAACGTTTTAATATACAGTTAAAGAAAAACAACTCATTAATTTCTTAGTTAGACCACAGAAGACATAATAGTAGTTAGAGTTGAAACTGTGACTCTGTCTTGTCTAAAAACCCTGTAATAATGTGTCCGATTGGTCAGCGCGGGAGGCGACTCGACGTTCTGCTCGCGCGCGCGCTGCGTGTGGGCGCGCGACGCGTGGGCGCTGAGCGAGTGGCGCGTGACGCGGGGCCGCGCCGCGCGCTGGGCCCGCGCGGCCGACGCGGCGCACAACGGCAGCGCGCTGCCCGCGCTGCTGCTGCAGCCCGACAGCGAGGTGGAGCTCAAGGTCACGTTCGCGCCGCGCTCCCCCGACCCGCTCACCACCTACCTCTTCCTCAGGTAATCCATGTACCGACAGTGAACACAGCGTGCTAAGTGTAATAACTTTTATTATTTAAACAATAAAGTATGTTATTGAGCCATTAAGCCGGCGAGTTATTGAAAATATGTTTGTAGTTATTGTACGAGTACTCGTACATTGTGCTGGCGCAGCATCCTTGTGCCAAGCACGAGTGGCCTAGCTGGGCGCGCGGACGCTGCGCCAGCACAATGTACGAGTACTCGTACATTTATTGTAGTGTGACCAGGGGGAGAGTCATCAATTAAAAGGAAAAGGTTCATACCAAAAGTGTTTAAGTTTAAGAGAAGACTAGGAAGGTACGATTGAGACTGCAAACAGTGCGGCGCGGCGGCGCGGCGGCGGCCCCGAAGTTATGCGATACGACCCTCGTCAGCACGTTACATTATATTCCGTCGACCTACATCTCTTTACAGAGACCCGATCGAATCTAACAGTCCCGCCAACCGACACGTGCAAACCCATTAAACCATTTAATTATAATTTTGATTGTCCTCGCAGAAATAACCTGACGATCCTGGAAGGCGTGCAGCTGTGGGGGCAGGGCGCCGTGGCCAGCTTCGAGATCGGCGGCCGGCGGCCCGGCGCCGCCTCGCCCATCCTCTTTGAGGTCAGCGTTTTAATGTTCGTTTCCGCAGTGGTCATCTATGAACCGCCTTGGAAGTTCACATATTTTAATTTATGAAGAACTAATCATGGGAGCATAATACATATTGATGTTCGTCGGCAGGTATCGGAGTGCGGGGCGGAGGGCGAGGCGAGCGCGGCCGTGGTGCGGCGCTCCGTGGCGGTGCGCAACACGGGCCGCGTGGCCGTGCGGCTGCGCGACTGGCGCGTGGCGGGCCGGCCGTGCGGCGCGCGCGGCTTCCGCCTGCAGCCCTGCGCCGCGCTGCAGCTCGCGCCCAACGCCTCGCGCCTGCTGCACCTCGCCTACGCCGCCGACTTCACGCTGGCGCGCGCGCACGCCACGCTGCAGCTGCGCTCCGAGCTCGGTCAGTATCCGCCGTCTCCCTCCCTCCCTCCCTCCCTCCCGCCCTCGACCGCCTCTCACGTTCCGCGTCCCTCTGTGACAGGTGTCGCCGAGTTCACCCTCGCCGCGACCACCCCGGCGAAGCTGCTGCCGCGCTGCGCGGCGGGCGGGCGGCCGCCGTGGGACGCGGCCGTGCGCGCCGGCGCCTGGGTGCTCGCGCTCGCCACGTTCGTCGTGGTGCTCGTCGCCGGCGCCGTGGACGCGGAGCGCAGCATGCGGGGCCTGCGCGCCGCGCGCTCCCCGCCGCGCCCGCCGCTCGACCTGCGCCGCGCGCCGCCCGAGCCCGAGCGCCCGCCGCCGCCCGAGCCTCGCGCCCCGCGCCGCCGCCGCCCCGCGCGCCGCCCGCCGCCGCCGCTCGACCCGCACGCCGAGCGCCGCGCCTTCGAGCGCTGGCGGACCGAGATGATGCGGCGCGACGAGGACGACGACGACTCCCGGTCCAGCGAGGACGTCGACTCCGACGACCGCGACCGGGGCTTCGAGCCGCAGCCCGCCGCGCCCGCCGCCGAGCCGCGCCGCGCCTCCCCGCCCGCGCCCGCCCCGGAGGAGGAGTCCAGCTCGAGCGGCTCGGACGCCTCCACGCCGGCGGACGAGCGCGACGACAACGAGGTGGAGCCCTACGAGGCCGAGAACGAGGCGACCACGCGCGAGCCCTCGCCGGTGCGACCGGGCGACGGACCGTTCGCGCCGCCCAAGCTGCGGCGCGAGGCGTTCCCGTCCGGCGCGGAGGGTCCCCCGCGGGCGACGCGCCCTCGCCGCGAGCGGGCGGAGTCGCTGCGGCGCTCGGAGCGGGCGCGCCCGGACTCGGACGCGGCGCACGTGCGGCCCGCCTCCACCGCGGCGGCTGCGGCGGTCGCGGCGGGGCGGCACCACCCGCGCCGGGAGAAGACCTCCAAGAGACGGCCCGCCGCGCCCTCCACGCCGGCGCGCGCCTCGCCCTGTGCTTCCGTCGCCGCCGTAGACAGCACCATGACCGGTGAGTACTACACGTACACTAATGTTTTACACCCCAACTCAGAGTCACTAACGATTATTTAAATTGCTCCTTAGTACAGAATTTGTATGGTGATTCTTTACTAAGGAGCGGTTTAAGTAACCGTTAGTGTGACTGAGTTGGGAAGTTAAAGAACTAATTATCAGCTCCTTTGAGATGGAAAATTCTATACATTATGAATACATTGAATTTTTTAAAGATACTAGAATAAAGATATTTTTTTGGTGTTTAATACACAAACCAAATATTTTTTATTTAATAATGATCCAGCGGAGGGCGGGCTGGAGAACGGTGCGAGCGGGCCGCGCGGGCTGGTGCGCTCGGGCGCGTCGTGGAGCTCCGTGGTGGGCGGCGCCGCGCCGCTGCCGCCCATCGGCTCGGACGTGCGGCGCCGCGAGCCCGAGCGCGACCGCGACCGCTCGCTCTTCTACTTCAACGGCGACACGACGCGCGCCGACAACGACTACCCCTGGGCCGCGCCCCCCGTGCCGCCCCTGCCCGCCGCCCTGCCCGCCGCGCACCCCGCGCACCCCTCGCTGCCCGCACACACCGCGCTCCCCGCGCACCCCCCGCCCGCGGACCGCCCCATCTTCGCCGGACCCTCGCACGATTACTTGGGTTAGTGTCTCATTATGCGCAACTTGATTACCTAGTTATTTTCTTTCTTCCTTGGCCGGCAACGCATCGGTGATATCTTTGATGTTACTGATATCACATTTAATATCAGGTCGCTCGTCTGCTTGGTGGTTTGCTATTTATAAAAAAAAATTGTTTCTGGGAGGGGAGGCATCGTTTCGGAGTGGACGGCTCCAACGAGGTTCAAATATTACTTTCACGTGAAGTCCTTTACGAGTGCATCGATCGTTAAAAGCGTACACTACTACCGTTGCAGCGGACAGCTCGCTGGCGGCGGACACGTTCGGCGGGCTGGGCGTGTGGGGCGGCGGCGGCGCCTGGCCGTGGAGCGCGCCCCTGCGCCCGCCGCCCGGCTTCGGCGCGCCGCGCTCGCCCGTGCGCCCTTACGACCCGTTCCGCTCGCTCGCCTCCATCTGGGCGCCCGGCGCGGCCGACTGGCGCCCCGCGCCGCCCGCGCCCGCCGCGCCCCCCGCGCCGGCAGCCCCGCCGCCCGACCGCGACCGCGACGACCAGTAGACACCGCCCCGACCTCTATACCGAACGACGGACCGGCTGATTCCTAAAATGATTCGATTAGAAATTTGATAATTTGACCTCGATCGTGCTGAAGACATAAGAATGCGCGCGCTGAATTAATGTACTGCAGCCCGGTGTGTGGGCGTGCGACGTGCTACCGCTTGCCGTCGACCTGACCCGTGTGACGAGACGAGTGCGATGACAAAATGTATTGTTTATAGAGTGGAGAAGTAGATTGCGAGGCAGGATTGTATGCGCAAGCATACAAGGTATATTTCGCATCGGCCCTTCGTACAATTCCATGCTGCCGTGAATGTGACAACAACACATGCGTCATGCATGCTAGCCAGTAGCCTACACTACACTACAGACCTCTACAACGATGACTAGGCTCTGATCATCTTGCGCATGTCAATGTACGGAGAGCCGAAGCAACTTTCGATACAAATCACGTTTGTACCTACTTGGATGTATTACTAGTACTTCGGGATCCGGCGAGTGGTGACCAATCGACGCTGCACTGCACTCGTGGTCTACTTGTATGATACGATCATCAGGATGCGGAAGCAACTCGAGCGAACAACAGTAAACGAGGACTTTTATCTTTCGTCGACTCGCTCTGAATCTTCCCGATCCCGCTGGCTCTTCGCTGATGTAACTTAAATCTCGAACGAAATAGTGCGCTTCGAGTCGACAGGTCGCTCGCGCTGCGACGTCCGGGCGTCGAAGATAGTTCAGTGATCTTCGGTCGGCGGTCGGCGGTCGGCGTGACGAGTGATGTACCGCATCCGACATTGAATATTACACCGAGCTTCAGAAAGAGCGGCGACGCTCGTTACAAGGCTGGACGTCTAATATATGTAGTGAGGGGCGCGCGGCGGTGCGCTAGTCACCCCCCCACACCGCCCGCGGCGCCCCCCCACGTGCCACCAGATCTGATGAAAATGAACAATCAACAAAAGCACACCTTGTTTTATTCACTGCCATCGCCCTGGTTCTGTCCCTGCGACGTTAATAACACATTTCTACTGCTGCTGGCTGCTGGATGCTCACTTGGTTACGCATGACTTTTATTAACTCAAATAAATCAAAAGATCATGCAACTCTCCTAACTCAACATCTACGTAAAATTATTGGGTTATTTCCGATGAGTCACACTCCCACTGAGGTTTGTACACATACAGACTTGTATAAAATAAATTTTTCCTTTAATTTAATAAGTATTTATTTAAAGTATTTATTTCATTTTAATTAGTATTTATTTTGCTGATTGTAGTTTTTCGTTGCGTGTGTCGTCACGCAGCTGTTATTGAGACAAGGTTCCTGCGCATTACTAAAGCGCGATGATCAGCGTCATGAAATTTTTCAAATTGGTAAGAATTTATATGATTCATACTAAATATGTAGTGAATGTCTATGTTTCGCCCTTACAGTCCGCGCCTCACTAAAACTGGATTTTGTTCAGTAACTGCGCTCTTGATAGTGACACAATCATAGACCTATATGTATATACTATAGACACAATATGTAAAATTGGGCATTGGCTTGCCTCGTAGTTTGTAGTACCGCATGTACCAATTGTGTACCTGGGACTTTACGGGAAAATTACTTTCTGGAATGAAACTACTAGTTGTTGAATTGAAGGAAGTTCATTTATTCATTTAATCGTTTAGATATTTTGTCACAACTGTTTGTGCAACACAACACATGCTGCTTTACAACATCACACCTTACAAAACTGTTACACTATAAAAGAAGTTGATTCAATTGTTTTATAGTAGTAGTAATGAATTTTTCTATAGTCTTTGGAACTTTCAATTAAATATATTATCATATTACATGAGCAATAGCATCACAAAAATTTACCTTAATCTTCCTATTATCACAAAAAGTAGGGCCATGAGATAACTATAAAGTTTCTTAATCTAAAAGGTGCTGCCTGAGGCTGTACTCAAGCACTAACTATAAAAGGAAAAAAAAAAAAATTGGTATGCAAGTTACATTTTATAGGTAGCCGGGATTCAGTATTTGTCGGGTACTTTCACCAAGTATTTCTCCCCTTCATGAAGATGTGTGTACAATATAATTGTTGAACAGGGACAAATTTCCAAGTTTTGCATTGCAATATGAATTGAATATGAAGGTCCTGCAGATAATGTTTCTTTCTTGTATGGTTGGTATACCATCATAGCCTTCTAAAAGGAAACAAGATAGAGTCATCGGTCCAAACTTGTTTCCAACTTGTTCAAATACATATTTATGTACATTATTTAAAGTCACAAGTTCTCATGACGAGTAGCGAACGTTACAAATATACAACTCAAGTGTCGCTCTCCGTACAAACATAGAACTTGAAGGGTTTCCCTATCCTCCCGACGACCGAACGAGACCAAACGAGACCGATCGACGTTAGAGAGCTGAACAGTGAACCGGCTGGTGGCAGGCTGCGGCGCTCAGTATCTGTACTTGGTGGAGTAGTCCTTGGGCGACACGACGAGCCCGCGGCCCTTGCGCGCGCCACGGTACACGGTCTCGATGATGTCGATCATCTCCTGCTTGTCCTCCAGCGGCCAGTTGATCTTGTTGTTGTTGCCGGTGCCCAGGTCGATCATGATGTGCTTGTTCCGGAAGAAGAACATCACCGTGCACGGGTCGTATAACTCGTACCTACAAACAACTATTACTATTCACTACATATTATAAACAAACTCCTCCACTGTCTGTCTGTTCGCAAAAAACTTAAAAACTACTGAACGGATTTTCATGTGGTTTTCACCAATATATTCTGATTTTTGAGGATGGTTTAGGTGTATAATTCATTATGGTTTAATGTAAACTGGGCGAAACTGCGGGTGAAGGCTAGTTTACTAAATACAATACAGCAGTTCCTTTTATCAGTGGTTATACTCAATAAACAAACAGAAGGGAGTAACTTAGTTAATGTCATTTGTAAACATAATCCATTACACCAAAATATTACAAATCTGATTTCTGCTAAAAATTAGGGAGCCCCTTTTTTTATTAGGGTTCCGTAGCCGAATGGCAAAAAACGGAACCCTTATAGATTCGTCATGTCTGTCTGTCTGTCTGTCTGTCCGTCCGTATGTCACAGCCACTTTTTTCCGAAACTATAAGAGCTTGAAGCAATAAATTTTGGGGGTTCCCCATACTTAGAACTGAAACTCAAAAATTTTTTTTTCATCAAACCCATACGTATGGGGTATCTATGGATAGGTCTTCAAAAATGATATTGAGGTTTCTAATATCATTTTTTTCTAAACTGAATAGTTTGCGCGAGAGACACTTTCAAAGTGGTAAAATGTGTGTCCCCCCCCTGTAACTTCTAAAATAAGGGAATGATAAAACTAAAAAAATTATGTGATGTACATTACTAAGCAAACTTCCAACGAAAATTGGTTTGAAAGAGATTTAGTAAGTAGTTTTTTTTAATACGTCATAAATCGTAAACCGCAAAAAACATTGATCAAAGTTACAACGAACTACAAGAACTTTTATATTATGTTACTTGCTGCTACGGAACCCTTCATGGGCGAGTCCGACTCGCACTTGGCCGCTTTTTAACCCTAGAAAGATAATCTGCGTAAAATTTACGCATGCGAGTTTGAAATAATGCTCTCTCTTTTTGGTAAAACTATAGATCTAAGGTACCTGCGTTCGGGGTGGGGAGTGGGGGGGATGGGAAGGGGGGGGTAAAGGGGAGCCCCCCACTACAATTTTTATGTACCGGAAAGGTATAGTTTTCGAGTTATGATTTTTTTTGTAAAATCATAAATACATAGGAAAAACCTTGGGTATTTCTTTAGTATCAGTGGAAGGGGGGTGGAGTTGGGGGGAAGGGAGGGGTTGGGGTAAGGACCCCCCCCCCTTAAAGGTAATACGTGAGGAAACACATAGTTTTTGAGTTTTTTTCTATTTTTATTTTGAGGATAAATCTATGAAAACTGCTTAATATTTATCATAAACTAGTGTAAATACTGTCAGGTTGTGGAGGAAGAAGCAAAATTTCGACCTCCGTATGGGGAGACACTACACCACTTCTACTATTATTTTGGAAAAATAATGACACAAATCACTATAATTACAAAATTACATTATATGCACTTTTAGGGAGAATTTAGGGGTTTTCGATACACAAACAGGCTTCCAAACGTCTCCGGCGCTGCGGGAAGTGCAGCCCCTCCGCCCTTGCGTAACAAACTGCAGGCACTCCATGCTCGCCTACGCAGCTTCGGCTTTTTGGTCGCCTTCGGCGACCAGCCTCAGCGGGCGGGGGCTGCTCTCCCTCCGCGCCTCCGGGGTTTACATTGACTCTAGGGGTAGGGCAGACTAGTACCACGTGGGGTCGGGGTTGACTAAGTCGGCTTTGTAACCATTTCGACTTACATCTGGAAATTTTTAAAAATCCAAAACAAACACAAGCGACCAGCCTCAGTCGCTCCGGCTCGCCCGGGTGCCTGTGCTTTGTTACAGCGGGCGGGGACTACTCTCCCTCCACGCCTCCGGCTTCTAAAAAACACTCTAGGGGTAGGGCAAACAAGACTGCGTGGAGTAGGGGCAGAGCCCTCTTTCCCACTGGGCACTCTGGGCACGTGCCCAGGGCCCCGTGATTGATAGGGGCCCCCTAATTCCTGCCAGATCACTAAACGATAACCAATATTTATTGCCAAAAACGTTTTTAATTCGAATAACTCGAACCTAAATTACTGACTACATTACTGTAGCGACTACGTCACCACAGAATAATGACGTCACAGCGACGTCATACACCACGTGTTCCGCAGCTGCGACCGCAGGTGTGATTCTAGGAATCGCACCTGTGCGCGCAGGTGTTCACTGCACGTGCGCTCAGATTTCTTACTCGAATTATCTATTTTTTCATTGGCTGATCTACCTTTAAAATTGTGTATAAATACGGTGTAATTTCTGTAAATAAACATTCTACTTGCAACCTTCTGACGTATCAGTACTCTCTCCAACCTTAGTACATACACGCCCTTACGCTGCCCAAGCTAAATGGGTTGACCAAACAAGCTAAATTGGTTGACGACACGCGAAACTGGTGACCCGACTGAGCAACTGTATAGTAGAATCCCTGCCCGGCTGCACGAAGAAAAACTCGTCATCTTCACCTTCACACCATCAAGCCATCTACCGGCACCATGGTCCACGAAGTCGCCCAAGCCACGCTGCAGGTAGCTGCCACTGCCACCACGGCCGGTAGCCCATCATCATCACATCGTCAGCTGTCCAACATCGCGCTCGCTATGCGCATACCTACTTCAGATGAGACTTCAGCTACAGTCAACCAACTTCTCAACGAGATCAGAAGCCTATCCCGTGAAGTCCAGAACCTGAAATCGCAGCACGATATACATGATGCCCATCAACGTCGTCACTCCATCCACGCAAGTCACCGTCCGTCATCATCTCCACGTCATCGTCATCACTCAAGCTCACGCTCACGCATGAACTCTCCAGCTGCATCATCACCTGCTTGTTACTACCATCGTCGCTTCGGTAACCAAGCTCAGCACTGCACTACTCCATGTGGTTTCACGAAAGCTAAACAGTCGCCACACGACCGAACCTTGGCCACGGCAGACTCCAGCGCTCATACATCGCACCGCCTATTCGTCACCGACAGAAAGACGAGATATTCTTTCTTGGTAGACACGGGGGCTAATATATCCGTCATACCTCGAAGACCAGGCCAGAAAGCTACGCCACTTGCATTCAAACTCTACGCAGCGAACAACTCGACGATATCAACCTACGGCGAAAAAACACTTGAACTTGACCTCAACTTACGACGACCGTACAGATGGAATTTCATCATAGCCGACGTTTCCAAGCCGATCTTAGGAGCCGATTTTCTCAACTATCATCAATTAATCGTAGACGTCAAAAATCGAAGATTAATTGACTCCGTCACAAACCTCAAAATCGACGCGCCACTAAGATCCACGAACATACCTACCATTCGCAGTATCGACATTCAAGACTCGTATCACACCATTCTATCTGAATTCCCCGGTACTACGAGGCTAACTGCAATGAAACTTGAACCAAAAATCAACGTCGAACACTGCATAGAAACAACCGGTCAACCCGTTCACTGCCGCGCACGTCCATTGCCGCCACACAGATACGAAGCTGTCAAAAAAGAATTTGAAAACATGATGCAACAAGGACTGTGCCGCCCCAGTAAAAGCCCGTGGTCATCACCGCTCCATATAGTACCGAAGAAAGACGGAAATATAAGAGTGTGTGGTGATTACCGCCGACTCAACGCGATAACCATACCCGATCGCTACCCGGTTCCGAGAATAAAAGACTTCACATATCATCTGTCGGAGAAAAACATTTTCTCAACAATCGATCTCAACCGCGCCTATCAACAAGTCAACGTCCGGCATCAAGACGTCGAAAAAACGGCAATAATTACCGGATTCGGATTATTTGAATTCCCGAGAATGTGTCCAGGCTTAAAAAACGCAGGCCAAACATTCCAACGCTATATACACGAAGTACTCCGAGGACTCGACTTCGTATTTCCGTTCATCGACGATCTCTTAATCGCTTCATCTAACGACACGGAACATCGCGAGCACATCAGAACCGTCATGAAACGACTAGAAGAAAACGGCATCACTATCAACCCAGCCAAATGCGTCCTAGGCCAACCGCAAGTCAAGTTCCTAGGCTATACCGTTTCAAACAAAGGAATCAAACCGCCTGAAGAAAAGATCACAGCAATAAACGCCTATCCACGACCGAAAACCATTGAAGAACTTCGACGATTCCTAGGCATGCTAAACTTCTACCGTGATCATGTATCCAACGCCGCGACTATACAAGCACCGCTCAATTCATACCTACACGATACGAAGAAGCGCGACAAAACAATTATCGAGTGGAACAACGACGCAATCCAAGCATTCGAAGCATGTAAAGTTAGCATCACAAACGCGACTTTACTCGCCCATCCGTCACATCAAGCAACCCTAGCCATATGTAGCGACGCATCCGATAAAGCCGCAGGCGCAGTACTACAGCAATATTACCAAGGAACATGGCAACCACTCGGCTACTTCTCAAAAAAATTCTCAGACGCGCAAACCAAATATTCAACATACGATCGTGAATTACTCGCTATTTACATGGCTGTAAAACACTTTCGCAAAATCTTTGAAGGACGCGAGCTTATCATATTCACGGACCACAAGCCGCTAACATTCGCTATGAAGAAGTCGATATCAAACAATGAAACGCCACGCCGCACACGGCAACTATTATTCATCAGCGAATTTACAACCGATATTCGCCACATAAGCGGGAAGAATAATATCGTCGCCGACGCACTCAGCCGAATCGAAACTATATCTTGTCCGTCAACAATTAATTACGAAGATATAGCAACCGCTCAAGAAAAAGATATCACCATTCAACAATTAATACAACAGCAAAACCTATCTTTGAAGAAAGTCAACATTCCGAATACCAACATTGAGATATATTGCGAAACATCAACATCATTCGTACGACCTTACATACCTACAGAATTTCGACAAGAAGTATTCAACGCCATTCATAATATCAGCCATCCCGGAACGCGAACTACGCGCAAACTGATAACAAGAAAATACTTTTGGCCATCAATGAATACTGACATCGGTCAATGGACGAAGACATGTATTAAATGCCAAAAAAGCAAAATACAGCGTCATACCTACAGTACGCTTCAACCGTTCCCGCCTACAGAACGATTTTCACATATCCACGCAGATATCGTCGGACCGCTCCCGACTACAGCACAAGGTTATAGGTATTTAATAACCATCTGCGACCGAACAAGTCATTGGCCGGAAGCAATACCTACAATCGACATCACTGCCGAGACAGTTGCCGATGTCATATATAACCATTGGATCTGCCGATTCGGATGTCCATCTACAATAACAACCGACCAAGGAAGGCAATTTGAGAGCAATCTATTTACTAACTGTAGCAGTGTATTTGTAAATACCTACTACTTTGGTTGAAATACAATGAAACGCATGGGTTTCCATCGTTCTTGTCTATTTTAGTATTGGCATCGCTTAGTACAATCTAGAATAGTTTTCAGCTCTTAGTTTAACGCTATATTTGTTTAATTATTACATTACGAACATTCAACAAGGGCGATGACATTCGTATGGAAACTGCTCGATAACTACCGAACAGAATTTAGACGTTATAGGTATCTTTGGAATCGTCATAAATTCGTCTTCTTGAATATTATATTAGATTAGAGATTCGTGATAATCTAATTTCTAATGTTTTTGACAACTTATAACTCATTCAAAGCATAGACTAGATTGGTATTTATTGCGTTTTGATATCATCACATTCAGCCAGACGTTTGTCTATGGTGATACATTCCTTTATTTGTTTCTCCGCAATTAAGCATCCGTTCTGCGATGTACTCATATATTTTCGCATAAAGGAATATTAGTAACATCCCTGATATGAATTATTTAATAATTTCAATTATCATAAATCATCATATTAACTGAAGTCTGTGGCTGTTAAACGTTTTGTACTCTGTGAGCAGTGAGCGATGTACGATTTCGGATATCGACGGATGTTATCGAACGAACAGATGAATCAGTTCGGCTCAAGCGCTCGCGCAGGATACGCGTGTCGTCCTGCGCGACTGACCGGCTCATTTCGAACGGCAAGGCTCCGCATGGCCGCTGCCACATTCCTTTGAAAATGTACAGTTTTGCCTGAGTTTTTATTCAGTAGCGAGTACGCTCCTCGCAATGTTTAACTTTCCCTAATCGAGCTGGGTCGCCACCCGCTTCCTTTGATGTAACTTAGAGTACTTATTCCGTAATTCATCGTACGGCGCGCCATGGGACCGCCGCCATCTTAGAACTTCACGACCGTGTTCCACATAACTTTATTTCTACATGATGGACCGGGACTCCTCCCGCTTCGCGAACGCGAGATCACCGGCTGGGAAGGGTTTCGTCGTCTCCAGGTGCCGATGACATACTCGGTGAAGAGCTCTCTCCTGGAGTGCTCTCCACGCCACGCCACGTCACGCCATGATGGCTTTGCTTTAGACGGGCGTCCGCAGGGCTAGTTTTCTAGCGTCTGCTGGTCATCCAACCAGTAGATGATCCCAAGGACTCACCGCGCTCTACTGCTACCGCTGCCGTCTTCTTGCATGATCACGCCACACCACGCACCGCACGTTTCTTTCATCCGCCTGCCTGCGCTTACCATCCTGGATGCAGCTGCAACCCTTGCCATCACGCTTCAGCTTCGAGGCGCGCCACCCAGCGACGTCACGCCCGGCAGACAACCGTTCTTCGTTCGTCTATATTACGCGTGCGGAGTGATGCGTTCATGGTACCATGTAAGTCAATTTAAATAACCTATTATCTGGCCAGAAAGTGTAGAATCAGTGCGCGACGTATTCCACGGGCACCGTTGCCCTACCGTTATCACGGATAGCGTAAATAGAACTCTGTTAACGTCACATAACCTAGCCTAAATTTGCATGCTTTAACATTGTCTCTGCGGACCGAGCCGCCATGTAATTCGCGGTTTTTACCAATATAATATCTGGTCCTAACCACCATCTTTAATTCCAAATAGACATCCACATTCTTATAGTTCATTGTTGCTACTATTCAACTTCTCTTTTTTTATACGCGACAATGGCGCCCGAACATATTTAATTATCCTTATCCTGTGGATTCTGTTTGGGATATTTTTTTCTTCTTTTTCGGTGAAGTTACTTTTTACATCAACTTTTGGTAATTTTTTTTGAGTTGTCATATTTTTGTACAAGAGAAACTATTCTCCAGTACCGTTTGGTAACTAAACAGTGAATTTTGGTTTGCATTCTTTGGAATGTTTCCTTAACGGAACATTGATTTTTTTTTGACAAACTTACAGGTTTGTATATTTTTTAGCAGTCGCAAACAATAATTATAAAAATTTTATTATTGTACTTGCAATTTTTTTTCTCTGGATATCACAGTCCTCGACTATATTGTTAGCGAGGTCTGGAATATACCAGCCTTTTCTTTTCGTGCAAACACTGTTTATTTACCAAAACTAAAAAGTTGTTTTCACAACTATTTTGTAATAATGGCGACCCCACTTGAAGAAGCTTTTCATGACTCGAGCGATAACTTAACTGATGATCCAGATTTAAAAGAATCTTTTAGTAATGTGACGCATAGGGATAAACCCATCTCACAGCCACAAACATCAGCCTCTTTGTTTCATGGTTCAAATTATAATCAACCTGTCCAAAGTCAACCAGATAATAGGGTTACTTATGTGATGAGGGATGACAATCTAAAATCGTGGAATTTAAAGTTCACAGGCGATTCAAGTTTAGTGGATTTTTTCTTGCGGATTAACGATTGTATGAGATGCAGGGATATTCCGGAATCAAAAGTTGTCAAATGTTTTTCAGATCTCTTAGGAGGCAAAGCCCTCGACTATTATAGGCAAATCAGAGATTCAGTAGTCACTTTAGACGATTTACAGATTAAATTTAAATCATTCTTTACAGCCTTTGATAGCGACTATGTTTTAGAAAAACAAATTAGGGATCATAAACAAAGCTCGAATCAACCTTTACATATGTATATTTTAGACATGCAAACAATGAACTCAAGGCTAACTCCTTCCCTAACGGAGGGCACCCTTATTGAAATTATTAAACATAATTTGCTACCCGTTTACGCACAACTTTTGGCTGTCAATGACATAGACACCATTGACAGATTAATTTCTTTAGGCAAACGTTACGAGGCATACGCTGTCTCACCTTCTTCCAGTTCCAATAGCAGGTTTTCTAAAGTTCAAAAGCAGATTAACATTGTCAACACACAACCTCAAAAGAAATTTAATTCTTCTATTATATGCCTTAAATGCAAAAAATCGGGTCATTCGTATAAACACTGTAAAACAATACGCGATATTGTTTGTTTCAAGTGTAAGGCAAAAGGTACACTTACTTCCGCTTGTCCTAAGTGTAACCCACCCTTAGCTACCCACCCGAATAAGCAGGAATCTCCAAATTCAAAAAATGTAACTACCCTAGGAATATCTAGCTTTAACTCTGAGAAACGTTTAGGTACGGTTACACCAGGCATTTCAACTACTAATCTTGACAATAGAATCTTTCTTGAATTCTCAATAAATAATTTTACTTATAAAGGACTTTTAGACACCGGTGCTAATCTTTCAGTTATAGGTAACGGCTACCATAATAAGCTGTTCGAATTAGGATTCGAGTTACAGTCAACTGACTTAATTGCTAAATGCGCTAATGGCTCTGAAGTTAAAACAATAGGAATCATGTTAGTACCTATTAATTATAATAGTAAAAATTTTAACATAACATTCATGGTTATACCGGAAATATCGGATAATTTTATTTTGGGAATGGATTTTGTTTATCAATCGGGGATTTTTAATTCATTCAACTGCAACAATGTTGCATCCTCAGAGAATATTCATAATATTCACTATCAACTTTTAAATAAATTTTGTGGTATAATTGCCAAGAGCGAACTTTCTCCATTAGAATCAATTGAGTTAGACAAATTGATTGATAAATTTAAAACCATTGACTCTCAAACTAACGGTTTAGGTAAAACCGATATAATTGAACATAGAATTATAACAACAGGACCACCAATTAAACAAAGATACTACCCTTTATCTCCAGCAAAATTACAAGCACTAAATGCTGAAGTCGATAAAATGTTACAGCTAGGTGTCATCGCACCATCGAAGTCACCATGGTCAAATCCTGTCGTTATGACTACTAAAAAGGATGGTTCACTTAGATTTTGTCTTGACGCTAGAAAGTTGAATGACGTCACTATTAAGGACTCTTATCCATTGCCTTATATATCCTCAATTTTAGATAACCTCAGAGGCGCACGCTACTTAACTTCAATTGACCTGTCAGCAGCATACTGGCAAATTTTACTTTGTAACTCGGATGATACAGATGGATCTGGTACCTCTTGCCAAAAGACTGCTTTTGTTGTGCCTAATCGTGGTCTTTTTGAATTTAAAAGAATGCCTTTTGGTTTATGCAATGCCGGCTGTGACATGCAGCGCTTAATAGACTCTTTATTTGAACATAAGTATGGCGAAAAAATTTTCGGATACTGTGATGATCTTTTAATTGCAACCAGCACCTTTAGGGAGCATCTAGATATTTTACAGGCGGTTTATGAAAAATTAAGCAACGCAGGTTTGACTATTAACTTTGATAAATGTAATTTTTGCAAAGAGGAATTACGTTATTTAGGTTATGTTGTAAGCTCACAGGGTCTGCAAACAGATCCAAAGAAATTAGACTGTATTAGACAATTTCCTAGACCAAATACAGCAAGACAATTGCGCGCTTTCATTGGTTTATGTTCTTACTATCGCAGGTTCGTTAATAACTTTTCTACAATAATCGCACCAATGACAGCATTAATTGGTAAGAAAAAGGGAAAAGACGCAATTGCTTGGGGTGATGAGGCTGAAAAGTCATTTTTGGCACTCAAGGAAGCCCTCACTCAAGCACCAGTACTTGCCTGTCCTGATTTCTCCATACCTTTTCAAATTCACACTGATGCTTCATCAGTGGGAATTGGTAGCGTTCTTGTTCAGGAAATAGATGGCATAGAACATCCTATAGCTTTCCATTCACGTCTGCTGTCAAAAACAGAGAGAAATTACAGCACCACTGAGCGTGAATTGCTAGCAGTGGTCGACTCTGTCCTACATTTTAGGCCTTATATAGAGTGTTCTCACTTTATTTTAGTAACCGACCATATGAGTCTTAAGTGGTTAAAAACACTAAACAATCCTTCTGGACGTTTAGCTCGTTGGTCCATGCAACTAGCATGTTTTGATTTTGAAATCCGCCATAGAAAGGGTACATCACATATAGTCCCAGATATTTTGTCTAGAATGGAAGTTAGTGCTATCACATTTACCGGAGGTAACTCTTCTAGGGATGAATGGTATAATACATTATTTAAAAATGTGCAGATAAATCCTATGTTTCATAAAAACTATCAAATTAGGGATAACATTTTATTTAGATACAGTAAACCGACATCTAAATTGCACGAGGAAAATGCTTGGAAAATCGTTCTTCCTCATGACGTAGTACAGGAGTGTATAAAGCAGAATCATGAATTGAGCGCAGTACATCCTGGTATATTTAAGACAGTAGCCAAAATAAAGGAAAACTATTTTTGGAAAAACATGTATGCAGATATTAAAAACTATGTGTCTAGTTGTGAAAAGTGTAAAGCTTACAAACATACAAACAGTATACCACACGGTCACATGACAAACCAAAAAAAGGTCGACCGTCCCATGCACACACTCTCTATAGATATCATTGGTCCTTCGGCTAAATCATATTCTGGTCATAATTACATTCTGTCAGTAGTGGACGTTTTCTCAAAATATTGTTGGCTCCATCCTCTTAGGACAGCAACTACAAAAACTGTCACTTCTTTCCTTGAGTCGGAAATTATATTTAAAGAAGGTACTCCGTGCGTTATTATCTGTGACAATGCCACAATTTTTCAAAGTAAGGATTTCAAGAATTTTTGTTCAAAACACTCGATTCCTAAAATTTTTTATAATGCATATTATGCACCCCAGTCTAATACTGTTGAGCGATACAACCAAACAATCCAAACCTGCTTAGCTATTTTAGTTGAAGAGGATCACCGGAAATGGCCGACATTTCTCCCTCAAATACAACTATACTTAAATACTACAATTAATCTTGCTACTGGTTATACACCATACTTTTTGGCTCGAGGTCGAGAACTCATCGCCGACGGTGCAATGCACATCTTAAGAGGCACTGCTCCACATTCGGATGATGAAATCGAACCAACACCTAGGAACATAACAGCTCAGTCCTTAAATGACCTGTCAGATATCTTCCAACGTGTAAGCTGTGCACTGACCAAGGCGTACAAACAGAACGCTCACAGATATAACCAGCGTCGCCGAGAGCTCAGGCTACGCGTTGGTGACATAGTGTGGAGGCGTAACTTTGTACAGTCAAACGCAGCAAAGTTTTTCTCAGCTAAACTAGCACCGAGGTTTGTCAAATGTAAAATAGTTGACAAACTATCTGATGTTGTTTACCAATTAGAGGAAATTGACACAAAAAGTATTGGGAAATATCATGTAAAGGACATTATAAAAGTGCCACAAGGCGTATAACATGTGCAAGTATTTTTTCTTTTTTCAGTGTGACAAAATTTCAATTTTATGTCATATTTTGAGATTTTCTTATTCTCACCTTTTTGGACAAAACTTAAAAGTTTTTGTACCTGTGTACTCCAAGAAACTCAGTACTGTTTGTTTGATCAAAATCGGTTCAGTACTTTTCTTTAAACAATTGAAATTAAGTTTTCACTTGTTTCACTTTTGGTACTTAAATGTACATTTTTTTGCACTATTCATGAAAATGAAAAGTGGTGTGTGTATACACATATTTTTTTTCCTTAGAAACACAATTTTTATCAGTTTTGATCTTTCATTGTTCCCATAATAATGGAGAACAAGTTTTTTTCTTGAAGAACTTAAGATTACCCTAATCTTATTTCTTACTTACAATCTCTTGTATGAGTCATCACTCATAATTTTCTGGACTTTGACAATAACCAGCTATCATTCTATGATGAGCTGATGTTACCTTTTCCCAGTCGCTTGGCCAGCACTGTGGTTCCCTTTAGAAGTATATCATACATATATTAAGTAAATGTATCATTATACTTACATAGTAATTTTAAATAAACTTAGTATATTTAAGCTTGCTTAATTTAGTTGGTATTACTTACCATACCTTTTTTTCTATCAATAAATAGTATTAAATACTAGGTTTATTACTTTAGATAATACTCAATACCGAGCAGTCGTATACATACTGGGTAGGTATAGCATTATGGTTACTTCTAGGATATTATACCTTAGTTGTTACATCTTTGTAGTTTTAAATGGGGGCCCTCCATTAATTTAGACTATCTAATTAGATATAGATGTTAGTTTAAAAGATAGGTGTTAAGCTTTTATTTCATTAAATTCTGAACTTCAGTATTGCTAAGGCTAGTTCCTAGTGATAGTAAAAACTTTAACTTAGGGTTAAAAGTTTTTTTTTTCGGTAACCCCGGCTGTGTCGGCTAACCGGCAGTTAGCCTCTTTTGTTCGAAGGGGGGTATTGTAGCAGTGTATTTGTAAATACCTACTACTTTGGTTGAAATACAATGAAACGCATGGGTTTCCATCGTTCTTGTCTATTTTAGTATTGGCATCGCTTAGTACAATCTAGAATAGTTTTCAGCTCTTAGTTTAACGCTATATTTGTTTAATTATTACATTACGAACATTCAACAAGGGCGATGACATTCGTATGGAAACTGCTCGATAACTACCGAACAGAATTTAGACGTTATAGGTATCTTTGGAATCGTCATAAATTCGTCTTCTTGAATATTATATTAGATTAGAGATTCGTGATAATCTAATTTCTAATGTTTTTGACAACTTATAACTCATTCAAAGCATAGACTAGATTGGTATTTATTGCGTTTTGATATCATCACATTCAGCCAGACGTTTGTCTATGGTGATACATTCCTTTATTTGTTTCTCCGCAATTAAGCATCCGTTCTGCGATGTACTCATATATTTTCGCATAAAGGAATATTAGTAACATCCCTGATATGAATTATTTAATAATTTCAATTATCATAAATCATCATATTAACTGAAGTCTGTGGCTGTTAAACGTTTTGTACTCTGTGAGCAGTGAGCGATGTACGATTTCGGATATCGACGGATGTTATCGAACGAACAGATGAATCAGTTCGGCTCAAGCGCTCGCGCAGGATACGCGTGTCGTCCTGCGCGACTGACCGGCTCATTTCGAACGGCAAGGCTCCGCATGGCCGCTGCCACATTCCTTTGAAAATGTACAGTTTTGCCTGAGTTTTTATTCAGTAGCGAGTACGCTCCTCGCAATGTTTAACTTTCCCTAATCGAGCTGGGTCGCCACCCGCTTCCTTTGATGTAACTTAGAGTACTTATTCCGTAATTCATCGTACGGCGCGCCATGGGACCGCCGCCATCTTAGAACTTCACGACCGTGTTCCACATAACTTTATTTCTACATGATGGACCGGGACTCCTCCCGCTTCGCGAACGCGAGATCACCGGCTGGGAAGGGTTTCGTCGTCTCCAGGTGCCGATGACATACTCGGTGAAGAGCTCTCTCCTGGAGTGCTCTCCACGCCACGCCACGTCACGCCATGATGGCTTTGCTTTAGACGGGCGTCCGCAGGGCTAGTTTTCTAGCGTCTGCTGGTCATCCAACCAGTAGATGATCCCAAGGACTCACCGCGCTCTACTGCTACCGCTGCCGTCTTCTTGCATGATCACGCCACACCACGCACCGCACGTTTCTTTCATCCGCCTGCCTGCGCTTACCATCCTGGATGCAGCTGCAACCCTTGCCATCACGCTTCAGCTTCGAGGCGCGCCACCCAGCGACGTCACGCCCGGCAGACAACCGTTCTTCGTTCGTCTATATTACGCGTGCGGAGTGATGCGTTCATGGTACCATGTAAGTCAATTTAAATAACCTATTATCTGGCCAGAAAGTGTAGAATCAGTGCGCGACGTATTCCACGGGCACCGTTGCCCTACCGTTATCACGGATAGCGTAAATAGAACTCTGTTAACGTCACATAACCTAGCCTAAATTTGCATGCTTTAACATTGTCTCTGCGGACCGAGCCGCCATGTAATTCGCGGTTTTTACCAATATAATATCTGGTCCTAACTACCATCTTTTATTTCGAACAGACATCCCACAGGATAAGCCTGCAAGAGGTCCTTGATCCAATAGTTCAGTGTATCTACGAGAGCCGAAGGAGTAGACCATTTATTGTAATTCATACAAATGATTTGTTCGCGTAGAATTTGACTTTCCTCTCTATGCACTTATAACCCACATTAGTCGTATATTAGCGACCATACCAACACCTCTCTTTTTTATACGCGACATAACCTAATAAAAATAATGGGAATAAATAGAATTCGCACTACGCCCTATCATCCGCAAAGCAACGGAAAAATCGAACGATGGCACCGAACTCTCAAAGCTGCGTTACGCGCG
Organism: Thymelicus acteon; assembly: GCA_951805285.1. Taxonomy (NCBI): domain Eukaryota; kingdom Metazoa; phylum Arthropoda; class Insecta; order Lepidoptera; family Hesperiidae; genus Thymelicus; species Thymelicus acteon. Next base: position 15,627,969 of record OX638234.1, read on the forward strand.
AAACTCACAAATTCAAATAGTTCATGGATCAACGAACTCCCGACCATACTATTAGGTTTGAGAGCTGCATTACGCACTGACACCTCTACCAGTCCTGTAGAACTCACTTATGGCTACAACCTACGATTACCAGGAGATTTTTTCGTACCAACTACATCCACTGCGCCTATGGATCATACCTACGTCGAAAAACTCCGAGCAAACATCGCACAAAACAAGCCACGCCTTATCAACTCGCATCGCAACAACAGGCAAATATTTGTACATCAAGACCTACGGACATGTACCCATGCATTTCTACGAGTAGACGCAGTACGCACTCCACTTCAAACACCATACGAAGGTCCATTCAAAGTTGTGAACCGAACTGATAAAGTTTTCACAATTCAGTTACCAGGACGACAATCAAATATATCTGTCGACCGACTGAAACCTGCCTACGTTCTAGAAGACACCGAGAACAATGTTCAGCCACCTCAAAACCAACTGATGTCCCAGAAAAGAAACAGTGACGATTGTCCTACGCTACCAAATACGACGAACAGCCCGACGTCACAAACTAAAGCCACGCACACACGAAGCGGCCGTTCCGTCAAGCTGCCAGTACGCTTCGCTTGAAGGGGGCCTATGTAGCGACTACGTCACCACAGAATAATGACGTCACAGCGACGTCATACACCACGTGTTCCGCAGCTGCGACCGCAGGTGTGATTCTAGGAATCGCACCTGTGCGCGCAGGTGTTCACTGCACGTGCGCTCAGATTTCTTACTCGAATTATCTATTTTTTCATTGGCTGATCTACCTTTAAAATTGTGTATAAATACGGTGTAATTTCTGTAAATAAACATTCTACTTGCAACCTTCTGACGTATCAGTACTCTCTCCAACCTTAGTACATACACGCCCTTACGCTGCCCAAGCTAAATGGGTTGACCAAACAAGCTTTGCTTTTTAGCTTTTGCATAAATCTTGAGGCTTGCTTATCTACTTTCATTGTTTATTCTAACAAAATAGTGCTCTGACACAGTGACTGCCCCATTATCCTAATATGCCCAGGGCCTCCAGTAGGTTAAAGACGGCCTTGAGCAGGGGTAAGCTAAGTAACGTATGAGAAGAAATCAAATCAGTCCAATAACACAGCAGAGATCGTCAAAAATCCAAAAGAAACAAGAAAGCACATTCACGTAATATGAAGATTAACGGAATAACTGAACACAACATTGACAGTGCAATAAGTTTTGTGCTACCTTCCATTTCACTCGTTTTTGACGAAGTACCCTCTAACTGTAGACCAAATTGACAAGAATTGTCTTTCATAATACGCAATTTTTGTTAACTTATTTTTGTCGTAATTAATTCAAAACGCATCTCCGGAACCTAAAAATAGTTTTAAACGTTCACACTAAACCCTAGCTACATCTCTCAACTCACACCAATATCAAATTCAGGTACCTTAGGTTGGCATGAATAAATCATTTTGATTTAAATCATGATTTAAATCACGATTTAAATCAAATGATTTTTTCAATAAAAATCACTGATTTAATCAAAAATGTGTAATTTCATTTTCTTTCACAGAAATCCACATATAAAAACCAGGGGAAATGCATATCAGGCCACGTGCACTGTAGGGTTCCGAAGTAGTACGTTTATCGACTAATACCTACTTATTAACTAAATACTTATCTGCCGTCCTCAAGCTAAAAGGCGGCTAAATGTCATCTGGTAAATTTTTACTTTATTAACAGTTTTGATATTTTTTTGACCTTTAGTAATATTTAAGTTCAAAAAATATATATATCTTTTGAGTTTGACATAGTATGACAACATTAACAAATTGTTTTATAGAGAATCACTAGCACGATTTCAAAATAATCCTGAGTTTTTTGGCTCTACCTCAAAAACTGTTTTTGTCACTTAACCACCTTTTAGTTTGAGGACGGCAGTTATGTTAACATAACATAGCCGTGATAGTTTTCCTTATAAATTCATCATATAATCTACATATTTTGGAGAATTGTTTCACTTGTCCAACTCCAACCGTTTAGTCGACAGGGGGGGTCCCTTCCTGGTCCCACTTGACTCTAACCAAAATTTGCACTTTAAAGGCAAATATTTCACAAACGGACCCCTAATTCCAAATATGGTCTTAAAGACCCATAACATTTTTGAAAGACCTTTTGAACGATACCCCACTCAACAACGATACAAATCATCCTCACGTTACAGCTGTAGGGGAGGTACCCTGAAAAAAAATGTGTTCAATATTTTTTTTTACAATTCTGGAGTTTTAATAATTTATAATGTATATCCGTGTCAAGTACAGCTTTCTAGCATTAAGGGTTTCGGCGCTTTGCTTCGGACAGATGGACGGACGACGACTTTGACGAAACTATAAAGGTTCTGATTTTACTTCAGAACCCTAAAAACAAATTTAGAATTTGCATTCACTTGCTTTTGCACATTTGCTTGGCATTCACATGTCAGACAAAAGAGAAATCCCCGCGCTGTGTCCGCGCAATCCCTTGAGGGCGCGTTCTGTTTTGCGCAAAAATATTTTAAAATAAAATGAAAAAATAAAAAAAATCGTGATTAATTAGGATTTTTTAAAAAAATCGTGATTTTTTCGATTTTTTAAAAAAATCATGATTTTTTCCAACCCTGCCTTAGATCTATAGCCAACCCCTCTTTTTAATTAGTGCGAATTTGTCATTGTGCATTTAAGACATCTCAGTCGGCCCTTGGTACTGCCGTTGGGTGTATGTTTGACTGCAATAAGTCTCACTGATTTTGAAATAATTATAGCATTCGCGTGAGTCAATATTACGCATGATTATCTTTTACGTGACTTTTGACATTTTAATTTATATGGATAACAGTTTCGTTTTTTGGACTTTATTCTATTTATATGTATTATTATTATCTTTTTGTAGATATTGTATCTGAAAAATGTTATAATGGGGAGTAGAAATTTGATTGATGACAGCATCCTGTGTGCTCTTTTACAAAATGATGACGATATCGCCTTTGAAGGAACCAACATTGAGTTATAGTCGAATCACTAATACACTGGACCAAATTGACAGAAACTATTGTCACTTTGTGAAATAATATTGCCGTAGTAATAGATATAGTGACTTCTTGGTGCCTAAAAATACATATTTCAAATTACTTTGTGCAGTAAATGTAAAGAAAAAAAATTCGACAGCATAACATGTATATCATGTGTCAAAACTGTCTTTGACTGATTTTTACATATCTATTATGTTTATATTATAAAGTATATCTTTATTTATTAGTTTTTAAGTTAAAATCGCTGATTACCAAATAAAAATATATGATTCATAATGAAAGAAGACAATATGACAATGTTTTGTAAATTATAGAAGAGGTTTAATGTTTTTGATTTTTTACATAAATATATAAATATTATGAAATACACGATGACATTTTTTATTTTATATATGTATAACTATTTAGTTACAACTGGTTTTTTTTCAAATAAATAAGTAAATTTGGACATTTCATCCAATTAAAACTCATGCGTAAATTTTACGCATGATTATCTTTAACGTATATCAAAATATGATTATCTTTCTAGGGTTAACATAAGATTTTAAGAGCCGCACTCAGAGTCACTTAGCGGTTACTTAAATTACTCCTCTATTAAGGAGTGATTACTAAGTGATTCTCCACTAAATCACAATACAAATTCTGTACAATTTGCCTGTCAATCAAAACATCTATATAATAAATTAAATAGTAGGCCAAATATGTATCCCCTCACTTGTGTTAAATTGAAAAATTTGCTAACAACAACTCTTAGCCTCAATTATGAAGAAACAGAACTCCTTATTCGCAAATCACACACTCATGCACACACACTCACACATACACACACATACTCATTAAGTAATTAGATAGTCACTTAAATTCACCATTTCTCATGCATAAGTTTTGTAAATCACTTGTATAAATGGTAATTTTCCCATTTGAAGTTGTAAAAATTTCTCTGTTGGAAGAGCGGGGTACCCCATAACACAGGTTACATCAACTCAGTACAGGGGCCCTTGCCACTTGTTTGTATTGCCTTTTTGAAACGAAATAAACGATTTTTGATTTGTACAGTCATTTCAGTAACCGTTAAGTGAGTGAGTGCAGCCATAAGTGTGGTCCTCCACACTAGACCGAGGCCCTAGAACACCAACTTATAAAAAAATATTTTATTTGATGAAAGCTTGACATCTACTCCAATGACTGGCCACTTACCACCATGAGGATCGTCAGCGCGATTGTCGACTAACTACATATAAAGCAAGCCTGTTCAGTAAGGGTTCTTGTACTTACATTTTATTAAAGTCTGGTACTTCGGTAATATCCACCAAATAAATAACTGCAAAATTCTTCACTTTCTCCGCAATGCTGTACAGCACTTCATCCATTTTCATACAAGTAGGGTCCCAATCATGACCGAATCTGATCACCTAAGAAAAAAATATCGAAGAAAACATTAGCTTCATGGTTACTGAGTAACACTTGAGCATTGTAATTACTGTACCCAGCCGAGATAGGTAGTCGAAGACTGGGAAAGTTATTCAGGGAAGTTGAAAAGGAAGAACTGAGAGGAATTATGTAGATTCTAGAACATACTCATAACCTCCTATCCTGTAAGAGTAAGACTTACCACTACTCGATCTTCTTCTGACAATATGGCTTGATCGACTTGCCAACCATTATGCAAATGCCCTAACATGTAACTCATCGCGAAAGTTTTGATTAACTTTTATGAAGAAATCTGTAGTTTTTTGAAGTTCAGAAGTTCAGATCACAGTTGAGAAAGGTTGATTGACTGAACAGTGAACTGACAGTAATGACAGTCAGTGTTGCCAATGAAATTTTTTGGAAGGCCGTGTACATGAGATAAAAAAGCCGTGTTTGTATGGAAAAAGATCAACTGTGGGCCGTGTCCACAACTGCTAATATATTATGCTATCCAATTATGCCAATATATACCATCGGTTCAGCGCTCGGACTAAAAAAAAAAAAAAAGGTCATCAGCAGTGAATTTCATGTCCACAAAACAAGGAACACTCTTCATTAGCCTAGTGACACTGTTTTAAGGGTTTAATATTCGTTAAATGTCTGCAAAAATAATAAATAACAGAAAGATCGTAGAATTTGCGAAAAGCCGTAGAATTTGCTACGGCCCTAGGGTTCGGGCCGTAGACCGTAGATTTTGTGATTTTTTGGCCTGAAAGCCGTAGAACACGGTAATTGCCGTAGCATTGGCAACACTGATGACAGTTAACACTTGATAGTACTGACTGACAAGACAATAATCTGACGTAACAGACAATAAAATTTACAGAATACTAATTTTAATGAACACGTCTGCATTCTGTCCATGGATTTAGCTAATTCTGCGGATAACTTTTTCTAATAAATGGGTTATGGCCGTCAAATTGGTCTTATGAATGTTCCTTGGTCTTATGTCACATAGAAGTAACTTAAAAGTTTATATTACAAGATAACTTAAAAGAAACATAAAAGTTTGGGAATATGTCAAAATGGGAAAAATATTTTTATTTTTCAAAGAATTAATACAATCTCATAACTTCAGGAAAACTCAGTTTATTTTATAATTTTTAATTTATGAAATACAACATCATTGTTTATGAAAAATCAAAATAACTTCTATTTAATCAGATAAAAACAAAAAACTTTGATTCAAAATATTAAATTATAATAGTATTTGATGTAAGTACAAGAAACACGGATCCTGTGCGATCGAATCGCATAAAGGAAATATTGTTTGAAATAATAATTGGAGAAAACAAAATACAAACTAATATGATGCAACGGGTTTCTTACCAGGATTTCATTATTTATTTAATTTAAAACAGGTGAAAAAACCGATCTTAATAACTATAGACCACTTTCTGTTTTACAAACTCTTAGTAAGGTTCTTGAAAAAATAATAATATTATTTACAAATATTATTTAATCAAATGCTAACCCATTTCAACAATAATTATTTATTACATCCTGAGTAATATGGTTTCACAAAAGGCAGTAAAGGTAGTGCAGGGGCTAGGCTTTCAAAACATATATTTGAAGGATGGGAATCATCACAAAATGCCATAGGTGTATTTTGTGACTTATCTAAGGCATTTGATTGTGTTGAGCACGAAACATGGCTCTTTAAACTTGGCCACTATAATATAAAAAACAAGGCCCTTAGCTTGATCGCGTCTTATTTGAGTGATAGGATACAAAAAGTTAGCATAAATGATATTAAGTTATCGGGGTCACACCGGCTGGGTTGGGTACCGCAGGGCTCGATATTGGGTCCGTTTCTTTTTCTGGTATACGTTAACGATTACCACATTATGTAAAGAACCAAGCGGATATTATACTATTTGCTGATGATACATCATTAATATTTAAGTGTGAAAGGAATAAAGTAAATTTCGACGACGTAAATAGTACACTTTGGCATGTGTCGCGTTGGTTCACTATCAATAATTTACTTCTAAATGCAAAAAATGAAATGTATAGAGTGTTTACTACCTAATGTTAAAAAAGTCCACAAATCTCTCAAACTGAATAATGAAACATTGCATATGGAGGAATCCACGGTCTTTTTAGGGGTGACCTTAGATAATAAACTTCAGTGGGACCCACATATAACAAATCTCGCGACTAAACTCGGTAGGGCTGCTTATGCTGTTAGGAAAATAAGGCAGTATACTGACGTCGAAACTACAGCTGCTACGACAGTTTATTTTTCTTATTTCCACAGTGTTATGTCTTATGCCATCTTGCTGTGGGGCAAAGCAGCCAGTATAAAACAAATCATACTCCAAAAAAGGGTTAATAGGGCTATTTATAAACTTAATTCTCGGGAATCTTTGCGTGAAAAGTTCCAGGAAATAGGCATACTTACAGTAGCTTCCCAGTATATCTTTAGCAATGTAGTTTTTATACGGAAGAATATAAGCGCGTATAAACAAAATTATGATATTCATAATCGCCAAACAAGAAGAATGCATCAATTAGTTACGCCTTCGTTCCGCCTAAGTAAAGTGCAGCGATCTTTCAATGAATAATCGCAATTTTTTATGTGCTAATAAACCCTTAAAAAACATTTTTCTAGACGTCATTCCGAATCGAATGAGCTATCGCACATATTTTTAGGAGGTTTATTTCTATTTAACACGTTTTTGAACTTCTTGACTACAATACAAGTGCAGCGATTTTTCATGGGGCTTGGTGTACATTTCCATAATAAAATTCCAAAATCAATACGTGACTTGCCAATAGAATCTTTCAAAAAACGTGTAAAAACACAATTGTTAGGTAAGGGATATTACAGTGTACACGAGTATTTAAATGACGAAGATGCATGAAAATTATCAATTCTGCAACCAGTTCCGCTCAGATTAGTAAATATTTTTGTAATGTTTTCTTTTTTGTAATATTTTTTTAAAGATGTGCTGAGGAGTTTCTTTACGACTTTTCTTCTCCTCCATTCCATGACAAAGCACCCTTCCGAAAAGCTGGTAGATAAAAAAATGATGACGAGCATAAGTTTATCAGTGATACCTATAAGGGGCCATCCATAAATTACGTCACACGTTAGGGGTGAGGGGGGGGTCGATGTAATGTGACATTGTGTGACAAGGGGTGGGAGGGGGTCCTAAATTTCGTGACGTTACATTTCAAAATCGAATAACTGGTGAAACTTATTTCGAAACTGCTGTTTTAATTTAATAATTTCTAGATGTAAAATTTTATAATATGTGACGTCATACTAGGAGGGGGAGGTCTCACAAATGTTACCAGCTGTGACAAGGAGGGGGAAGGGGTCAAAAAGTCAAGAAATTGGTGTGACGTAATTTATGGATGAATAAGTAACATATTTTGACTTTAACTTTGAATTATGTATATTACATAGGTAATACCTACCTATCATTGCATCTCAAGCAACGCATCGGCGGTGTTACGAATGTCAATAAACTGATGGGGAGACGGTGATGATAGGTGATGATAGCTGATGACAGGTGATCACTGAGCTGAGTGATCAGTAACCAGTGGTGGTTGTCTGCTAGTTTGTATCCAAACGTTACAGTTCTAATTTCCGAGGGACCAGGGTTCGAGGGGTTCGAGCTGTCCGACTTGTGTTTAATACTACGATGACATTCATACTGTTACATATTGTATCAATAATTTACAGTTTGGTTGATTTTCACTATTTTTAGTTTTATTTTTATTTCAGCTGATGTACATTTATGTCTGTAATCACAACATTCACACAACTAACACAAGCCATTGACGCGGGCGGGTGCGGTCGGCGGTGTGTCATGTGTGCACACTGCACAGTGTGTGTGTGCTGTGTGCATCGCTTCATTAGCGTGGTGGTGTGAGGTGGTGTGTGGTGGTGTGTGTTTGTTTACACGTTCGCGGCCGCGCGGGATCTGGCACGGCGCCATCGAATCGCGGTCACACCAAAACATGCAGATTTCTCGGGAAAAATAGCGGCCGAGTGGATCGCTTTTTAACCGTTCAGCGTTCAGCGAGTCGCGAGCGTACTTTAGTCCCAACTCAATCGTGATCGGAGGCTCGTCGAGGCCCGGTTCGAGTGGCGAATACCGTACTCCGCGCCGCCCGTTAATCGCATTCAGCCGCTGCCGCACCGCTGTTGACACGCTTTACAAGTATCCGACGAGAATCAGTCATTTAGAACTCGAAGTATAGTAATACATGTGTGTTAGGTCAGTCGGACATACCGGTGACGCTTGTAGTTCTTTGTTTATAATGAATGTAGCGAATTAATCAGCACCGCGCAGCCGGCGTCGAGGCCGCGGGCGGCGGGCGGCGGTCGGGGCGGCGGGCGGCGGCGCCCGGGCGGCCGCACGCGCCGTACAAACTGTGTCGCGCTACCGACCACGACCGCGACGTAGCTGTCAACAACACAGTTGCACTGTGTTTGCCGTTCCTCCGTCTGCCGGGACCCGCCCAACTGTGGTAGCCCCCGTACGGCCCGCACCCTACCTCACCACCTCACCACCTCACCAACAGTCACTGCGGATAAGGTCGCCAGGTATAAATTCAACAAGTAGTTCATTACTGTTATACCATTTCAGGGATATTTTTGAATAATTTTCGTAATCACATGACCTAATTCTTGTTTATTTGCAACAGTTTTAAGGTTCCAAAGATAAATCGGAACCCTTATAGTTTCGTTATGTCCGTCCGTCCGTCTGTTCGTCTATCCGAAGCAAGGCGCCGAGACCTTTAAGTGCTGGAAACCTGTAATTTGGCATGGATATAATACATATTTATTAAAACATTTTTTTTCCGGGTACCTCCCCTACAGGTAACGTGAGGATGAATTTTTTATTCGCCGCGCACTTTACAGTGTGGGGTATCGTTGAAAAGGTCTTACAAAAAATATTTGCGGCTTGAAAGGCTTTAAAACTACTTTTGGTTAGTCAAGTGCCCCCCCCCCCCCCCTCCTACCGGCTAAACGGTTGGAGTTGGATAAGTGAAAAATGTCTAGTTAAGTTTGGCATAAGTAGTTAATAAGTAATAGTCGATAATCTTACTACTTCGGAACCCTACATTGAGCGTGGCCTGACATGCACTTGCTCCGTTTTTTTTTATTTTCATTGATCTTGTTTATTTTGTTTAACTTATCCGGTATCGGTTTTTCTAACATACGTAAACGAAATGAGGCAAATGCATAATTTAATGCAATTAGCATGCGTACCGCGGCGCCGCGTCGGTTGGTTAGATCTGGTGCATAAATTAGATTACTGCGGGAGGTGGCGCGAGGTGGCGCGTGCCGGCCGCCGGGTGCCGGGGACTGCCAGTGGTGTGCGACTGTTGTGACGTGCAGCCGTCAGGTGGTGGCGCTGCTGGCTAGAGTTGTTATTGCGTACCGTCCTCTTGACGGCACTTACCACGCAGATGACACACGTGCTCGGACTGCGGATCCTTCTGTAGTTGCAGCAACGCAACGTTCAAAGTTCCTCAACCATAAATCACATATTTCGTTTTTCGGCCATGTGGGTATTTTCGGACTCGTAAAATAACAATATAGGTCAGTAATAACTCGAAGTATTCAATAAATAATATTTGTGTTTATTATCCGTGTAGATTCATTGAGAGTACCCTCGGTCTGAGGTAATCTTATTTTAATAAACATTCATAATCGGTAGGTAATACTCGTACAATACGGCACCTGTAACTAAATTAAAATAATCCTCTGTGTATTTATATTATTTGTTCTTCTAAATTACCTGATATAATTCGAAGTTGTGATTATGTATATTTTGTTCCATTGCCATTGTAGCGTCTAAACTACTGCAAGGCTATTCTGTTTTGTAACTCGACAGCGGAATCCGCGATGAGTGTCAAAATCATATGTTTAGTCGTTTGAAGTTTGACACTCATCGCGGATTCCGCTGTCGAGTTACAAAACAGAATAGCCTTACTGAGCTGACTTTGATAAATTACAAGTGTTTATGTACTCTGAGAGTATAGTTGATATCATAACCGTGAATCTGTGATATAAATGAGTGCCGACGTTGAATCAGATATCAAATATCAATCGCTTTAAGTGAAGACAAATAACGCGTGGAAACGTGGTCGTGTTGGTATACAAATACCGCCTGGTCAGCGGATATACGGCCTGTCATGTCAAGATAATGAGCATGTTGGAAGACGATCGGTTGGAGGCTCTCCTATTGACCAGAATAAACAATATTTTTTCTGAACGAGTAAAATTATAGGAATAGTAGGAAAACATTTAATATAGGTATGTAATTTATTTCAAACATGAAACGTTAAGTTAGTTAACCAGTGTAACTGAGTGGTCGTCACAGCCATCACAGGTTTTCAGACTTGGTAGCTAGTAACAATGGTATTCTTGTTGAATAAGTTCACGCAGTATTGATTGATGAAGTGGTGGTTGGTGGCTGGCGGCAGGTCGCGAGTGCAGCGGGCAGTGCGGCTGCGGCCGGGATGGACGCGGTGTATCCGGCGGCCGCCTCGGCGCTGGCTCGCGGCCGCCGCGTGCGTCGCGCCGCGCCGCGCCTGCGGCACCGCACCGCGCCCGTCACCTTCGCCGAAATCAAGGTCTGTCCTGCATCCTGCTTTTTTGGTGGAAATAGCTTACAATGATTTTATTAAGTTAGCGAGGCGGGTGAAAAACCCCACCACCGTGCTCGAGTGCCGTCGGGAGTAAACTGGGTGATACAGCAACCTTCAACAGGATTTGGTGCAATAACCGGTGTATTATTGAGCAGGGGTGGCGCCTTATACCTTGTGTAACTTCACGCGTTTCGTACGCAGCCTCCTTCATGTTTAGTAAGGGATAGCTGACACTTCACAGGTTTGGAAATTGGAAGCTTGCCAGACGCGACGTCGTGTCGGTAGTGACGTTGCCGGGCCCACCGACTGACAAAGTAATAAAGCGATGTATGCCAATTGCCAAGCCGGGGCAATGTCCTTGCACTACTTATTAGGACATTGAGCTGTAAAGTAAATTGTCTTCCGCCTGCATTTCGGCAAACATTGAGAGGTTTTAATTTATTTCAGAAATACCGTGTATTTTTGAGCCAACGTGTATTTAAGAGCAATTAGTTTGAAATCCTTATGAAAACTGTTTCAGGAAGTGGACGAAGATAAGGAACTAGAGGTGGAGGAGAGCAAGGAGGGCAGGGAGATCAGCCGCGGCAGCTCGGTGAGCGTGGCCAGCGGGGGCGAGGAGCGGCGGCGCCGGCCCGATCTGCTGGGCGAGCGGCCCGACGAGCGGCTGGGCGAGCGGCTCGACCGGGAGTTCGCCGCGTTCCGCCGGCGCCGCACGCGTCGCCAGCCGCTGCGCGAGCCCGACGAGCCGCCCGCGGAGCCCGAGCAGCCCCGCGCCGCCAGCGAGCCCGCCGCCCCCGCGCCCCCCGCGCGCTCCACACCCGCAGCGCCCTCTGATGCTCCATAATGAGGATGGAGGAGGAGGAAAATCTTCGAGTAGAAGAGCCCGAACTCCGAACTGAGAACCGTCGTCATTGACTGCGTCGCATTTCTTAGTGATTCTTAGTGAATGAATGAACTGAAACTCTTGGTGTATTACGAACTAATATTTTGTCAGTTGGTATCTCTTCTTTGAATCGTTATTTTCGTCAGTGGACGGAGCTTTTAATCTATTGGTATGTTATATTGATGACAGGAGACGAGTTGGCCTTGGGTGACGGGTGACGGTGGTGTACTAGCCACTACCTATAAGGCCTGCGGTCCAGGATGGTAGCACGTGTTGTAGATAGTTACTCCTAGAACTAACCCTCCTAAAAAGTCCGGCGTTTTCAATTATATTCAAATCATTATATTTATTGTTGTATTAATTTTAATCCATTATATTTATTGTAAGGTAATAAAACTGCGTCGGGGCCGATTCGAATCAGTAATTAATTTAAATATTTCCAGTCCATAGGCCAATAGCGCCAATAGGCCATCTAGGGCACAGATATGGGACTACTTGCGAGGTGATTAATAAAAATAAAGATGTTTCTAGTTATATTTAACGAACTGAGAACCGGTAGGTACCTTCAAATGGGATAAATCGAAAATTCCGCCAGCGTCAGTTGGTTCACTAATAAAATAAGTTATGTAGTAGGTATGTGTAGATATGTGTTTTGTGATTGTGAGAGTAGCAAGACAAGTGTTACTACATAATATATTATAATAATAGAGACTGTCGATGTGCCTTGACAACATAACATAATGGTCAGTAATCAGTAAGCAGCGTGTCGTGCGGCCTGGGGGGTGCTGGGGGGCTGTGGAGCTCGCAGCGTATTGCGTGATAAACAAATATTGGATATTGCTTAGCTGTGGACAGTGGCACAGAATAAATAACATCAATGGGCTCACTGCAGAGCATGACGTACTTAGCTGTGTTGCTGAGGCCATTAGAGTATATTTATTACTGACCGACGGACGGACGGACGGACAGACAAGACGTAACTATGGGTTCCGATCAAACTACTTACGACGTCCCTTCAAATCTGGCGCCCTGGGTGGTCGGCCTACCACGCCCTACCCTAACGCCGGCACTGGTCACTGGTATTATCATCCCTCCGTGAAGTCCGCCTGGCTAGCTACTGACTGGCAGCAGCTGGCAGCTCGGGATCCACGTCTTTCTTTCACGGTCAGCAATGCGTTGGTCATGTGTTTGGTCTGATGTTGGAACTTGCTGTACCGTCCGAATCTCGTGATGTAAGACGATACCTCGTGTGTGGACATTAACGTAGCTATATTTATTGATGTTGTCTATTAGTCTTCGCTATAAGTACATTATTGTCTATTGTCAACTGAGGCTATTGAATAAACGTGCAATATTACAATACTTGAGAGTTTACTTTATGAATATAACTGCTGCGGACCTAGATTGGATATGATTACATATCGATCGACTACATTCATTCCTTTCCTCTGCAGCCGGCGTCCTGTACGTCTTCCTGGGAGCCGAGCTGCGCTCTTGAGGGGGAGGGGGATCTCGTGTGTAAATAAAAGTATCAAGATTCCCGTTTCAATGCTTTGTATTTTGTATTCGTACAATACGGATAAATAAATATCTCTCTCGGACTCCAGGCTCCGGACTCACCCCACAAACATATTTAATAAATACTCTATGCACCTCATGTATCTCTCCCGAGCTAACGTCGCCAATACGTCAGCAACGACACGCGGCTCCGCTCGCCTCCACTCGCACACGCACATACACACACACAGCGACACAATCTAACAACATGACGAGTGACGTCACTCGTCGCGTTACATAAATTAATAATTTAAATGTAATTCACAGGAACACCGCTATCTTTCGGTTACAAAATTTACACATTAACTAAAGATATACAATTTTAGTAACTAAGAGGTAAGTAGGTACATGACAATGCTGTCAACACCACAATGCACCAGTTATCTATACAAATAAATAAAATTGTTTGTAATATAATTCTGTTTGTAATATTAAAATAACCGCTTTTTTCTAAGTGAATTTGGATGTATACACGGTACATATACCAAAACAACATTTTTCACAATTTTTGTCTGTCTGTCTGTTTGTTCCGACTAATCTCTGAAATGGCTGGACCGATATTGACGGGACTTTCACTGGCAAATAGCTGATGTAACAAGGAGTAACTAAGGCTATTTTTATTTTAGAACAAAAAAATCAGTTTGTTAGTCGATACGAAGTTCGCCGAGTCAGCTAGTAATTGTACATCAAGTCCAAATTGTAAAATTTCAATAAGTAGGCCAGGCGTGCAATCGTGCATACATGTCTGTGATACATACCTACAACCTAATTCCTGTGAAAGGATACTCCTATTCCTTGGATGTCACATTTTGTCAAGAATAAGGTATTTTTCAGTCAGGCAAAATAGCAAATAATTTGTAAAATTTCAGATGTTAAAAAATCAGTAATAGATCCTATTACTGATTTTTTAACATCTGAAATACTGCCGACATTCGATATCTATACAAACCGTGTTAATTTCTTATTCACACTAAAAGAACGGCAAAATAGCGTCATCTAGTGATACAACAAAGAAACTTTATTATAAAACTAGATGGCGCTATTCGGTGGGTATAGTAAGTAACGTTGCTCTCATTTTAAATAAAAGTAACAAGACATAGAATGTCTTGTAAATATTTTTTATTTAATTTTGCTGCAGCATCTTTGTTATAGCATGATGTGAAAGTAGGCAACAATATTTATGCATCATGTGTAGGAGTAAAAAACCATCGACTGCGTGTTGTTCGTGCACTGCAGTGGACAGGCCGAGTGCGGCCGGTGGGCGGCGGCGCGGCGCCGGCGGCGCGGCGGCGTCGGGGAGAGGTCGTGCCGTAGTTCGCACTCGCTACACGATACAAAACCTACCTTACACTATGTTACTTATTTATATCAATTTATTGAGTACATTATAAAGTTGTAGTCGAATGCTGTTTACGGTCCGAGACCGACGGTAAATATTATTCTCTAAAATGTACAAGTGAACCCCGCGGCGCCACGCGGCGGCCAAGCGGCGAGCGGTGTACTCTCCTGTGTAAATATGTCTATAATTATATTAATGTTTACCGTTTGACGAGTAATCTTACTTATTCGATAAAATTTTCTAAATAAATAAGTATTCCTTTCAAAATAATACTAGAGCGATACAGGTCACATTACATTAACGTGACTTTTTAATACTGTACAAAATATTATTAGTTATTTGTCTTCTTAAAGATACACCTCGTACTTCCACCGAGTCCGAGACTTTCAACGTTCCGCGGGACGCGAGGGGCGTGACACGGCATGACACGGCGCGGCACGGCGCGGCTAATGGACGGGACGATAAGACACTCCTTGTGTGGTCATTAGACGGTGGGGGCAGGGAGCGGTCAGCGAGCCTCCACGTCATCTGGCGGCGGCTCCGTCTCGGCCGCGGAGGGGATGGTGTGCAGGTGGCGCGGCGGGGGCAGAGCGCCCGGTGACAGCGGCGGCTCGTCCGCCACCACCGCCGGCTGCCGCGTGAGTCGCGGCCGAGCGCCGCCCGCCGCGCCGCCCGCCAGCCCACTCGCCACGCCGCTCGTCGTGCCCCCCGACCGCGACGTGCGCCACGTCCCCGTCGACGCGGTGGCGTTCGAACCCGATGAGTCGTTCCGCGAGGACGAGAGGTTGGAGTCCTGCGAGGTCTTGCGCGCGACCAGCCACGAGGCGGCGCGGCGTGGCGGCGGCGGCGGCCGGCCGTACGTCCGCCACGAGTCCGACCGCGACGACGAGAACTCCACCGACGACGACACCGAGCCGGCGCGCGCGGGCGGCGCGGACGGCTGGCGCGGCGGCGCCGGGGCGGGGGCGGCGGCGCGGCGCCCGCACGCCCGCAGCCAGCGCAGCAGCCGCCCGCCACCCGCCTCGTCCCCGCGCACCGCGCCCGCCGCCGGTGCCGCGCCGCCCGCGGGCAGCAGCCGGCGGCACGCGCACGTCGCGCCGTGCTGGCCGCGCGAGGAACGCTCCGCCAGGCTGTTGGTGTTGGCGGGCGTCTGGCGGTTGCTGAAGTTGGAGGAGTGGCGGCAGCGGCCGATGCCGCGCGTGACGCGCGACTCCTCGATGGCCTTGCACACGAGCGCGCAGTCCTTCTTGAACTGCTTGGTGAGGATCGCGTACAGGAAGGGGTTGCAGCACGAGTTGAGCGGCAGCACGAACACCGTGAACACCTTGGCCTCCTCGAGCGACACGAGGCGCGCGCCGAACGCCGCCGTCAGCGCGAAGAACGCGATGGGCGACCAGCACAGGAAGTCGGTGAACACGAGCAGTGCCATGCGCTTGGCGATGCGCGAGTCGTTGGAGTTCCAGGCCTGCGAGCCGCGGATGGCGCAGTACATCTTGAGGTAGCAGCCGAGCAGCACCAGGAAGGCGACGCCGTTGACGGCCAGCAGCGCCACCACGTAGCCGAGCGCGGCGGGCGAGCCAGTCTCGAAGGGCAGGCACACGGCGAACTTGCGGTAGTCGGACACGCCCAGCAGCGGCAGCGCGGCCGCCGCCAGCGAGAAGGCCCAGCCGGCGGCCATGACGGCGGCCGCGTGCCGCAGCGACAGCCGCTTGTTGAGGTGCATGGCGTGCGTGATGGCGTAGTTGCGCTCCAGCGTGATCACGGCCAGCGTGTACACGGAGAGCTCCGAGGAGAGCACGCCCAGGAAGCCGGCCAGCCGGCAGCCGCCCGACATCTGCCACGCGATGGCGTGCGCGCGGAACTCGCCCAGCGTGCCCGCGTCCACCACGGCCAGGAAGCCGAGGTACACGCCCATGAAGAAGTCGGCGGCGGCCAGGTTGGTGACGAGGAAGCGCGGCACGTCCAGGCGGCTGCGGCTGAACACCAGCACGAACACCACGGTGCCGTTGCCCAGCAGCGCCAGCAGGAACACGGCCCACACGCCGCAGCGCAGCGTCCACCAGTCGAACAGGTCCACGCACGGCAGGAACGGCCCTGAAATGTCCACCCTCACTTACTCCACCTCCTTCGGATTCACTTACACTCTGACTAACACATTGACTGACACACACATTGCACTCTCTTACTCTCATGATTAATTACTGGCATTAAGTTACCCAACCTCATGCCACTCTATCACTCCCGGCGTCATATAATACAGAAGAGCGCAGGGGGGAGTGTTAGTGAGCGGGGTTAGGGTGAGGAGCGGTCACACACGGTACACGTCGCACAGCGAGTGTGAGTACTGACCGGGCAGCGGCAGGCAGCGCACGCGGCGCGCCGGCGCGGGCTCGGGCTCCGGCTCGCCCCAGCGGAGCGCCTCCAGCCGCGCGCCCGTCGCGTTCACTGCAATACAACCCACCACGTCAAATTCGCAAAGACAGCGGAACACAGGTCGCAGGTGGGTAAAATACTCTGCTACCGTATATGAATATCATCGATTTACTGGTTTAAACTGGGTAGCACGGAGCGCAGTGAGTAGGAGAGACCATAGGAGGGATCGGGCGCCACAGTCTTTCAGCAGGGTGCGCCGAGAGACCGGAGAGTCGGACTCGAGAATAGATGGAGTCCCTTACACCCCATCAACTTCGGTCGAGAAACTGGAGGAGGTTGATCGTTAGCTGGTTGAGTTTCGTCTAACGAGTCGTAGGTAGGTTAGGTACGTTACGTACGATAGTGGGGCCAGATGTCGGTGGTGTTGGCCCAGGCGGCCAGGTCGAGGTGCGCGGGCGGCAGTAGCACCAGGTCGCTGAACCCCTCCGCCTCCCCCTCCCCCGCCCCGCCGGCACCTTCCCCGTCCGCCCCCTCCATCAGCGGCATGAACTCGCAGCAGTGGTACGCGTACGACAGAACTAACGTCTGAAATGGACAAAATCGAAGTTTGAAGAAGGTTACATGATTAGCTTTTGTATTATTAGTAAAAGGGCTACTGGACCATCTGACTAACCCGTTTCCTACAGACCTAGAATTTTTTTAAATGATGTTTTATTATCAGTCAATTAAGAAAGTACCGTTCTGGCAGGCATCAAGCCTTGCGTCATCATCCCTTAAGTTTTTGAAAATGCGAAAAAATAATATTTTTTAACCTTCTCCCACAAGGCTAAAATTTTAATAGGTTGTAATTTAGATATGTTTAAGTGTAAAAAAAATTGCCAACCCATTTTGAGGGTTGCAAGTATGTGCCAGAACAAAGCAAAGTTGTCATTGGGAGAGCAATTTATAACCTACTAAATTGTACTCTTGTGGGAGAAGGTTAAAAAATATATTTTTTTGCATTTTCAAAAACTTAAGGGATGATGATGCAACCGCTTGATGCCTGCCAGAACGGTACTTTCTTAGGTAATTGACTGATAATAAAACATCATATAAAAAAATTCTAGCTTTGTGGGAAACGGGTTAGTCTAATGGTTCAGTAGCTCTTAGACTATATGTTAATGTAGTGGTATTTTATTAGCGGTCACAAGTGCAGCAGCAATCTTCAACAATCAAACAAACACAACATACATTATTTACCTACTAATAAGAAAGTGTGCGGTACTTATACATACTTATAATTTTTATAAATTATAAATATCACAAAATTTGAGGATAGATTGATGATATGCGCAGTCGGTGCAAGGGAATATGTATGAACATGCAGCCGCTACAGCCGCTACAGGTGCCAGAGTACCATTAGAGTGCTACCTGTATCCGGGGGAAGAGCTCCGGGGGGTGGAAGTGGCGCAGGTTGGGGTTGTTGTGCGCCTTGAGGTGCAGCAGGCGCTGCAGCCCGGCCGCCGGCAGCGCCGGGAACATGTTGTTGCCCACGTTCCTGTCACAGTACACACATCACACACATCACACACACCGCAATCGCGTTAACACGATTCTAAACTTAACTCATCGTGGACTGAACACATTTATACTATAATACGGGTACTCACGATATATATTTTATACGCCGATATGAAGGTTGACAGATATACACATAGTATAAGGCGTTACTTTGCGGAAGTTAGTATTAGTCTACTTTGCAAAAATCCGCGGTTAACATGTATGTTGGTATATACATTAAGACGTGCGTGGCACCTCCCTCCCTCCCATAATGGAAACATGCACTACAATATTAAAAGTATATACCAACATACATACCAGCACCAACACGTGTTTCACCCTGACACGGAGCATCATCAGGATAAGTTGACTCTACGATGGTTAGTCGCAAAGTGAACATCGTTCACTGAGCGTGGCGTATTATACCCAATTCGTCCACTGGTTATCTAATGATGTTGTTGATAATTAGTGACTAATGCCAGCAGAAACCGGGTCTGACGTAATCTAGTGAAATGAAATGAAATGAAATTAAATTAAATTAAATTAATGAAATGAAATTAGTTTTATTCGAAGTAGGTTTGTTACAAACAGTGTGATGATTACTGTTGAAAATCCTCAGTAAAGGCGAGCTGGATACATTAATTTGTTCATTGAGCAGTGTAAAACTTGGGTTGTTATTATGTTTTATTATTTCTAACCGTAACCTGATTCTATTAGGTGTTTACCGAAGTTAGACTTATCCGCGTCACCATTACATTACATACGCGGCCATAAAGTATGTTTCCGGTAACGTGTGTTAAAATTTGTACCAGTTTGACCCACGTACACGCCATTACAATCAGAACAAACAATTTTGTAGACACCTGATTGTTCAAGTCTATCTCTTTTATCCTTACAGTTTGTTATAGATTGCAAAAAAATGTTTGTTCTGAATGCAACGAAGATGTTGTTACGGAGCGTTTTTGCGATTCGCTCTGAAATTGGACCGAGATAGGTTAAACTAGAACGATATTTATTGGGAGTTATATCTTTGGAAGCCGCATACAAGAGATTACGCACTATTAAGCCTCTCCTCTTACGGATGAGACCATCCACCATCTCCCTACCATGCCATTACGGCAACAGCAATGTGATAGATAGTATTTAATTATTTAACTTTCTTATAAGGCCATCTGACATCCAGCTGATCCAGCATCCGGTTTCTGACAGCTGTCATCCGTCATAGACTAATATTCAACGTCGTCTGTCAACCTGTCAAGAGTTTCTCCGCGCCACCGCAGTCTAGCCGTGACCACGATCTCTGCAACTGGGTCGAAATATCGGCGTGTAAAATATATGTATATCGTGAGTACTCGTATTACAGTAAAAATATATCTATAGATGTAAATGTAAAAGATAAGGAAGGACGCTATGATATTGGGACGATGACACATTTTTTGTTCAATCAAGATTCAAATCGATAGCACGGCACACGTCGACACACTCGACCTGTGTCCCGCTAATATTAAAAGATCCTTTTGAAATTTCCAAACTTAATTGGACGAGTCACCAGTTCGAGGGGATTACATATTTGCACCGTAATAAGCAAACTTTAAATAAAACGAACAAAAGTGCAGGTCTCCGCGCGATCCAGGTCAGTGAGAACGATCGCTTGATGTGAGGGAGAGTGGAGGGGAGGGGGACGGGAGGGACGTTAATACTGTTGTTTACTCACAAGTCCTCCAATTTAGAAACCGGGACGAACGCTTCCATGTCGATGTGCTCTATCTGGTTGTCCTCGAGGTCGCTGCAACACCAACAACAACGGCTGATTACTATCTGCTCCACTTGAGCTCCGACTATCACATCACAGGTCGCGTCGTCTTGCTTCTCAAATAACAAGGTTTTAAATTGATATTTTTTTGTGAATATTTGTCGTTTTGGTGAATGGTCAAGTATAGTTAAAGCACAGAAGACATAATAGATAGTACATAATAGTAGTTAAAGTAACAATGGTTTCTAAAAATTCCAACTAGAATATTGAGACATGCGAATTAAATAAAAATGTCAACCCACTCGCACTAGATTTCCCTGAGGTGATGTTGATGTGTTGAGGTGATATGGACATACACAAATGACACATCACGAACGTCCGAGGGCTCACAACACGAAAACAAGCATTAATAGATTCACCACCGAACGTGTAAATCAGTGGCGTAGCTAAGGAGGCCCCATATCAATATTTGTTGTGGGGCCCCCTCGACTTTAGCTGTCAGATAAAAAGCGGCCAAGTGCGAGTCGGACTCGCCCATGAAGGGTTCCGTAGCAGCAAGTAACATAATATAAAAGTTCTTGTAGTTCGTTGTAACTTTGATCGATGTTTTTTGCGGTTTACGATTTATGACGTATTAAAAAAAAACTACTTATTAGATCTCGTTCAAAACAATTTTCGTTGGAAGTTTGTATAGTAATGTACATCATATATTTTTTTTAGTTTTATCATTCTCTTATTTTAAAAGTTACAGGGGGGGGGGGGGACACACATTTTACTACTTTGGAAGTGTCTCTCGTGCAAACTATTCAGTTTAGAAAAAAATATCATTTTTGAAGTCCTATCCATAGATACCCCACACGTATGGGTTTGATGAAAAAAAAATTTTTGAGTTTCAGTTCTATGTATGGGGACCCCAAATATAGGGCGAGCTTTTTTTGGGAGTGTTAGTGGGGGGCCCCCTATACGCTGAGAGCCCCGTATAATTGATACGGCTGATACGGCGGTAGCTAGGCCCTCTGCACCGTCTTCCAAGCGGAACTACTGGCCATTTTAAAGGCGGGAGAATTAGCAGGGAGGTTTAGACAAGAGAAGGAGATAAAGATTCTTTCAGATAGCAAGTCGGCTCTCGACGCCATTAGCGACCATACCATCTTGCATCCTCTTGCCTTTAAAATAAGGGAAAAAATTAGGGAGTTGCTTTCCGTCGGTGTGGATGTAAAGCTGTTCTGGCTGCGGGCGCATGTTGGGATTGCCGGGAACGAGCGTGCCGACGAGTTGGCAAAGCATGCCGCCCTGCACAAGAGAACTGCAGCGGACTACACGAAGTATCCACTATCGCATGCAAATGGGTCATCCGACAGGAAACTATAGCTAAATGGAACCAGACCTACCTATTAAAATCTGAAGGGAAAATTATATCCTGCCGGATGGCCCTGTTGCATATGACCATGCCCGCAGGTACTGGCCGAACAGACTACTGACGCAGGCCCTGACTGGCCACGGCGGATTCGGCCAGTACCTGCACAGGATGAAACTGCGCGACACTCCGTGGTGCGTTTGCGAGATAGGGGTAACTGAGGATTTACTGCACGTCCTCATCGAGTGCCCACGGTTTTCAAAATTGCGGCACGACGTGAGCATGAAAACAGGACTGGCAGTAAATGCAGAAAACTTACAAACGCTCTTAGCTGGAAAACAGACAAGAGCAAATTTTCTGGTTTTCCTAAAGGTGGTGATTGACAAGGTGTGCAGAGGTAACGGTAGCAAGGTGAAGTGGCTCGCCGACGAAAATATAATGGCACTAAATTGGTGATTGTATCATCCATCCATCCATCCATCCATCTATCCACCCATCAGCCTTTTGAGGTCCACTGCTTTGTATGGTCTATTGTTTGTAAATGAGAACGTATTTTCAGATATTTACTAATTATTTCTTTATCTGTAAAGTAACAAATAAAGAAATAATTAGTAAATTAAGGTCCGACCACTGTGGTCAACGCATCTCGGTTAGTACTGACTTTATTGCAAATAAACAATTAATAAAATATAGACCTATAACTAAAAGCAAAATGACACGCTTTAAAGTAGGAGTCGCAGCCCGAATCCACAGTACCTTATCACTAAAACAGACTGATCCCGATAACTTATATAGGGCCCTCTTCGATACTATAAATAATGAATTTAATAAAATCTTTAAATATAAGCAGGTTCAACTAAATAAAAATTTGAATTTTAGTGATTGGGCCACAAGAGGTATTTTTAAAAGTAGGGATAGATTATTTGAGCTATATGGAGAAAAACAATATAACCATTCCCCATCTTTCCTTGAACATGTAAAAAGTTATTCAAAAATTTTTAAAGCCGTGTGTATTATGGCTAAGTCTATGCATATCAAGGAAAAAATTGTCAAATCAAGCAATAAGATAAAAACCACTTGGAGTATTATTGGAAACGAGATTGGTAGTAATAATTTACGCGATTCTAAATATGAATTATTAGTTAATGAAAATAAAATAACCTCTGATAAAGAGGTGGCTAATGCATTTGAAAATTTCTTTCAAAATATTCCGGTTAGGTTGACTAAATCGCTGACTTCATCCCCGGCAGCAGCACATTCTATTTTAAAAGATACCGTTGATGAATGTAGTGTTTCGTTTCAATTTAAATATACTTCCTCATTGGAAATAGTTCGAACTTTTCGAGCATTGCACATTAAAAATACGGGTGATTTGTGGGGAATGTCTGTCAAAGTTATAAACAATATAATAGATGTGATAGCCCCTTATTTAGCTAGGTTATTCAATAAATGTGTAGATTTAGGTACTTTCCCAAATCTTATGAAGTATAGTAAGATTATACCGATTTTTAAATCTGGGGATAAAACAGACGTTAATAATTTCAGACCTATTTCTATTTTACCAACTCTCAGTAAAGTATTCGAAAAAATTATATTAAATCAAATGCTGATGCACTTCAACACTTGTAATTTACTCCACCCTGATCAATACGGCTTTACCAAAGGCCGTAGTACAACAGATGCTGGTGCTAGGCTTCTCAAACACATCTTTGAGGCCTGGGAGAATTCACAAAATGCCATAGGGGTATTCTGTGACCTGTCTAAAGCATTTGACTGTGTTGAACACGAAACACTTCTACTTAAGCTCAGCCACTACGGTATCAAGAATAACTCACTTAACTTGATTGCGTCGTACTTAAAGGGTAGAATCCAATGTGTTAGCATAAATGATACCAAGTCATCGGGATCTCAATCTGTTATGGGTGTACCTCAGGGCTCGATTTTGGGCCCCTTCCTTTTTCTAGTATACATAAATGATCTGCCGTATTATATTAAGAAACATGCAGAGATTGTCCTGTTTGCTGATGACACTTCCCTTATATTTAAGACGAATAGAAATAAAATTAATTTTGACGACGTAAACAGTGCTCTATCTCGTTTATCACACTGGTTTACAACAAACAATTTGCTACTTAATGCTAAAAAAACTAAGTGTGTTGAATTTACACTACCTAATGTACGGAATATTAGTAAAAGCCTGAAATTAAATAATGAAATTCTAACTATGGAAACATCCACAGTTTTCTTGGGTGTCACCTTAGATTCTAAACTACAATGGGGCACCCATATAACGGCTCTCGCGAGTAAGCTAAGTAGGTCAGTTTATGCGATTAGAAAGATAAGACAGTTTACCGATGTAGAAACTGCGAAACTTGTTTATTTTGCATACTTTCATAGCCTCATGTCCTATGGTATATTGATGTGGGGTTCAGCGGCTAACATTGGTTCTATATTTGTTTTGCAGAAAAGGGCAATCAGAGCCATTTATAAATTGAAATCACGTGATTCTCTGCGTGAGAAATTTAAAGATATAGGCATATTAACAGTAGCCTCTCAATTTATTTACAGCAATATTATATTTGTAAAAAACAACTTAGGTATGTTCAAGCAGAATAGTGATACGCATAATCATCTAACTAGAAACAGACATAATTTGGTGACGTCATCTTTTCGCTTAAGTAGGGTACAACGCTCTTATATGGGGCTCGGTGTACGTTTTTTCAATAAATTACCCAAGTCAATACGTGATTTACCTATCCAAATGTTTAAGAGATATGTGAAATCTCAGCTACTAGGCAAAGGATACTATAGCATAAATGAATATATTAATGACAAAGACGCCTGGAAGTTAGTGCCGCATCCAGTTCCGCGTAGGTTAGAAGATATTATGTAACTTTTCATGATTTTAAAAGATGTGCGAGGAGTTTCTTTCGGTTTTTCTTCTCCTCTATGACAAAGCACCTTTCCGAAAAGCTGGTAGATTAAAAAATGACGTGCATAAGTGTATCAGTGATACCTATATGAATAAAAGATTTTGATTTTGATTTGATTTGATTTAGATAAATATCTGCCAAAAGTGTTATATATAATGTTCAGAATTATTGTTTTTTGATTTTGTTGTTTGTATTTTAATTATTGTAGTAAGTATTGTATAATTATTGCATTATTTATTATTATTATAATATTATTATTGTAGTAAAATAATTTAATAAGAAATTAAATATTAGGGTACTCAAGGTCTTCGGTCCTGCCGAAGGAGAACAGTGTATATAGGGCAATAAAAAAAAAACGCCCCTGGTGTAAATCAAACACATTTTAAATCTTTAATCCTAATGATGCACGATGTCAATTTTGAAATCAACGAAATTCAGATTCCTCGTGCCAGCCATTGAATTTTCCCAAAATAATAAGACGTAGTAATTGTACATTGTACCGAATACCAATGAAATTGAGTTACTAATATATTTCGGTCACACTCGACTCCCGTGTTAGAGACCCCGTAATGACATAGATGGCCGGTACGCGCAAACCTTCGGCTTTGGAAGTCGCTATAGATTGAATCGACAGCTGCGGGTCGTTTACGCAACGCACGGAGTGCTATTGGGTAGCGATAGGTTCTGAATTCTTAAAAAGGCTTCAATTACATTTAATCGTTTGGTTTAGGGAAATCGTAAGATGAATTTTACTATCGATGTAGGTATATTGTATACTCCACAGTCTTTATGGCCGGGCTGAAGTTAGGCGCGAGTGGTGGATGCGCATAAGGATTCGGCGTAGGAGCGCGCTGCGCTGCGCGGGTGGAGGGGACATCGACTACGATGGACTACGTACGATTGCTCGCGCGCTTCCTTCGCGCAGCTGTACCTACTTCAGCCCGGCCAATAAGTTTGGAGATTACTGTATCAAGCGTGTATCAATGTGTGTGTGTGTGTGTGATACTGACAGCAGCTGCAGGTGCGGCGTGTGTCGGAAGGCGTCAGCGGGCACGCGGCGCAGGCGGTTGCGCGCCAGCTGCAGGTCGTGCAGGCGGCGCGCGCCGCGCAGCGCCTCGCCGCCCAGCGCCGACACCAGGTTGTCCGACAGGGACCTGCGGCGGGTTGGACAACTCGATTGATATCACTGAACACAGCGACTCCCTAAACAGTTTGCAATGAGCCACCGACCTAACAACAATCAATGACCTAAGTTACGAGTACTCGCAGGCAGGTAATCGTTGATGACGTATTATTATAAAAAAGTCATAAGCCATAGTTGTCCCACTGCTGGGCTCGGTCTTCTCTCACAAAGTGAGGAGTACAGGCCATAGTCTACCACCTTTGAGAACATCATGGAGAACTTTTCATATTTAAGCCTGCGGTATGAAATCAGGCCCCTGTGAAGTGTTCGGGAGACCAGCGTTTAAACCGCTAGGCTATCACTGCTATTATTATAACCTAGGGGTAATCGTATAATGTCATACATTGGTACCGGCAACGTCGCAACTAAAATAGTCACAAGAACATGAAGAATCAATCAATTGAAAAATTATAATAAAATGGTAAAAATTTACTAGTTTCTGATTTACTCCTTTTTATTCACTCAACTACCTATTTGGATGCCAAATTTTAACTTTCTAGGTCATCTGAAACTGGGTTAGAGTTATGATCTATAGGTCAGTTAGTGATAAAAATGACGATTTTTGGACGTCAATATCTAAATAGCCGTTTGAGGTGGGTTTATGAAATTTGGAGCACGTAAGTATTTCGCAACTCTCAATAATATGAGCCAAATCTGACAGGTTTATGTGGAATAGTTTTTGAGTCATGAGGGGGTCAAAAGTGGCTCCAAATGGTTCGTGTAATATTACACAGTACAGTTTGTTACATTACAGTTTTGTTAGGTTGAACTTGGCTTGACACGCTACAGCATGTCTAGATAAATAAGGAGAAAATTGGTTCATGCCGTGTGACAGATAGACACGGAAGTGAAGCGGCAATAATAATACGGCTTATGTCTTCAATAACAAAGGAATTCAATTAAGAATTTACTATAAGAGGAATGTGTGGGTCCCTAAACAAACAAATACGCACTGATCAATAATGAAACAAGTTAGCAACCGTAAACGATGCATGTCCCGTTATGTTGCAGTAGGTACAGATAGCGGGTAGCGGACAGCGCTACTTACAACACGCGCAGCTCGGAGCAGTCGTGCAGGTCGGGGATGCGGTCCAGCTGGTTCGACCTCAGGTCCCTGCACACAAACAAACATACGTCATCGACCGTCTTATATAGAAGCATCATACCAATCGCGCGCGTTCCAAAACAAATTAGGAAATCGCGCGCATTTGGTTCGTGTGGTCGTAAACGTAAAACGAGAGATATACGCGCACAATCGGCAGCCACAATCGACGCGCACTAGTTATTTATTAGAGAGATCGAGGGCCGGATTATACTTGGATTGTAATGACCTAAATCCCGTTTTAGCGTATTCCACAGTTAATAGTTAACTTCGGTGCCAAAATATTATAACGTAACAATGTTAACATCAGACTACCGTTATTTATTTATTTATTTTTCTTAATTTATTTATTCAAAATTACATGTAATATTATAGCTCATTGCGTATGGAAATAGGTACGAAGTAAACGGAATGATGAGTTGGAATGAAACTGGTGAAAGCTTGGGGTTTGTTGCTAGGGTCTTCACATGGAAACATTACGTCAAGGTCTTGTCGTGCGTCGTTCTGGCTCGACCGAGGACTGCTCGGTTACCGGTTACCGAGTGTTTAATATGTGTGTGTACTGACAGCGTCCGTAGTTGCGGCACGTGCGCGCACAGGCGCGGCGGGAGCGCGGCGAGGCGCGCGCGGTCGGCGCGCAGGGTGCGCAGGCGCGCGCAGCCCGCCAGCGAGGGCAGCGACGTCAGGTGCCGCGCCGACGACAACACGCTGCAACCGACACAAACATATACACGTGTTGTGTTCTGAAACTAACGAACCCCTTACCGACCGACCCACTGTAGGAATCGGCACGAGTCTCTTCGAGATAACCATGTCCTTCGAGGCATTGAAGCGCTCTAGAAGTTAGTAACGAAACCTATCTATCATCCGCGCCCGCACTCGCATATATAGGTCGTTCACAGGAAAGTACCTCTTCATGAATAGTAAAAAGGATTTTTTAATAAATCAGTGAGATGTCGCATGGGAAAGTAGGTAAAAAGTTTGTAAAGAGATATCCACAAACATAAATCAGTCGACACAAAATGCCAATAACCCGGGGGAGGGGGAGGTCCCGGTGCGCCGCCGAGACTCCCCCACCCGCTGTCAACTCCCGTAACTAGCAGCTGTCCCAAAAGTAAGCTACATATTATTTGTTTAGTTAAATGACGTGAACGTTTAAATATTTTGGTATTTTCCGTTATTTGCAAAAATACGTGTAAAATTATTACAATAGATTTTTGTCATATTACAACGCATAATATCCTTCATTTTCGTAATGTTCTGAATGTTTGAACCAAGAATAAGTTAACTAATCTCGGCAAAGTTATGTGACGAGTGACACGACTCCGCTCAGTGATATTGGATCGGGAATTATTCATAAATTTGCGAGAACTGCCTCTTTGCCTCCGCCGCCGCGCCGCACTATCAACCAAGTCGGCTGAATGATTTTCCTCCAACTTTGTATCAGTTGAAGTCGGTCGAAGTGGAAGTGAACCGGCAGACGGTCCCCGTGGAACTGTGGGGGAGGCGACTACAATATCACAACATAATATGTACTTACAAGGGTTTACGACGCTTTCCTGATTTTTTATTTAATAAAGCTTTGAAACAATATAAGGGCAAATAGAAGCAGGAAAGCATGAAAGAGGCACGCCAAAATGTTGTAGCGGCGCGGCCGGCGGCGTAGCGTCTTAAAAGTAACTTTAAAAGATTTGTTCTTGCTCGCCGCCTCCGATCTGAGTTGTTGCGTAGTGATTAATCGGCTTTCAATAATTTGTTTGTATGCAAACCAGTGTAAAAGAGTGTTTGTAGCAATTTGTTTAACGGGAATAAATAGTTTATGAACATAAATTGTAGTTTTGACTTTTGTGTTAAAAGCGTGAATTGTCATCAAACGCCGGAATCTGTTCGTGCTCCAACTTTGGCAGAAAACTTTTAATTTGTTGAATATAATCGAGTTGTTAAATATTTTAAAGCGTATACATACTTCCAAGTATAGTGCGGCGAATTTCCAGCGCGAGAAACGTCCGCAAGAATATCAATAAAAGTTTCAAATTTAAAAGTTTGTAACACTCTTCATTTCCCCTAAAGGCGAGCGAACAAGTCGGACCAGCGGATCGTTATTTTGTCGTACTTGTGGTTCAACTTGGACGGAACCCGCGGCGGTGGTGTCACACACTGAACATGTACAAGAAAACTTTGTCAAGTCAGACCTGTTTGAGGAATATACTATTTTGTGTGGAATAAA
The DNA here is from genome assembly GCA_951805285.1 of Thymelicus acteon. Taxonomy (NCBI): domain Eukaryota; kingdom Metazoa; phylum Arthropoda; class Insecta; order Lepidoptera; family Hesperiidae; genus Thymelicus; species Thymelicus acteon. Next base: position 15,657,373 of record OX638234.1, read on the forward strand.
ACTGAATAAAGTTTTTATTTTCGAAGTGAAACTTCTATATACTAGACGGGGTATTAGGATTTTTCTATCACGAAAAATCGTTACGGCCGCGTTGAGGTTTTTTGAAATATTTTTATGGATTGCTTTTCTTGAAATATTTTTTATTTAAATATTTTTTTTAAATAAAATTTTACTGAATTATTTTTTTTCTTGTCCCTTGAAGTTTCACTTCTACTATGTGGCCCGCACACATTTCGATTTTTACCCGACTAACTACTTCGAAGCCTAAACATAGTTAACACGTTCGGTGCGGTAGCGGGTTGATTATATCCGATGCTCAACTTTCCTCCGGTGCGGGGTAAAAATTACTGTGCCAACCGCTGGTGCGGGACAGATATCTTTGGTCTCCCTATGGTTATGAATGAGATGGTTAGTGTTTTGGAATTGCCTCGTTAAATAGATAATGTAAATACAAAAAAAATGCATCGGGTTCTTACGACCCGATACCGACTGAACGTAAAAAATTTACATCTAGTGCGTTTATCGGTTCTTAACGACCCGATGCCCGATGACCCTATAGCCGCACTAGATTACATACTAGTTGAGCTAGTGAGGTCTGTATGGTTAGATGAGTTTTTATGCAAATAAGAAGAATATTGTACAGTTATAACACTGTCTGTGTATGTAACATGAAGCTATCCAGAAAAATGTTGTTTAAGTCATGTAACGGTGAAAAACCTAAGAAAAATTAAGTAGGCGAAGGTTCCCCAAAACAAATAATAATCGGTAAGTGGAATATATCAATGTATATACTAGCCCGTCAACTGGTCACACATTACAAATCCTACAAACTGCATTATTTTATCGCTATCGATGTCTCTTTATCATGCTCAACACTAAAAATGTATCGACAATTTTACTAACCAGTGCGGATAACGGGTCGTAAAGATCCGCCAGACAATCCCTTTATTTACAAAGAAACCATTCAGTGCATCTACCTACGATTTCAGCCTTTAATTGAGTGTTTATTGGTCAATATATTGCTACAAAAAATACACTATAATCATTATACCTATAAAGATAAATCCTCTTAAACAGATAGATGTCAAACGGATCTTTTCGACCCAGCAACGCACCAGGAACAATTCGTGCTTCGGATATAATAGACCCCATACCGCACCAAATGAAAGTCATCAAATTTGTCTAACGCAGTGAACGTGTTAATATGATTATATGCGATCACGTATCCTTGGCCAAATGAAAATGAAAACGGCCACAATATACGTCAGCAACACCCAAAACATACAAGTTGATCGGGAGATGTAGCCATGAAGGTGCGAGCCTCGTGTGGGATGGTGTATGGCGGCACTCACAGCGTGACGAGGCGCGGCAGGTGCGCGAGCGCCTGCGGGTGCAGCTGCTGCAGCGGGTTGCCGCGCAGCTCCAGCCGCGCCAGCCGCGCGCACGCCGCCAGCCCCAGCCCCACGCGCTGCACCAGGTTGTTCGACACCGACCTGCACACACACACACATACATACATCATCAGTCAAGATGGAAATGCTGATCGGATGAGGCAAATTTTATTAAAGCTAGTTGTGCTCTACGTACCTACGTTCGGAGGCTATTACGTTTGGATAGCACATAGGTGTTTTAAGATATAAGAGCTGCAATGTTGAAGAGTTAGTTGCTTCTCAGTCGGCAATACGTCGGTGGCGCGGTGTTTTAATAGTTAATTATGTTGTTGTTTGCATGGACGCTAACCGCCAGATGGCCCTCTTCGCCTTATACATATATCTTTGTCATAGAAAAGCGAACCACAAAGTCACTAAGCTACTCTCAAAACAAAAACAAAACTATGAAGTTTCAGTACCAGATAAGAGGTATGTTAAAATAATTATTTGTTGTATTTCCTCAAATCGGCCCAGATCTATAAAAGAACAATGGCATCGAAGGAAGCAGTTACCCATAAAATATTTGGAACAAATTGTGGTACTAAACAAACTGCGCGTTGTTATAAACCTTTCTATTATATCCGATTGACCCAATAACGAATCATTTGGTGTAGCGAGCGGGCGAAGCGGAACGTGAAAATCCTGACAATTGGGACGCGCGCCCTTGATATAGGTAGCGGCTTAGCGGTCCCGCGACTAGCGCTATGTGTGTCACAACAGGCACCGGGCTAGCTGCAGCACTGGCGTCTAGCAGCACCAGCAGTACTCACAGGTCCTCGAGCAGCGGCAGCAGGTGCACGGCGGCCGGCAGCTCGCTCAGCAGGTTGTCCTCCAGCCTCCTGGAGGACACACAACACACATTACATACACTATACAGTTATTTGAATAGCTGTATTATACAGCTGTTTCATATACGAGTACATAAATAGAATGCAGCTCCGTAGCGACTCATTTCCACCCTGTTTGACTGGTCGATCTGGTAACAACAGTGACAACGCGCCGAGTACCTACCGATAACGATCTGAATCAGATCTATTTCCTTTATTTCACATTGATCCATTATTTAACATTGTACTATTGTCAATCAGATAAAGATAAAAAGTTAATAACGTAAACACGGGATTTCGTTTCGATACTTTTTCTATATAATATAATGTTACAGTAAAGCGACTAGTGAGTAAACAAATAAAAGATGGAAACAAACAGCTCCCAGGCGGCCGGGCGGCCGGGCGGCCGGCAGCCGGGCGGGCGGAGTGAGAGAAATGGATTCGATCGAGCCTGCTGTCGATGTGATAGTGATTCAGGATGGCGCATGGCGGTGGGAACTACGCTGTACGCACTCCGCAAACATGCCACATTCATCAAACGAGACTGTCATGTTGTTTGTTTTGCCAGTATCATGTCCCGCCCGACTGTTGGCGGCGGAGGACAGCCGGCGATCCCTTGCGAGGGGAGTGCTTCGGTGACGAATGGCGGTCCAGTGGATTACTTACTTCGAAGAAACATAATCTGTATCGTTTATTTTATTCTCCTTTCTTGAGATTCATGTTTGTAAACACTTATTCTACTAATACGGAAATCGTAATCGTATTCGTCTGTCGAAGTCGGTTTCGTCAAGTAATTATTGAAGTAAAAACTTCTTTAGCATCGTTGTGATTTGAAAGTCGTTGTGATTTGAAAGTCGATGAAACGAAAAAGCGACAGTAAAAAGAGACAGAAACATAAATTCACAAGATTTAACATGAGAGAAAATGAGATAGGAAGCATTATGCAGTGTTTCTTATGTTCGTGGTTCTCTTTGTGTTACTTTAAAAAGTGCTAAGTTGTATTCATAGATGGCGCGAGGAACAAGATAGAAGATTCGTTTTATTGCTGGATAGATGGCGTTAGCTGCTCATTTTACTCTTCATATTATGTTAAGAGATGGCGTAAGTTACCACTGTTTTATTTTTATTTTCTAACTTTGCATCACTATGATCATTACTAAAACCTACAAATAACATCTTCCCGAAATTTTACATTCGTCTCATTATCTTGAAACCAAAATTTTTGAAGGTTTCACTTCTACCGCGTGTGAAATGCACACATTTTAATTTTTTGTAAGCCATTCCATTACATTACGAGTTGATAGACTTCGCTACCATGATGAACTACCGCTTTCACGATGATGTTTCAAGGAGTGTGTTTCTACGAAGTATATTGAAAACTTACCTGCCGGCTTCATACAGAATTGAAGTAAAAAGGCTGAATATCGTGTAATTTTTGTAAATGAGGTCAAAGTGCACAGCACACTCGATGCCGTGGATGCCTGTCGTCGACCGCATTGACGGCGTAATGATTGCGTGCCGAGACGCTGTTCGGTCGCCAGCTGCTATCCGACACGACCGATACTTCCGACACGGCGATACTTTCGACACGGCGATACGACCGCCCGGCGCCCAACACGAGGCCTAGCGCACGGCGCCCCTTGACTCGATATTGCGCGATAGCCGATAATGCCCAAGATGTTTATCGCTCGAGGAGCGCTTCAACGTTGATGCCGGATTAACGTGATCCTTGTTAATTAAACGTCAAGAAATAAATTGCGATTACGTTATGTCGGCCGATATAATAATAGAGTAAACACGTCTCGGTTGACCGGTAATTTGAGGTAAAAATTGTTGGTGTATTGTATTTGTAAACTTTTATTGGTCTTATTTCTCCGTGTGTATTTAGTGCGTCCACTACACTACTAAGTATGTAGTACTGGTTAAAGTAACCGAAGTACGTTCGATGCTACCATCGACTCTACGCGCTCATGTTCAGGAGGAACTAAGCGAAATAAAACCTCGCGCAACTCTATTTGTTTCTCAGTGATCACAAGTGTTCAGAGGGAAGGCTGTCCGGCGCGAACGAAGTCTTTAGGAGTGGCTCTTTACACTCTCATCTTGGCCCACTTCGATCAACTCGGCGACTGCGGCAAGCGTTGACTTGTGGAGGTATAGTGGTGGTCGATAGTCGATACTCACAGCACTCTGAGCGCGGGCGTGTTGGCGAAGGCGCGCTCGTCGATGTGTGTGATGCGGTTGCGCTTCAGGATCCTGTCGACAACAAACAGATTACATTATACAACTTCCCTGTGATCACTCAATATTAGAGTATTCTGCGGCGCGGCGGAACTGGGAGCGACTTGAAGCGCTCACGGTCGGTGGCTTGTGTCGATCCTAAGTGGTCTACCGAGTTAAGCAACAGCGGCCTAGCGGGCGCGGTCGCTAGTTGGATGGGTGACCGCTAGTGGTAAACATTTCTTGACGGTTTCCGTGCTTCGGAGGGAACGTAAAGCGCTGTTCTCATCGTAAATAAAAGTCGTTAATCCGTGTCGGAGGTCTTCAACTAGCATGAAATCTTCCAACTCCGACACTTACCAATCGGGGTCGGGGAGGAGGACCCCACTGGACGGGGTACAACGGACCAGTACAACTGTATCGGAGCTGGCGAACAGTGTGCTTGTCAGCTACTGCTGCAAGCCCATTAGGCCATTACGTGTTGTTGGATGCGTCACTCAAAAATATTGCACATGTGAGATAAAAAATTTCGATTCTGATATGAATAAATATAACTTAATTCATAATTCTTTCTGTGCAAGAACACAGTGGATGGAAAAAATGGATGGTACTTATATGATTGGTCCAATATGTTCCACCTTTTCAGGTATACAAATATCGGAAGTCAATATTCGCTAATTATGCCCCCTGTTAAGTTAATTTATTATATTATGTTACCGGATATCTGTATAATTCAGCATTCTATACAATACCTAGGCAATGTATAGAATATTTAAAACGTTCAGGTAACGTTTTGAATATTATTTATTTCATACTTAGCCCAGGCATTCTATACAATACTCCATGCGTAGTTGGTAATGTGTGTAAAAGACGGTTCTCTAAGCTGCCTTTTCGCCGAAAATTGTTTGGCCGATTATCACTTGCCTTGATATGCACTCGCAGAATTTTATTTCGCCGAAATCATTTGCCAACTTATCACATTTTTTTTTAATTTCCCAACCTAACAGTTGCCAACTGTACGTTTGGTCTGCCTTTTATAATGACACTTTTCAAAAGGCCAACTTTCAAGTAGCGAATGTTTCAGTTAGAGTAATATTCATATGGTTGTATATTGTTTATAAACCTAGGTTTGTAAATTTGCGGTTCTTGTTATCTTTATTTATTTATTTATTATAGGATTACCAACATAAGATACAGTTTCATCATTTGCAATACAAGTTGTTACTTATCATATTAAATCTTACTGTTCCTACAATTACAGGTAACCACAGCATGCTTTGCAAATAGTCATCTTCCGGTGACATATGCACTTTTAGGGAGAATTTAGGGGTTTTTGATACATAAAACGGCTTCCAAACATCTCCGGCGCTGCGGGAAGTGCAGCCCCTCCGCCCTTGCGTAACATACTGCAGGCACTCCATGCTCGCCTACGCAGCTTCGGCTTTTTGGTCGCCTGCGGCGACCAGCCTCAGCCGCTTCGGCTCACATGGTGCCTGCAGTTTGTTACAGCGGGCGGGGGCTGCTCTCCCTCCGCGCCTTCGGGGTTTACATTCACTCTAGGGGTAGGGCAGACTAGTACCACGTGGGGTCGGGGTTGACTAAGTCGGTTCTGTCACCAATTTTGGAAAATCCGAAGCTGCGTAGGCGAGCAGTGTAGTGTAGGAGCCGTTAGACTGCATCTCTCCTTACCATCAAGTGTGATTTCGGTCAAGCATTAATTTAAAATGTATAAAAAAATATCTATTCATGCAGGTTATAATTTGTTTTGAGTGTGTTTTAAGTAAATTCTTAATTCCAACCTCCATCCAAATTGACTATACATACCCAAATCTAACTTTATTTATTGCCGGTGGACCTGCAGGTATTCTGTACAGTAGTTGGGAAACGTATACATTACCTAGGCAAACTATGTAATGGTGATAATATTCATATAATTTAATACATTGCCAAAACGACCCAGGTATTATACACATTTCCTAGGAATTGTGTTGAATACCAGCATTATACAGATATCCGGTAACATATACACCAATTATCTCAGTCTAATTAACGAAATTCAAAGAAAGACTATCACGGCTAGGTGACCAGTAACAGTGGACCACTTACAACCACGGAAGCTGGAAGCACGGAACTACACAACAAGTGGTCTGTCAGTTGACGCACACTTGGCCGGTTTTCTTATAGCTCTACAACTTTAATATGAAATTTTATTTATTTAACATCTGATATGCGTTTTTTGTAATCCCAATAAATAAGAAGTTCTAACTGTGTAACGCACAGAATTCGTCCACAGAATCCCAATTCAGAAATAAATAGAAATATTTTTAAAAAAGAAGATTACTTTTATTATCTACTATATTTGTAATAAAGATGATAAGGCTTGTCTATTCGACGCTCTCCTTCCCTCCTTTCCTTCAAAAATCAAGTTAAGAATTATTATCTTCATTCTTAATTTGTCTTTAAATCCTTTTCCTATAATGTACTTATTTACCTCCTATGTGTTGTGAATGATATTTATATTTATTCTATATGTTTATATATTTATGTACGTGTGTATATAGGTATATATGTATGTATGTGTAATTTATCTTTATTTACGATTTAAGTATAATTGTAGCACCCCTACCTCAGCTCTTCAAATGTTTTTTGTCCTTCGCTCAAAGGGTTGTCTGGTACAGATCGCTACTGTAGCGATAAGACCGCCTGTTGTGTATTTTTTTGTTTGTTAACTTCTCTTTTTTGTCATTTATTAGTGTGCACAATAAAGAATATTGTATTGTATTGTATTGTATAAGTCCGCACGTCCGGCATCACAGCTAACATTATTCATCATCGGCCAAAAAATGATAGTGAAGGTGCATAAATTCCCAACAAGCTGAAAATCAGTAAGATTGTTCAAAACATAATTAATTATAAATAAAATTTTTAAGTTCCCCATCATTCTTGTGTATGGAAAAAAATATTCAAGGTCAAAGGTCAAAAAAATGAGTTTTTCACGATTTTCAGCAAAACGGTAAGTTTTATCATAAAGTACCCCAGACAAAAATTGTAGATCATAAAATTATCTATAAAAATGTATCAATACTTTTTTCCTACGAGCTACCGTTTCTGAGATATAACGATTCAAAAACGCGCTAAGTACACTACCATGAGGTAGCAGGGCAAACGTGTGCATATTATGACGATAAAAACTTACAACTTTTTGAATCCTTATATCTTAGAAACGGTAGCTCGTAGAAAAAAAGTATTAATACATTTTTATAGATAATTTTATGATCTACAATTTTTGTCTGGGGTACTTTATGATAAAACTTACCATTTTGCTGAAAATCGCGAAAAACTCATTTTTTTGACCTTTGACCTTGAATATATTTTTTCCATACACGGGAATGATGGGGAACTTAAATTTTTTATTTATAATTATGTTTTGAACAATCTTACTGATTTTCAGCTTGTTGGGAATTTATGCACCTTCACTATCATTTTTTGGTCTAAATTGACCGGACGGAGACGGCAGGGGGCGCGCGGGGGACGCGGGATGGCGCAATATCATACTGTAGGTTCACACTGCTAAATGGTGCAATTATATTTTATTTATAGTAGCCAGGTGCTTCCATCCACCCGGCATGCGGCAGCCCCCAGTCGTCCGTCGCCGCGCGGCCGCGTCCCGTCCGTCGCGTGGTCCCTCCAGCTCAGCAGCACATGACACTAACTTCCTCTCATCCTAATGACTTGAAATTGTATCTATCGCTTGATCTGACGACAATGTATTTTTGTGATAAGCATGACTTGATGCTATACTAAGGTTTGGCTACAGACGAGGGGACTTTTTAAATGTTAACAGCACAGTCACAAAATATTTTTGCTTTAGTACGTTGACACTGCAAAGCGTCTATTTACCTAGTATTTAAATTATTCTTATTAGGTTTTTACGGATATTACTAGTGGTTTCGTAGAAAATAAAGAAGCACACGCTGTGTCCTTTGATAAACATAAAGCAGATTTTAAAAAATCACTGAAGTAAATTTCCATAAATGTTGTCGATCAAGGAACGCTGAGCTCCGTATGATCATAAAAGCCGCCATTAGCGTTACGACTGGCGAGTGCCGAGAGCCGACAGCGACACTGCCGACACGGCCGCACGCCGCTCGCGCTGTTATCGTGAAAGTTTAGGATCTATAAGCGAACATACTTCGCCGAAACTTATCTCTCGATTATCATCCGCGGGGCGAGCGGCAACATTACTCTTGTGTTGTGAGGATATTGCGGGCGAGGGGGAGGAAAGGGCGAGGGCGAGGGGTGGGGTAAGGGGGTTGCGAAGTTAGTTCTCGACATCATAAATCAACGACGTCTGATCGACGCGTGAGAAGGGTTGCGGCGATCGCGACACCATCCGACAGGTTCAAGGATGAGCCCGGCGCCGCGGGGCCCCGGGGACCAGAGCCGGGGAGGGGCTTTGCGCAAACCATCATGTCGGGATGTTGGCTTCACCTTTATGTATGTTTATTCTGCCGTCCTTTATTAACTAGTAAGGCCATTATCCCTCAAATGGTCGATTTTGACTTTTTAATTGAAAGTGATTAGAGAGTTTAAAATTCTGTATCTTTCTGTTTTTCAGAGTATAAATGGATCCTGAGATCTAAGCCGTTCGACTAATCCACACTTCGTCGCTCCAGGAAAGAAATATCAATGATGGGTCGCACAATGATTATTGTAAGTAGGTATCCTAGTTTTTGAAAAACAAGACACGTGATTTTTTTGCCGTTTTCTCAAAATCAACTTTTTGGGTTTAACGGCTTTCTTAGTGAAAGGATAGCAGGATTATGTAGGTAGCTTGCCGCGTGGCATGACGCATGACGCATGACGCATCCATGCCGGGCATCAGCAGCCGAGCCTATGGAAAATCAACATAATTGTAGCACTTGGATAGGACTCTCCTGGTTTACCACAGTACGGTACTGTACGGAGGATGATCGTCATTCAGGTAGACGAAAATGATTAATAAAGTGAACGAAGAAAAATATTAAAAGGAAAAAATACATACAATTATTTTAAGACGTTATTTCCCAATTAAACACTAGATGCTACGAGTAATTGATTCTATTGTTAGCGCCCTTTGTTCAGGCGGCATGCTGCTATGATAGCTGGTAGTCTGAGAGCGAGGGCGGAGGGCGGAGGGCGGCGGAGGGCGCTGACCTGCCGCCCGGCGCCTACAGCAGCCCTATCAGGTTGCACTATCGATTGTCTCCGCGACCACACGCACCACCAGCCCACCGCCACCAGCAGCACCACCGCGCGGCCCCAAACACAATCACAACGAGGCAAACACCGATCTGTTTGTTTATAATTATTTCCATTTCTAGCCTCTTATTTGTTTCAGTCGTAACACAGAACGTTCGTACGAGAGTATCTCATTAAGGATGTTTGAGAGTGACTATTATATTAAATTTAATTTATTCTAAACACTATGTATTTTGTTTAAGTGTACTCGTATAATGTGTCCTCTATTAACACATAAGCACGAAGCACATAAAGATTTTTTCAGACCAAACCCCTGCCCAACAAAAATACCTTAACAATCTTAAGCAAGAATTAACCTTTCGTCAAAATAATGGTGAGAGAGATATAACTATAAAATACATAAACGGGATGCCTACTATTGTTGCGCAACAGTCAAAAAACTTCAACGAATAAAAGACACTAACACAGTTCTTACAACCGCCAACACTTACCAAGTTGTTAACAATTACCAAAGCATTGAAACCAACAAATCACGCTTAACATTCTTCTACATTAATGCACGAAGCATACGAAGTAAGGGTAAATTCGAAGAACTTCAATGTATACTGAGATCGATGCCAAAGACCATTCATATGATTTTATTAACAGAAACTTGGATCATTACTGAGGAACAGGCTCAAAAACTACAACTACCTAATTACACGCACTATTACAATTGCAGAAATGACTCTAGGGGAGGTGGGGTCTCAGCTTACGTACATAATGATTTAAAGCATAATCTTTCTAAATCAACATATATAGGAGGGAATAATTACTTATGGATAACACTTAACAGATATGCACTTGATATAGGACTTATATACAACCCAGGAAATACAAATTTTGAAGAATTTCTCGAAGTATATGAATCTCAACTACAACAAAGAAAAAGGACAATTGTATTTGGGGACTTTAACATCGATCTTCTGACGAAAGATAAAAGAAGTAAGCAATATAAACAGCTCTTAACAGGAAATGGATATAAACTGATAAATAAAATTGCTAATAAATATTGTACCAGAGAATGTTCTACAAAAAAATCTATCATAGATCATGTTGCAACCAATCTGAGTAAGGACAATTTTCACATGGCAATAATAGACTCATCCCTAACAGATCATAGACAGATATATATAGAATTAAAGAAATTTAACCCTCCACCTAAAAAGCGTGTGAAATATACAGCAATAGAATATGATAGATTAAATGCATCACTAGACAAAACTGAATTTAACGAAACTATGAGCGACTATACTGAACTGGAAAATAAAATCAAGAATTTAATAGAGCAAAGTAAAATTATAAAGACCAAAATCCTTAATCCACCCCAACAGGACTGGATAAACTCTACAATAATTACTGCTATTAGTCAAAGAAATAGTTTGTGGACAGAATTTCTAAAGAATCGTGATGATGATACATTAAGATTACAATTTAGTAATTTTAGAGAATATGTAGCTAAGCTGATTCAAGATACCAAGAATACTTACTATTATGACCAATTTGTGAAGTGTAGTAAAAAACCTAAAAAAATGTGGGAACTAGTAAACACTCTATCTTGTAATAAAATTAAGGAAAGCTCTGCTCCCTCAAAATTAATAATAGACTCTAATGAATTCACAAATTTAGATGACATTTGTGAAGCTTTCAACAATTACTTTTCTAATATTGGATATATACTAGCAAATCAGATACCAATCTCTTTTCACGTAAATACACAACCTGCTATACCAAATCAAATATCTTCAAACGTAGAACTATCCTCTTTTGACTTCTGTACCAAGGGCGAAATCATTAAAATAGTAAACAGTCTTGACACAAATTCTAGCGTAGGTGTGGATGGCATAAGTACAAAAACAATCAAATGCGTAGTGAATAAAATATCAAATAGTTTAGCAATATGTTTTAATACATTATTTCTTGAAGGAAAATTCCCAGATACTTTAAAAACAGCTAAGATTACACCAATATATAAATCAGGACCAAAGACCGACCCCGGAAATTATCGACCAATATCTGTTTTGCCAGTTTTATCAAAAATACTCGAGAAAATTTTATACAATAGATTGGATAAATATTTAAATTCTATAAACTTTCTTTCTGAACGACAATACGGTTTTAGATCAAAAAGTAATACTCTTGCTGCAACTGTAGATTTAGTTACAAAAATAAAACATAACATAGATTGTAAGAATATTGTGCTTGGTATATTTATTGATCTAAAAAAAGCTTTTGACACGGTTAGCCATAAATTACTATTACAAAAGCTACAATCAATAAACATCACCGGTTCTGCCTTAAAAATGCTTGAATCATACTTGACAAACAGATCACAAATTGTTAAAATAAATGACCATGAAAGTTGTCCGCTACCTATAAGATATGGAATTCCTCAAGGATCGATATTGGGCCCTCTACTTTTTCTAATTTACATAAATAATATTCAGGAACTAGGATTACAGGGACATATTACACTTTATGCTGATGACACTTGCCTTTTTTATTTCGGTTCTAACATTCACACACTCATCTCTCAAGCTCAAAAAGATTTAAATACACTTTTTACATGGCTACAATATAATCTTCTAACAATCAACACTTCAAAAACATGTTACATAATATTTAAATCCAAAAACAAAATTATACCAACACATGCTCCCCTTTTGATAAATAATATACCAATTCAACAAAAATACGAGGAGAAATATCTTGGCTTAAAATTGGACCGTAACTTAGGATGGAATGCTCATATAGAACATATTAAAAATAAATTATTATCACTTATTGGATCCATTTATAACTTAAGTAAATGTATACCTAACACAATAAGACACACAATTTACAACGCCTTAGTAAAACCCTATCTACTATATTTAATTGAAATATGGGGCAGCGCTGCAAAAACTAAAATAAATGAACTTCAAATATTACAAAATAAATTAATTAAAATTCTTTTTCGATACCCCTATCTAACACCGACACATAAAATCTATAGAGAGACGAAGGTTATGAATATTAAACAATTATATATATTTAACATCTGTATATTTGTGAGGAAATGCCTAAATAAAACGATACATACTAACATTAAATTTACAAAAACAAAACCATACTGTAAACGTCGTCGTGCCAGCCTTATAGTTCTTCCCAAAGTAAGAACTAATTATGGAATTAGAACTGTTACCTTTGAGGGAGCGCAGTTTTACAATAAGCTACCAGAAATAGTTAAAAATGTGCACCCATTCAAAGCATTCAAGACTAAATTGGCTGAACATGTTATGTCAGATTATACACTACTAAGCAAATAATGCTTTGGATGAGTACTATGAGTATATAGCTGACTGTAAAAATTGGCGGATAAAGTATAATCTAAATTTAATTACTTAGTTCTAACTATTGTTCTCAAGTAAGTGACATACTTTTGTCTTTATTGAGAATAAAGATTCTTTAAACTTAAACTTAAACTTAACTGTTTCATGGAACATCTTTGTTGTTCACACGGAACGTTAAGACGGGAAACACGGAAGTTATCAATTATCATTAAATGCACACGTCGTCGTGCTATTTTACTATTATTTTATTATTGTACTATTATAGAACAGTGCACAGCTGCCGGGTTCCCGGGCGGCCGGCGGCGCCACGGCGGCCGGCGGCGCCACGGCGGCTGTCAATGGAGTGTCGTTAACACGCAACACGCGCGACACGACTTGCACATCAATGTGATCGCTTCCGCACGCAGCGTGTCGAGTGTCGCCGGGTCGCCCTGCATGCTCTGCACTCTGCAACCCGCGGCACCGTCACCACCATGGTCACCACTCACGATACCTCAACATTCGTCGCACGTGCGGTTACCGTTTTTGTAGAGGTGTTCAAACCGAGATTAACCACCGAGCCCTTCGATAATTTCATAAGAAAAATATATCTAAAGTGACCTCCCTTAACCAATTAAAAACTTAAAATAATGTATTTAAAAATAATGAATTTTAATTGAAACTACAGTTTAATGTAATAATTCGTTTTTTTTCTAGTCCTACAAAAAGCTCCCAGAGCTGGTCGGCTCGGTTGGAGCACATGAATGATGAACAATACCAGAGGAGTCGCCAATGCTTCGCTGGTCTTCAAAAAACAGTTTTACGCTTTTTATGGGGAACCCCATGCTATGGCGCTCATGATTACATATGTATTACGTCGAATAATCATTGGATATCGCCGGACTTCATATATTGAAATCCTTTTTGTTAAGGTAATGCTAGACGGATTTTAATTCTTTGTTGACATTGAGCTCGGCGCTGATGTATCTATTCCGCGGTATCTTTTCGACTAAGCTTCAGTTATATGCATAGAAATTCTTTGTGAATTTTGAATGAAAATCTTAATCCATACATCTATGTAATATACTCGTATCGCCGAGTCGCCGACCTAAATACGGATTTTTTATTTTTAATCTGTTTACTTGAAGAGAAATCCTGACTGACTGTGGAGCTGCAAGGCTGAAATTTTGCACGCAGGAGTTACTTACAATGAAGAAAATTGAATTAAGGTTTAATGAAGGTTTTTAAATTACTAAGGGATGGAGAAGAAAGATTTCTTTCGTTTCTTAGGCTTCTAATTTCGCATCACAAACCCCGACGAGTAAAAGGGCGGAAAGGGGCGCCAACAGCTCGAGGACGGCTAGCGAGCTATGTTTTTAGAGAGGGCGCTGTAATCAATTTTTTTTTTTTTTTTTTTTTTTTTTTTTATCAATTCAATTCATTTATTTGTATTAAGTACAAAGGCACTTAGCCTGTATTAGGCATACAAATATTACAAAATACAACATAAACAGTACACAAACACAAACATAATTTATCAGTCATTACATTTCATAAATATACTAAAATTAATTTTACACAATTATATCACATATTTGAATTATATTAATAAACAATACATTTAGATTAATTTACATTCAGAGTTATAATAGACATTTAGAATTCAAGTTAAAATTAAAATTAAAAAAATCAAACAATATAATTACTAAAGATTAAATAAATTCATTAATGTCATAATAACAATTATTTATTAAATGTCGCTTAAGTTCTGTTCTAAATTTATTAAGGGTAAGTTTTTTAATGTCATCAGGAATTTTGTTATAAATTTTAACACACATCCCACACGCATTACGATGGACCAAGTTTGTACGCAGGACTTTATCTAGCACCAGTCGTTGTCCGTTCCTTGTATTTCTGGGATATACCTCCTGAGCTGTTTTAAATAATTCTCTGTGCTGTCTTACGAAGAGGGAAGCTTCTCATATATACATCGATGTAAGTGTCAGTATGTTATATTGTCGAAATATTGGCTTGCATGAATCAAACGGGGCAGCACCACATATAGCTCGAACACACTTCTTTTGCGCTATGAATGCTCTTTTAATATGTGCGGAATTTCCCCATAATAGTAGACCATATCTAAGGTTAGATGCCACGTAACCGTGATATGCAGTTAAAGCAGTTTCAGCTGTTGACGTGTGTGCTAGTCTGGCTAGGGCAAACCTAAATTTGTTAAGCTTATCACATAATCTATCGATGTGATTTTCCCAACTAATGTTTGAATCAATTGTTATTCCCAGAAATGTAGTGTGATTGGTTTCTGTTAGTAACATTCCATCATAACTAATGTTTAGTTGTGGTATATTTTTATTTTTAGTCTTAAATATTATATATTTTGTTTTTCTTAAATTAGCCGTAAGTTGATTTTTATGCATCCAATTTAAAGTAGATTTGATGGTTTCATTTATGTCAGTTTCAAATGTCTTAGTACCTGCGTGAGCTTCAGATGTCACAATTATCGATATATCATCAGCAAAGAGCACAGATCGATGCTTTGTCACTTCTGGAATGTCATTAATATATATAAGGAACAAAAGCGGTCCTAATACACTACCCTGGGGAACTCCAGTTTCATTGTGCACAAAGTCTGATCTGTATGATGTAATTTCACCACTTTCACCTTTTTTTTCTATTTGTACACATTGTGTCCTATTGCTCAGATATGATGTAATCCACTGTAAACCTAGTCCTCGAATTCCGCAGTTTTCTAATTTGCTAATAAGTATTTTATGTGATACATAGTCAAATGCTTTAGACATGTCAAAAAAGAGACCAACAACTTGTTTTTTCTTATCAAGGTTGAGTAATATTTCGTTAATTAGGTGGTACCCAGCCAGTGTAGTCGATTTTCCCCTAAGAAAGCCATATTGGTCTTCACAGATCACCTTGTGTGTGGTCCAGAATTTTGTCAACCTATTATGCATAGCCTTTTCAAATATCTTAGAGAAGATTGGGATCAATGTAATTGGTCTATAGTTGTCTATGTTTTCCCTCTCTCCCTTTTTAAATATAGGCTTTACTATAGACTTTTTTAGTGTTGTAGGAAAAGTACCAGATTCGAATGAAAAGTTGATTAGATAATTTAGAACTGGTCATTTAATCCGACTCCCCTTACACAAAAATGTCCGTGTGTTGCCCGGACCCATTTTTAAAAACCCCCCGGCGCCCCTAAACTAGGACAAATCCGGGGAAACCCGGACGGATTGTAGCCCACTGCCCAACACAAGAGCTTGTAAATCCAATATCCTGCAATTGGGAATAAAAAGGATTTATAGTTGCAATATACATAGTTTAAAGCGGTTAAGCGAGTAATGAGAATCAAGAATCGATTACTTTTACTGTCAAGATATTCCGAATTCCCACGGGACAGCCCGCCTCAGTGACTTGAAAGTTTAGGAGATGGTGTGATGGAGAGATGTGTTGCCAATTAATTGTTGAGTCTTGAGTGATTGGGTTTGATGGGCAAACGAAATCAAGTCGGAGCGTTCACGTATTTAATTTACTTGCACACGTATTAACAGCACTTATGTGCGCACACGACTGCCGCGTAACTGAGGCTTTACATTAATATAACGTAGAAAGTGGATGGTTGAGTGGTGGTTGGTGGTTCGGGAAATAATAATAACAGTGGGGGCGTTTACATCACTTTAGTCAGAAATTCATCTTAACACAGGTTTTACATCACTTTTTCAATTTAATCACTTTACACAGTTATTATAGTCAGAAAAATGAGGGCTGAACCGCCCCAATGGTCTCCAACCTCCCATCACAACCATCCCAAGCCTCGCATAACCCTGGTCTGATTCCGTTACTGGTCGATCCGTATCTGATTGTTCTTCTCTAGGCGTCTACTCAGCTCGAAGGCTGTCTCCGAAGTGTCCGTTGTAGGCTGGCAAGTCAGCAGTTCTCCTCGGTTATCCCGTCACCGCGTGTCAAAATGACAGTAGACAATTTGGATAGTGTTGCCATCTTCAAAATCCGAATACACCTAAGCCTGGTCCAGCTCGGTGATCTATTTTATGATCTCCGACACGGCCATCTTGACGAATCTCACACGTCCTCGTGTGAGGCAGCAGAGGAACATCTGGAAAAGACATAAACCTTCGCAAAGTAAAAGTTTCCAACTCGGCCTCCCTGACCTCAAGCCCCAATCCATAGCCCCTTCATAATGAACACTTATGTAACAGCCAGAACGGGATAATTACTCAGAATTACAGTCTGATAACACGATCTAGCTTTGCAACTCGCTCATTAGCGAACAATATCATAGTAGTAAATAATATCACAAACATTAATCAGCGAAGAGTGTCGTTGCTATTATCTATATCGAGCGATAGCAACTCATGCCACCTCCATCGAGTGACGATAATCTTGCCACCTCCATCGAGTGACGATAACCATGCCACCTCCATCGAGTGACTTGCATACCACTTACTACTCATCAGAAACAATCGACAATTGGTTCACTTAACCTTTTTTTACTTTTAAGAAATTCTTAGTGTGTTATCCCGTCTGTCTTAAAGATACTCATCAGTAAAGGAATTATTATCTTTGGTCGATCTTTTTAAATGACAAAAAGGCTATTCTTCGCTCACATCGTTCACCACATTCTCACTGTGGCCTTTGTTACCAGAAATCGTCAAGTATACAAACTCAATTGACCATCAAATGTCAAATGGGACATCAGCACAAACTCGACAAAATTACTGTTTTAGTCAGCAGCCATAAAAAAGAAACAATACAGATCACCTGTTATATCATGTCGCCATCCAATGACTGATAATGCTCATCGTAAGCCACGGTACAAGGAGCCGCGATGCGCTCCCGTCGGTTTCAACAAAATCAAATGCAGGTAGTTGACGCCGCGCCAGTTTTCGTTATCTTGCATTGATGCAATTTCTCACCACCGCTTAGATATTCACAGGTTACATTCCACATAACCATCACATTCACCCAGTTTATCGAATCGCTGTCTTACTTTCCTTACGTTTATAACCTCAAACCTTATTCCGATCCTGTGTATTCGAATCCTTTTTTTACATGCGGCGAGCATGTAACTGTTTACACATATCCAGTGTCCACTGTTTGTAATATCAAATCAAGGTAGCCATCTGAAAAACCTGAAATGCAGATTCTTGCGAAGTGAAAAGCTTTTTACTTTTTACAAGTACCAGCTGCACTTGTTCCTCAAAGACACGTCTTGTGGAAATTTTTTTTTTTCGTTTGGTTTGTTGGTGTGGATTAGTGTCTTGGATGTTGTTACTGCTCGGCCATCCGACAAAATCAACACGTCCTCGTGTTGTGTATTCAAATAGTAACGTATTCTGTTCCACCGTTCACTTCCACATAATTTCTTCTCGAGATTTTTTTTGTCGTCACACCCCATAATTGAATATTGACATCTTGCGTGAGGCGAGTATTTGCGTTTACTGTTTCGTTTCTCATTGCAACCAATTTATTTCAAATATCCTCCGAACCAGTTTCCATCAACAACTTCAACTTCTTCATTTATTTTCCAACACGTGCGGGCGCGAATCTGACTCCAAATTTTCTCACCATTCGAGTCCTTATCCCACTTCTGATAACGTAGAAAGTGGATGGTGAGGGAAATAATAATAACATGTGGGCGTTTACATCACTTTAGTCAGAAATTCATCTTAACACAGGTTTTACATCACTTTTTCAATTTAATCACTTTACACAGTTATTATAGTCAGAAAAATGAGGGCTGAACCGCCCCAATGGTCTCCAACCTCCCCTCACAACCATCCCAAGCCTCGCATAACCCTGGTCTGATTCCGTTACTGGTCGATCCGTATCTGATTGTTCTTCTCTAGGCGTCTACTCAGCTCGAAGGCTGTCTCCGAAGTGTCCGTTGTAGGCTGGCAAGTCAGCAGTTCTCCTCGGTTATCCCGTCACCGCGTGTCAAAATGACAGTAGACAATTTGGATAGTGTTGCCATCTTCAAAATCCGAATACACCTAAGCCTGGTCCAGCTCGGTGATCTATTTTATGATCTACGACAAATATATTACTTACGCTAAGTTAATGTTGTCCCTACAATATTCCCCCCTTTTTGAAAAAAAAACTGAATACAAAAATATGGGAATATGTAATACTGTTTTACGAAACTTTATACAATGAATGAATTTGAATTTATACCCAGAGTAATGAAGCAGCGGATCATGATAGAGTCATGACAGAGTGCAGCCGCTACGGTTATATAACAAGCATGTTCATTAAAAGCGCTCAATGTTTTCTTAGAAATCATAAATACAAATGATTTCATTGTGGAGGTGAGTGTTGTTCTAATTAATTCCGTCGAGTGCTGCGAGCGGGCTGCGGAGGCGGTGATGAGCCATCTGTAACGTTGATAAATGAAGGTTCGCCACTCCATTACGCTGCGTCGCCCGCCGCCGACCGGATGGATTCAGTTTAACAAACGACAGTAAATCAGAAACGTTGCGAGTTTGTGAACTTCGGTTTCAGCTACACACATAAAATTTAAGCTTTGTCGAGTATCTTTTAATGTTCTGCCGAAATGGCTCATAAAGTTTTATAGCTTTCCAGCTGTAAGTGGTGAGAGTGTTTCATTGATGTCGCGCCGCCGCCGCCGCCGCGCCACGCCGCGCCACTCGTCAACTCGCCGCGATGGTAACTCGCAGCCTTCAGACGTCCAGTTTTACTTATGTTGAACGGTGGTCTAGATGTTTATGACGTCTTCTTTTGAAACATTGTATTACCTCGCTCAAATCCCAAAAACACTGTAAGTTTGAAGAAGATTGCAGATGAATCCTTTTGTGCGATTTCCATATAAAAAATATATGGTATACTGAAGGTCATCACAATGATATTGTATTGTTTAAAATTTTAATAACCTCTCCCAAATATTGGAAACGTAATTAATTTTAAGAAAATAGTTTTCAAAAGACCGACGAAGAATTTTGATCCTGCACGATCAATAAGCCCGAGTGACACAGCCGCGTAGCCGCCGCCGCCGCGCCGTCGGTCGGCCGCACTGTCCTAGCGATTTAAATTATTTGTCACGGAATAGCCACTGGCCGGGACTCTCGGACATAACTCAGAGTTATTGGTTACAAAATAGCTTTACTTATTGTTATTTAACAGCCATTGTCTAGACTCTAGCTAAAACATGCGATGAACCATAGCGATGAACGTTCGTCGTCGTTTTATTTCATTAAGACGACGTCACCCAGCGTGTGATGTTCACATGGAACTTGGAAGCCTGCGCCTCGAATTTATGGACCCGAATACAGTTAACTCGTTATCGCCTGTTAGGGTGGAGGCGGTGGAGGCACGGGTGAATGCGTAATTAATCCCACCTCCTGCCCGACGATGGTGTTAATAGTTTAATACGCGATCGCCCGCAATCATGACGAACGACGTGAAGTTCGCCAACATTCCAGATTACTCCCGTTTATGGCACCATTAAAATTAATACCAGCACATAAAGTAGCGCTCGGCTCCAACCAGATCCGCGATTAGTTTGCCCCTCGTCGTAAGTTCCAGTGAGCCGTAATCAGAGGCTTAGGGGCTTTCATCAGGCCTGGCGAGGGGCGGGTGCGGTGGCCTGGCTGTTTGCTTTGAAAGGGGATTTGTGTAACCTAAGACAAATTTTATTTTTATTGCCGTATAGTACTCGTACGTGAATAACAAGGAACCACTTAAAGGATCGGCTCTTATTTCAGATAATAGGCTTGACGATCGGTACATTACCCCTTAGATTTTATATCATGTACCTATTTGAAGTAGTGTCGAGTTACTTGTTGCAGCGCGAGTGAGGAGCGGCGGCGGCGCGGGCGGCGCGGGCGGCGCGGGCGGCAGGCGGCAGCCGGCATCTCGGATGTCCGAGCGGAACGAGTATGATTTACGATCCGACTTGGATAGTTTTTTATTATAGTGCTACATGTTTGTAATGTATTTTTTTTCATAACTTTCTTGAAACATCTGACGAGACAAGGGGGCGATTCCGCTCTCGAGCGTTATTATCTACTGGACAAGTAGGCCGAAGATGTACGAGTATCGCGTAGTCCATAAATCTCCAACACTTTGGACACATATATGAGGGGAAGACAGCAGGGGACAGCAGGGGACAGCAGGGGAGGCGTCGACATGACCGGTGTCGGGACACCCGCTGCCCCCGCTGCCCGCGCGCTGCACGGTCGCGCAAGCTTTACCCTACCATGACTACTACGACGACTAATCATTCCCTTCTCTTATTTTGTAGTCTCCTTAACTAAATACTAGCTGCTGACAAACGTTTATTCTTAATTATGCACCCTACCCTGTTTCCAAAATTACTCACTTTATTAGATTAATAGTTTGTTTGGAAGAGATTGCTATTTAAGTAATAAGACCGCCTATTGTACTAAGGTTTGTATTATAACACGTATCTAGTAATAATTTTGGTGTATTAAGTTAGTATTAGTCTACTTTGCAACAATCCGCGGATAACAATTTGTTATCCGCGGATTGTTGCAAAGTAGACTAATACTAA
Source organism: Thymelicus acteon (assembly GCA_951805285.1). Lineage (NCBI taxonomy): Eukaryota > Metazoa > Arthropoda > Insecta > Lepidoptera > Hesperiidae > Thymelicus > Thymelicus acteon. Next base: position 15,679,016 of record OX638234.1, read on the forward strand.
CTTAATAACAATGGATTTCCGCAAAGTAACGCCTGATACTATTAATTAAATTTTGGTGTACATTAAAGAGGATTTTATTGTTGTTGTTGTTGTTGTTGTTGACTACTATGTAATGACCTATATAACGGATGCCAGTCCTTTATACCAATACATAAAAGCAACAGAACCACAGACACTTCTTAAAGGCATCTTTATAAGATGGAATGAAATACTTCATGCTTTCACCCTGCTTTCACCTATGTTCCGCAAAATCATTGTCTGCTCACGTTTCTAACCAATAATATAGTTGTATAAAATTTGAAGGAGTTATTCGTTCGATGTTTTTTCACTTTCCAGTGCGTTTAGCATTTAGGGGCTTGCGTCTGTGCGCTGTCAATTTGTATTACAACATTTCAAACAGAGGTACAAACTACAAAGGTATAACGGCAGGATATCACACATCACACAGGTAACCGCGCGTACCAAGATCACTTCATCTTGCGGTATTTTGATACGTTTCGGCGTGGTCTCGGTGTCGTCGCCGGAACTGATATTGGACATCGTGTCCCGCGTCCGTCCCCTGTCCGTCCCCGTCCCGCGACTCCCACGGCTCTTGTCCCACGTCCGTTGGACAGCTGACAGTTTTATTATCAGTGCGTGAATTACGACTGCTTCTGTACGTTTCGAGTGCGACTGTACTGTACTCATCGTACTCACTTATCAAACGTGACATTGGAACTTGTCCCATTTCGTTTAAATGTCATTTAATACAATTACAACACCCTGTCGTTGTGTGTTGGGTTGTGTAGGTGTAGAAGTGAGAAGGGTCAGTATGAATCACAGGTGCCACAGGTGCATGAATCCTCCAATAGGTACCTCAAAAGGTGACGGTGACTACATTCGAGGACAAAACTTTTTACTTGAAATTTTATTGATCTTTATGGACATTTTCAGTACCCCTGCGTATGCGTCATAGTAGAAAATGAAGGTAAGTCCTTCTTGATTTGACATTTTTTAAACGTCTTGAGTTAGAATCTGCCTCATTTCGTGAAGATAATTTAATAGGCAGGGATCAATTTTTTTTAAACATTATCATCACTAATTACTGCCGTGTGTATATGTATACATAATATATATACCAATGATCCAGTAGACAGTAACAGTAGTATTTACGTAAAATTATGAGTTTTAGTGTAATTGGTCTTTTTCTTAAAACTAGATAAAATCTTATGTAAGAAGAGGGAGGGGAGTCCGAGAAGTCTTATGTGCTCTTACATTTAGGGGGTTAATAATGGTCAATATTGTCCTTACTAATGAGGGGCCCCTAAGTAGGTACTTTCAGTAGACCGAGTTGCGGACAACTTCAGATCAAATAGCACTTCGACGCACAAATCAAGGAGTATTATAGTCGCGGTTAGCGCATGGCATCCTAGATCCTACGAGAAACGCACTAGTGCGGCCGGCCTTGTAGGAATTGCGTAGTGTACATACATAGTGGGGCCGGCCACGTGCCACGGACTAGTCGCCGGTGGCCAGTGGCCGGTACGGGGCGAGGTTCACCCGTTCACCTTCACCGGGGATCGCGCGGAGCGGACACCGAGCGTGGATCTATCTGGTGGGGTCGCCCGGTCGCCACGCGGCGCACTCGCCACTCGACCCGGTCATACGTTCGCAAATGGATTGAGCGGTTTACTTGGATCGACATTAACCTTACATCATATTTAATCGACAAAAAATTGCCTCCGGTACTTAGATAATCTTGTACCGCCGCCTCCCTCCACCCCCTCCCCCCTCAGGACGCGCAGATTTTTTGGCTCTCGGCTTGTTTTTTCCTGTCAACGCCATTACTCTCGTTAGTGTGCCTAGCTGCCTACATGATAACGCGAATTTAATATAAAGGTTCATTGAATACGACGCGCGGCGCCGCCCAGCGCCCCCGCGGCCGCGCGCCTCCAGTGTTTATATTTCGCAACGCGAGGGACTGCTCTTCCAGTCGAGGTAATCGTAGGGGCACTGGAGGCTTGCTTTAAAAAAATAATGAACACATTTTTTGTGCTTCACAAAAATTTACACTAGGTACATCGTTATAAAATGGAGGAGGGCTAAGTTGCGAAAAGCGGCGTGCTGCTTAACTTGACGTATTTACGTTTAATCGAGTTTGGCAGAAGACGAAAACCCTGTTTCGGGTCTTCGCTGAAAGCTACCTTAACAACATTACTGGTGTACGAATTTAAGCTAACCCAATTAGCCCCTCTCCCCCTTTACTCCGCGTGTCGTCGGCGTCGCGACGACGTTGCGTTGCGTGCTAAATATAATGTTTAATCTTAATATAATGAAGTACAGTATCACAGGTGAGTGCCAAGCGCCGCGCGCCGACGGCGTATGCCACTTAACGCTAATTACTGTTATTTAAAATTAACATAATCACGATCTGGTTATTACTTAAACGCTACTCGTGTTTGGTTTATTTGCTGCCATTCGCGTGCCATTTACTTACAAACAAATTCTATTAAAATCATGTGGTGCTTAGTGTGCTTACACTACATACAGACTTGGGCTACAATCTGCATAGAAGAAAAGAAGCCAATTCCAAGCGTTTTGTAGTTCACTGTTTGTAAACGTTGTCCACAAATCTTAGAGACTAAAATAACAACCACTAATGTCAAATTCGAAATAATGATACCAGCTAAAGTGCATCTTTTTTTCCGGTTTTTTTGAATCGTAAAGTATGTCGTAAGACATATTAGTACCGACACATATCTACCTAGATATTTAGTATTTGGCTAAATAGTATAAAATTAGCTATAGGTATACCGAATGTAACCATAACCAAATATTCGTTCTTGTAAGCAAAATAACTTTTACATTTAGTTAGTAAGGGTAAATATATTATGGATAGATGAATGATAATGGTTGCTTAAACTTGTTTCTATACCAGTTTTAGGGACTCTTTAATAATCACACAAATATTCGACCCACCATAAAAGCTGCGAATATTTTTCCGATTTACTTTCCGGTTTATGGTCATCACTATTTAATTTGCACCCGAAACTGGTCACCCATGAAACGTCAATTTAGTCTCTAAGATTTGTGGACGGACTATTGTTTGATGCCTCCGCGCGGTGCGCTGTGTTATCAGTTACCAATCTCAAATTCCGTCAAAAACAGAGATATGCGAGGCTCGTTCTGAAGGCAGTGCAGCGATTACATTGTTCATCCCGATCCTTCTAAAAGATACGCCATAAGTGAACTGCCCACAGCTGTCGGCTGCCGGCTGTCAGCTGTCAGGGCCACGCGGGGGATGTAGGGGAGCGAGCACGTTCCTGTCTCCCCAACTGCCACTTCGTGCCGCGTAATGCAACTAATGGGACTCGAGTCATTTCAGGAGAATGAGTTGAAATTCTTAAAAGATAAAAAATATACCACTCATAAAAATACTGTACTTACAAGTGGCCAAGTAAGTATTGCGGTATAATAACCTGTTACTATGTGAGTAGGTATTTGATATGTGAGTATGTGGTGTGTTACGGTGGACGATGGTGACGGCAGGTCACAGGTGGTGTACTCACAGCGTGTGCAGCTGCGGCAGCGGCGGGAACGAGTCGGCGCGCAGCTCCGCCAGCAGGTTGCCCGCCAGGTTGCTGCAACAGAACAGAAACGTTACATACGAGTATATCTGGACACGAGACAGTTGTCATACGGTAGCTTTTCGACAATAATTATAGAGAGGGGAAACTATCTCGTGAGCCGTTCTCACCGTCCTCACCGTCATACGCAATAAATAACGTATTACGTCATAATCATCCAAAAAGGTGTTGGTATTTATAGGCCGTAATATAAATAATACGTGGAAGTCATCGACCGCGTCGCGATGTTCTCATTGCGGAACGAATTTATTAGGTAGGTATTTTCCGGCGTCTAGCGAACGTCAGGAGAGGCTGTTTCGTGGTGCCGCGTGTGTTCGGTGGCTCCGGGCCCCGAGACCTGCGGGCGACGTGTCCGGGAGACCCCCGCGGGAGGGCGGCACCGGGACCGGCGCTGATTTAGCGGCTCGTCTGTCGCGGGCGGCTGACATATGGCCTCACGTCCTGTCTCGACAGCTCGACGTGACAATCTGCCGCCATGCGACACTGCGATGTCTACAACAATAAGTTTTTCAAGGAGGTACTTTATTTGGTTTCGAATTAGGACTCGAGGGTAAAAACTTGTTTATTCGATGAACCCTTGGTGTTTTGGTCTGACTGGTGGAGACTATAGTGTGTATACGATGTAGGCTAGCAAGAAGTAACGTCTTTATCGGTATGGCGGATACGTTCAATTTAAATAAGATTTGGTACTTGACGTGAGGTCCAATTGTTCTCCGTGGGATTGGAGCTGCTCGTCAACTCAAAAAATATAATGTCCTGTCTCAAAGTGCGCAACTGTCTCCCATATTTCAAAATTGTATTGAGTTTGATAAATGATTAATTTCTGAGACATCAATATTATATTAATCTGATTATATTCTAATTATGACCGCAGTACTAACATAAATTTTCCGCGCTCCACTTATCGTTGTCGGCGCATTCGACGCTCGGTTGGGATTTTTTAGATGTCGCTGTGTGGAGCCGGGCTGCCGAGCTACACCGATATGTCGGCAATTAGTCCGTCGGCGCTCGACTAACGCTTCCCGATGAGACGTAACTCATTAACACTTCGTCTTTTATCTCTTCAATTAATTGTTTAGTGTGAGTGTATTTTAGTTTATCTTGTTTGGCATCGCCACACCGTTTGTATGGTGCTGCAAATGTTTCAATTAATGCTAATTGTTTTTGGTACACAGTTTTTTTTGTCCCGCATATTGTATCATATCGGTCTAATCTTGTCAGTCCAACAATGTCGTTGCTGTAATCAGAGACATTACTACCAAAGTTATTTATAACATACATACATTTATACATACACACATTTATACATACACACATTTATATCCCCTATGCTATGATCCCACCAAAGACGTGTCGGTGGACGTGATGGAAATAGAATGATCAACGGCTCGACCAATAATGACGACTCCACTTACGCCGCGCACGACCTCACACGGCATCCCTTGTAACAGTTGTAACTACACTATATTCACATTCGAATCAGAATTTACATAAGCACTGTGTTGCCTAGCAACCACAAACAAACAGGTGCATGAAACTTTTGGTCGTATAAAGTACGTTTGAACTAAATCTGGAGTTCGCAAGTCGCGTTCCGTTCCACTCTTTATAATTTTATTTTATTTTTAAACATAATATTTATTTTGCAAAAGTTTAAAATAACACGGAATAGTTACGTATAAAATCGATATAGACTGTTTTAAAATACATAAACATAAATATAAAACGTTATTCGGCTTTGTTTAATGAAATTTAACTTATAAATAATTTTATGCTCATGCATATTGAGTGGAATGAAATATCTGTATAATCTGTACAGTGCCATCTCTCAAGAACTTATTTGTGACGTGGCGAAAATTGGAACTAATGCCATCCCATTCATAAATTACTACTATGCGCACTATGATTGGTCCAATGCGTCCGGCAGCGCCCTCCTTATAGTCACAGATAAGTTGATTTCACTGTATTTCGAAATATAATACGACCAAGTTGCAAAGCATGTAAGCGCCATTATAGCTGTGAGGTTTTCGTAGTCATTTCTATTTATAGTCATAGGTAGGCCGGCCTCAAAACAATAAGTTTCTACAAAGGTTTGAAGTCGCTTCACGAAATTAAGGATGTGCGAGCGTGAGTTATTCATGACGAAAATTGTTTTAAGGTGTTGGTTTTTACGTCGTTTTCTCTTAGTGTGTTGTTGTTATAGGTCAATATTAAAATAATGAAGTTGTCACAAACGTTATAATGATTATTTCGTTCTTTAATAGTTATTTGGTGTGCGAAATACAAATCAGTTTGTGAAAACCCTATAAAGGAATTTTTACGATTTGTTGACAAGTATTCTGATACGAGTTTGACTCAAGTATAGTGGCGAGGAGTGTGGCGATGAGGCATGGCCTTTTGTGATCTACGCCCGCTCCAGTATTCTACTCATCTTGATTTTAAGCAGTGACTTAGTCTTGTAACCGTCAAAAAGTAGGTAATATATTGTTCGTAACAACTAAATAATAAAAAAGGTGCGTGTAATTTTGTACGTGCGTGAGAAGTTATACTTTTTTGAAATAATTAAATAAATATTAAATTTAATAACGTGTATTAGTTTTAATTATCTTTCAAAAACTATTTTTGTACTAAATAAAAATAAAAACAAGAAACATTAATCATAAATTCGTCATCCTCGACGACCGATTGAACTTCTACCGTCATATCAGTTATCAAAATATTCAAGTCACTAATATAATAAAATATTACTTATGTACTACCTATGTTTACACAAGTACAAACTAGATGGCGTTGTTCAGGAACCTGAATTACGCTGTTAAGACTCTGTGAGATTTTTATAAGTAATAACGTTAAATTTTAAAAAAGGTGAAAATAATAAGAAGCTAGGGCCATCAATCCAGTGCTTTCATACACCCTCCATGGTAGCGCAAACGTTTAACGCAACCTTTTTGCAAGTTGGATAAAAAGTTTAACTTCAATAAGAATTTATAAATAATAGGAGGCACTTCAATCTATTTCTATTTGGACGAAATGACAACGACTTCTTTGTGTATCTAATCTACTCAAGTAAACTTTCATGTGTGAGCGCAGTGTGCCTAGTGTGGAGCTTGGCTTTGGCTGCAGTATGACATCACCAAATAATTATAATTAAGCTTTGTCGTTGTCGTGTCGTCCAATGATTCGTTTTGGAATGGTCAGTTGCCGTGGGCCCCATCGGCCTGTACACTCTGTACAGCTTCATGCGAACATTAGGGCGAGTCCGCTAGTGTGTGTGTGTGTGTGTGTGACTCACAGCGCCTGCAGGTGCGGCGTGGCGGCCAGCGCGGCGGGCGGCACGCGCAGCCGGTTGCGCGCCAGGCGCAGCACGCGCAGCGCCCGCGCGCCCGCCAGCGCCGCCGCCGCCACCTCCTGCAGCAGGTTGTCCTCCGCCGACCTGCACACACACACACGCGCACTGCACACACCGCACACACCTGACACCGTCACCGCCACCGTCTGCACCACACTACGAGTGCATATCGCATCAGAGATAAAGACGGCAGCTGTCATGCCTACTATAGTAATGTAGAGCATTAGTAGTAGTTATATAACTCCTGAAAAAATCCCTATGGGTCCAAAATAATCTGAGCCCCACGGGCCAGAAGCTGGGTACGCCCATGGCTGGGACGGTGGGAATTTGGAATAATGATCACATCGTGCTTTTATTATTATTATGCTCTTACCGTGAAATGATGAAAACTTTGAAATGGTTATGCAGCCACCGATACAATATAATGTACCCGCGTCCGAGAGCGGAGATATCCGCAAACCAGAGGCACTCATTATGTCGCAGAGATGTCACGGGTATAACAGAACTATAACTAGCAGGGCAGGGCGGGCGGGGCGGGCAGGGTGTCGACGCCACAACACGTGGTCCCAAAACCCACTTCCATACCGAACGGATTTCGAGTCTCAACGTTCTCTGAACACGCGCTGAAGCTATCACCGTCTTGTGAACCTCAATGCATAATGCAATCGTTACGTTTGAGATTCAAGCGATGACTATGAATCCGCCGTGTTCACAGACCGATGAAAATATCATCAAGATACATAAAACTGGTATACATACATAACATTCATGAGACGTACATGCAACGCAATACTTGAAATATTAATGAAACATGCAGCAAATGGAATATCGATTGTCATCTAGTCCGGTCCTTGACCAAGTGGCGCCGGAAGACCTTACAGAGGACGGAACTCGGAAGGTTAAAAAACGTTTGAAAGCGTTGAGGTGATCTACGTATTTACAAAAAGGGATATGGACTATATTATTTGTATTGCTAAGCCTTTGACCAAAGCCACAAAACATTTACACAAAACATTTGTATTGCTAATTATGCAATTTTAGAAAATTATTCAACGCTCTAACACTTATGAGTATCTAATATCAAGTAGGAAATAAGTATCTAATACTCATATTGTAGAATAAACGGATCTAATGATTCAAAATCTACCAAGATGTTGTGAAGCATGATTACAATACTCGTAAGATTATTATGAAGTATTTATTACCGGGCTAAGTGACTATAAACAAAACTCTTGTCGAGTGCGCACTAAGCAGTACACAGTGCGCGACACTTTTGTCTAAAGCTCTTCGCTGAAAGTAAATGATGGTTCATTTCTTAAATTTATCTCTGCGCTGGGTCTGGGCCCTTCCCTGCCGCCGACGCGAGTGATGCTATCTATCACGGACAAGGAGGACGGCTCTCCATACGATATAACTACACACGGCGTGTGGGTGTACACTGGACATTGTTGATTGTACGGGTATACAACGTAAATATGGCGCCTGGAGACCATTGTCCGCCATCAAGCGGCCCATTGCGAAAACGATATTACCGTAGCTGTCTGCTGTATTATTAGGCAACTACATATTCTCCAAAATCCCACAAAGCTGAGGTGACTAATTTCGTTACCGTGTAAATTATTTTCCTTGACCACTTTTTACGCCTTTACTTACTAAGCGTCCAGTTTTTATCTACGTTCAACTAAGCGACATGACCTAGCGAACGCGTGAATTTGAGCAATCCTTTTAAGGTAACGCGAAAACGATGTCAAGTAGTAGATAAGCGATCGGCAAGCATCCGCAAACGTTCGCTCCGTGCCGCCATACTCCGCGCCCGGAGCGCTTACGACACATTACATGTATGACTCGTGTGAAAGCTCGGCGCCGCGCCGCGGGCAGCCAGCGCAGGACGCCGCGAGCCCCCGGCCTACTGCCGCCGGCACTGGGACAGCGTGGGCAACCACACAGACACACGGCACACCAACTACGATAAATATTTTATCTCTGCATAAATAAAACTCCAATAGAAACGAGACATCCATTTACACAAGTACATGGATATTGTTTGTCATAGATGAGTTCGACATAAATAGTTATGAGAGGTACGAGATATGAGATTATTCTGTGTAGTTATTTCGACCTAATGTATTCCATATCACATAAATACGAGTTATGTGTGTACAGTACGGCGCGGCGTCTATTATCATATTTTAGCATGGTAATACCATTCGATGTGCACTTGGTTATCACGAAGCGATGGCAATAAATATTTGTTTATTGCTTGTACATTCCATGCGGAGTCTGTAGCCTGTGTTGTCTGCACGTCTGCAGTTAGCGCGTAAACAACGCTACTCGATACACGTCATACACGCAGGGAGAACAGAGGTTGGTGCGCTCGAGCGCTCGAGCGGGCGCGGACGGGACGGGAGTCACGCGGCCATACATCGTCGGATTAACTGCCACGAGTTATCGTCACCGCACCGGTGGAGTGCAACAGTGATACGGACCAACACTTGTAAATCGTTAATTTCAAATGCTAGGATTTATGAAGTCTTTCAACTTGTCACGAGTCGCAAATTGTAGAGTTATAAGAAGTGTTTCTGCTATTTTCACAAGGTATACGACGGATCAGGTATACGGCAGCTGATAGTTGCTCATTGGCCATTAAATTTTAATTGATGTTAACGACCAACTCAATCTCGGTCCACTTCAACAAACGTCACACCCAAGTCTTTAAATTCTTAGAGACAGATCTCGACACCTTTGCACCAGCCCGTCCGACCACACTCTCCAGCTCCAGCCCGCACACCTGGATGAAATGTCTCTGCTATTACGGTTGCCAACGAAGCTATCCGAAGAGAAAGAGAGGAGATGAGGAAGTACCAATACCTGACTGGTTGTTTGTAAAATATCTTCACTTCGCTCTACTTCCGCTTTGATCGAAGCTGCCAGCAAAGCTCTACCTTTCATGTTTCAAATACCTTGCAGAGACCAATGATATATACTATAATTTAAAAAGAGTTGTCAAAAGATATGTCACTCGCGCGCCAAGGATGAATCTAAGAGTGTAAGAACAGGCAATTGACCGTTCTGCTCGAAGTCGCTTTGTCAATACAAGACGATACGCACGCTTTTCTTGTTGTCAGATCTTGGTATTTGACATACTGCGTTAAAATGCCTCCGTGTATTATACCAATGTCATTGGTGTGGTGAAACAAAAGTTAAACTTGTGTGTGTTGTAGCTCTTTTCGGAACAGATTTTTTGGTTGATTTGTAAGGGCATAATATATTTATACTTTTTAAATATCATTCGCAGAGAGTATTGGGTGCAGAATTCGAGAATGGTTTACGGAGGCCGAAGGTATTGTATGTACGACACGCGAGGAGGTCGGCATAGTTTCGCGGAGCTCCTTACACTGTAAGAGAATAGATTATGGGAATCGGTCGAGGAGTTCGACCCAACGTAGGTAGGGTGCAAATGTTATGGGTACGTTTTATATGTGGGTCAGACGGTCGGCGCTCAATAAATAAGAGGGCTGGAGATTAGTGGAGATATCGCGACAAGTTAATCTGCTCTCGCCGGCACCGCGATAACAGAGTATTCTTTATGGACGCTGGCGATAATCCGACCAAAACCGGCCCTTGGTCAACGTTCTTAATAAGCCAACCGTATTTTATTCGCTTTTATCAATTGATAAGTTTATCAGTATAATTCCGATTTCCTATCGGTGAAGTGCGAATCGAAGAAGTGGCGGCGGGGGGCGGGTGACCCGACGATGCATTGTTTTTATCCTTCTCAGACATCGTTATCGAGTGCCATATTTGTAAACGATAATTGATCATCAATTTTACGATATCGCCTGTTGTAACGACGGCGGAGCATCGAGAGCTCGTAAATTACGATTGGCAATAAACGTAGCGCGGGATGTTTCACCGAGACTCGAGCCGCTCTCGTCTCTCCGGCCGCCATCCGCGTGGACCGCGCCCGCCTGCCATCCGAACGAGCAAATAAATCAGTCAGTTGAGTCAGTGTTTGCACAACCAGCGGCCCCGACTACATCCAGCGCCGCATACATCGATCGTGCACCCGTCGGCCGCCGGGCGTCGGGCGAACCTTTCAGTTATCTGGTTGGTAGTCAAAATATTTATTGGTCTTATTTACTCGTCGCTGGAGGATGTCGACGGAGAGGAGACATGTTGAACAATAAATACACTTAACGCTCCGCTATTTGCCTCGTGTTTCCTCTAGTGTTGTTTATCCTGCCGCGGTGCCGCTCGCTCGCGGTCTCCGGCCTTCGCCAGCTCCGCGCCACGCATAAAGTGCAAGATCGCTTTTCCGCATCGGAGTAAATGTTGCGTGTTGTCGTCCCGCGTGATTTAATACCTTGTTTACTATTGCTCTGCTAAATGTTAATTCTTTCGGCAAAAACGGGAGTCTCATACTTAATTAATAAGTCACTCTGATGTATGTATGTCCCAGTCTTCGCCGCAACGAGAATGATATTGGTTTATATATATTTCCTAGCCCTAAATTCTACATGATGTCAGTAGATAAATTTGTAGCATAATGTAAATTGCAATAGTATTAGGTATAAATAGTCTTCCAAAATTATATTGATCCTTCGAGCCGGATGAGAAACATACGACGGCATTTCGATAGGTGTGATTCGTAATCAAAGTCAACGTATTTTGTCGTAGAACAATAAAAATACTTTACAGTTTTGGACTTTAATTCCGGGAACAGATATAATGACACGGGACAGAATAAAATTTTACTATAAGTGTATAGGTACAATACTTTGACGTAACGGCTATTATGGTAATATTACTCGGTGAAACTTCACCACGTTTGAAGCAGGAGTCGGCAAGTATTACGTATTTTATAGTTTGTTACATTAACATAATAATTCATAATAATAATAATTCATAATTCTTTATTGCGGTTAAAGCATAAAGGCCCATAGCATAACGGCATAAAGGTTGTCTATCGCCTACAGTGTTTCCCACCGGCGCGGCGGCGCGCGTCCCACCGCCAGTGACAGCTTCCAATATAATAAACATCAAACTTATTAAAAAGCATTGTCCGATCATGTAAAATTGTAAAGGAATGGTCGGGGTCAGGTCAGCTGGCCGACATACCCAAACGTTTATACGGAGACACGACACGGCTATAAATGTCACGCTTACGTGTACAATAATAACATGGCGATTCATTGGATAATTGCGAGCGCAAAAACACGCGCTCCGCAATCGCGATGAGCAGCCGCATTACGACACATGTGGCCATGTGGGTACGGCGCGGTGCGACGCGGTGCGACGCGGCACGGCACGGCACGGCACGGCACGGCACGGCACGGCACGGCACGGCGCGGCGCATGCAGCGAGCTGCTCGTTTTACATCCAGTGATGCAATGAGTGCACCGCCCGGGCGGCCCTGGGGACCGCAGAGCGAGACGGCGGCGGTATCGCCGCGAGACGTCACGATTCTTGTATTGATTGATATGCGATATCCTCACATATGCACAGGGCCGAGCCGCCCCTGTGTGCGAAGTGTGCGGCGCACACAGGCGCCAAGACAATAGAGGCGCCGCCATCGAAATTATTTTTGTTACACTTGTCTTACAACAACATATTATTTTTAGTGGAGTATTGATAAGTAGGTACAATAGACGCAACATATGCCTTGTAAATAACAAAACATAATTATAATGCGCTTATTGTACAAGTCTTCTAAGATAATATTCACGTGTGGTTTAATTTTTAATACGCTTTTATTCAAGGGCGGATCCAGCTTTGGCGCCAGGGGGGGGTCATATAGGGGGGTCAAATTACAAGTTAAAATAGGTATTTTAGTAATAAATGTAAATACTGTACTTAAAAAAATCTCCATCCATCCATCAGCCCTTAGAGGTCCACTGCTGGACATAGGCCTCCCCTAACTTGCGCCACTCTGACCGGTCCTGAACCTTCTGAATCCAGCGGATGCCCGCTGTCTTCTTCAGGTCGTCAGTCCACCTGGTCGGGGGCGTCCTATGCTCCTTTTCCGAGACGTGGGCGCCATTCGAGGACCTTTCTTCCCCAACGGTTATCGGTCCTTCGCACTATGTGGCCAGCCCATTGCTACTTCAGCCGGCTAATTCTTTGAGCTATGTCGGTTACCCTTGTTCGTCTACGGATCTCCCCATTTCTGATGCGATCACGTAGAGAAATACCGAGCATAGCCCTCTGCATAGCCCGCTGCGCAACTCTGAGCTTGTGGATCAGGCCACTAGTAAAGCACCACGTCTCGGATCCGTATGTCATCACTGGCAACACACACTGCTCGAACACCTTCGACTTCAGGCATTGAGGTAGTGTTTGGACGACAAGATATGACGCAGTTTCCCGAAAGCAGCCCATCCGAGTTGAATTCTACGAGTGACTTCTTTCTCGAAGTTGGACTTACCCATCTGGATCACTTGTCCCAGGTAATTGTATTCGTCTACAACTTCAAGAGCAGCGCCGTCAACAACAACCGGTACGGGTGTGAAGTGGACATTTGACATGATTTTCGTCTTGTCCATGTTCATCTTAAGACCCACCTGTTTTGAGGCGCTGTTCAAGTCCTCGAGCATTGTACCAAGTTCTTCCAGGAAACCCGCCAGGATGACTATGTCATCGGCATATCGCAGGTGTGTGATGTATTCGCCATTGATGTTAATGCCACGTCGTTTCCACTCCATCAGCTTGAACACGTCTTCCAACGCAGCGGTGAACAGTTTTGGGGATATGACATCCCCTTGCCTGACACCTCTCTGCAGTTGGATGGGGTTCGTTGCTGTGTCGTGTACTCTGACGGACATGGTGGCAGATGAGTACAAGCATTTCAACACCTCGATATACCGGTAGTCGATCCGGCACCGCTGGAGAGTATTTAGTACCGCCCAGGTCTCGGTAGAATCAAAGGCTTTCTCATAGGTCACATAGGCAACATACAGCGGCAGATTATACTCCTCGGTCTTTTGTATAATTCTGCCGCAGTGTGTGTATATGGTCTATGGTGCTGTAGCCTTATCGGAATCCTGCTTGTTCGGGAGGCTGGAAGTCGTCAAGCCTGCGTGCAATGTGATTTGTGAGCACCTTCGATAACAGCTTATAAACGTGGCTCAGAAGTGCAATGGGCCTGTAGTTCTTCAAAAGGGCTTCATCGCCCTTCTTGAAGAACAGCGTCACCACACTTCTGCCCCACGCTTCCGGGGTAGTTCCAGTGTTAATGACGGAATCGAACAGTTTTTGGAGCGCCACTAGAAGGGGTTTCCCTCCAGCTCTTAGAAGCTCGGTTGTGATTCCGTCATCTCCCGGTACCTTGTTGTTTTTAAGCTGTTTGAGAGCCTCTCTAATCTCATACAGGCTAACGTCCGGGATATCCTCTGTGTAGTGTCGGGTCAGTTCAGCTCTCTTATCGCTCTCCTCACTAGGAGGTGGAGCTTGAGAGGAGGCATACAACCGTCAGTAGTATCTCTCAGTCTCTCTCAGAACTTCCGGTTTCGACGAAACCATGGTGCCGGACTCGGTCTTCAACCTCGTAAGCTGACTTTGCCCAATAGACAGATCCCTGGCGAACACTTTGGAGCCCTGGTGTCACTCAATTGTGTTTTATACACGATTTGCGTTGTGTTTTCGCAAATCGCGTCGCCTGCACTTGGAGATCTGCTCATTGAGCCGTCGGTATTCCCTCATGGAGGTTGGAGACTGCACACATAGTTCTCGTCGATCCCTCATAAGATCGAGAGTTTGTTCTGAGAGAACCTGAGATCTACCACTAGGGTGGGTCTTGAAATTCTTCGACCCTACCTCGTGGACAGTTGTTACCATCCTGGTGTTAAACTCGTCCACTGGCGTTTTTGCAGAACGGCTTGCAAAACGGTTTTACAGCTCAAGTTGAAAGTTCTCGGATCCCTGGATTTGGACGGATGTTGGGCGATTGGGGCGTAGACTTCATCAGGCGTGACCGTTCAAGCTTCAGGTCGATATTTAATGTGCATCTTACAAGACGGTGATCGCTTCCGGTTTTGAACCTGCTGATCACAGAGACATCATTAAATATGTACCGTTTGTCAGCCAGAATGAAGTCTATCTCGCTTTTCGTGGAACCATCATTGCATCAGGACTTATCCAAGTCCACTTGTTTTGTGGCTTCTTTCTGAAGAAGGAGTTCATCATGAAAAGATCTTCCTTCTCCAAAAAGTTGGCTAGCAAGTGTCCTCGGTGGTTCCGTCGTCCAATTCCGTATGGACCCACTTTCATCTTGGCGCCGCTTTGCGTGCCCAGCTTCGCGTTGAAGTCCCCCATCACAACATTGAAGTGAGCTTTAGAGGTATGTATGGCTCTACTTATGTCCTCATACATAACCCCAACCTCATCTTCGGGATGTGTCGAAGTCGGCGCATATACCTGTATAACCTTCAACGAATACCGTTTGGATATTCTGAGCGTAAGGTACACTACCCTGGCCGACACGCTCCCGACTTGCACAATGTTGTTGACGAGAGACTTGTGAACGAGAAACCCGACACAATAATATAACAAGTTTCCGGATTTGAGTAGGTATTATCGTGTCCTCCCCCTGTCTTCGGACTTCAGATAAACCCACAATACTCCAGTTTAACTTGTCTATCTCTTCTTCCAGCTTTTTTACCTTGTCGTCGGTCCTCAGTGTCCTGGTGTTGTATGTTGCCAGGTGCAGAAGTCGTCGTTTGGATTGGTAGCCCGATCTCTGCCGGCGATTCTTAGCACCCCGTGCCCCGCCGTTACCATAGCCGCTACCGTAACTGGGAATAGCGGGGCACCGGGGACTGGGGGCCGGGGTTCATTTGTGACTAACATGCGGGGGTTTTAGCCGATAGTCACCACGCTTGGCTAGTGCGTGTTGATGACCGCAGGTGACCTGACTGGTATTCGTCACACACAGGAAGATGCTGCTGTCCATCTCCCTGAACTTGTCCTATTAGTCGCCTTTTACGACATCCCAGGAAGAACGGGAGTGGTGCTATTCTACAAAGTGAACCCGGACACCACACGGGGTAAAAAAATTTAACTATATTTAAATAACAATATCAATTTTTCTTTTACGTCTTCTCTCGAAACGCATTTTCGATGCGTTCGTACCCGAATACTGCGTTTGCCGTCAAACAAAGTATTATAGTAATATTAAATTAATTAAATATTGAAAGTACTTACATAAAATCTATAATGTGACAAAAAATGTATAAAAACATGTTTTAATTAGTGGTCCACCTAGGTCCTGGACCCAGCCCAGGGGGGGGGTCATGACCCCCATGACCCCCCCCTGGATCCGCCCTTGCTTTTATTAGCTTCAGACGTATGTTAGTATGTATGTAACGGAATCTTTGAACATGATTTTGACCCCCTTCAAAACGTCGGATTATCTCGAAATTTGGCATACCTATTAAGGACCGATGACAATTCAATATTTAAAGAAAAAAAAGGAAAGAAAGAAAGAAACCTAATTACACGCTTTATATTAGCTTTAAACGGTCAGATTTCTTTCAAACTTCGTATACTTATCGAGGATCGATGACGATTCAATATTTAAAGAAAAAAGAAAGAAAGAAAAATAACCCTAAATTTCATTTCAAAAAAATCAAACTAAAAATGAAAAAATCAATAATAGTTTAAAAAACTAAAAAACACGCTTATATAGAAAATCCAACTACAAAAAATAGAAAATAAAATTGAATTAAGAATCGTGTTTGTAATAAAAGCGTGGGGTGCATGGTGTCAATGAGTAGAAGGGATAATATCTTTAAAAACACCCCACGCTTTTATTACAATTACACGATTCTTAATTCAGTTCGTGAGTTTGTTTGAATAAATTATAAACATAACCCGATGCGATGCGTGCGACGCAAGTGGGGGGGGGGGGGGGCGTCACGGGGATTCCCCGACTTTAAGGAACGAGAGTTGCCAAAAGAATTGAACAATCAGTCAATTGAAAGTGTATGGAAGGTGCGCATTGATTTTTAAGCTATTGCATAGCTTTTATCGCGGGCTTTGAGCGGGGCGACCGAATCAAGAAATTTCGTAACGACAATGAAACCTAACACCCCCCACTCCGCCTACCATGTAGCTCGGTCGAGCGTTCGCTTAACGTGTATATGGTACGACTGTACAAGCTCCCACGGATCGAGACGAGCTGCTCTGAAATCTACATTCCAGATATTTAGAGGATATTATCAAGTCTCAAACTTATGTTTCTTATTTCAGTTACCATAAACCTATAGTTTCAATGATAAACATTCCTGAATAACCTACAGGTATTGTAAGATAATAAAAATATTTTAAACGATATTAACTTCCCATTTATTCAATAAAAGAAAAAAAATGTTTTCTTATCGGTCACCACACTCAAAAAGTGTAACTTGAATTAATATCAAAGAAAAAAATACTGCATAAATAAAAAATAAATAAATAATTATAATTGCATAAGTTGATAAAAAGGTGAAAAATGCTATGCAATACTTTACCGCAGCAGTCCCCGAGTGCCACACGTTTTAATTTATAATAAGATAAAGTTCTAACTCTAAAACTAAGTATATAAAACTGGAGAACATTTATTTCGGTCAAAATTAACAAATAATAAAAAAACTTAAGTTGAAACATGAAGATTCGTGAAAAAAAGAGGCGCTTCATAGGTTTCGCACACAGGCGCTGTGGGGGGTCGGCGCGGCCCTGCATATGCATATAGCTTGCAACGGTGTGGACACTTTCTTTCACCGTGAAGCTGTAGCCGGTTGGCAAGTGATTATATTGCGGGATAATTTAACGCTTAAACACACTCATACGCCCCCCACAGTAGGTTTTTACCTGTGTCGCGGGTGGCATGGACGACACATTATATTACAACACATCACAATAACACCCATGACCCGAGTACAAATATTTATCTGTCAGATTAGCCCCGGCTTGGAATCGAACCCGGGACCCCTCGCTTCGCAGGCAGGGTCGCTACCGACTAGGCTACAGGATCGTCTAATCAGGGTAATTATTGATGTAATTTTTCGGCTAACAAGGTTAATAAATTAAAATTTACAATAACAGAATCACCAACTTACACATGTCTCTATACTTGAGTCAAACTCGTATCAGAATACTTGTCAATAAATCGTAAAAATTCCTTTATAGGGTTTTCACAAACTGATTTGTATTTCGCACACCAAATAACTATTAAAGAACGAAATAACAATTACAACGTTTGTGACAACTTCATTATTTTACTATTGACCTATAACAACAACACACTAAGAGAAAACGACGTAAAAACCAACATCTTAAAACAATTTTCGTCATGAATAACTCACGCTCGCACATCCTTAATTTCGTGAAGCGACTTCAAACCTTTGTAGAAACGTATTGTTTTGAGGCCGGCCTACCTATGACTATAAATAGAAATGACTACGAAAACCTCACAGCTATAATGGCGCTTACATGCTTTGCAACTTGGTCGTATTATATTTCGAAATACAGTGAAATCAACTTATCTGTGACTATAAGGAGGGCGCTGCCGGACGCATTGGACCAATCATAGTGCGCATAGTAGTAATTTATGAATGGGATGGCATTAGTTCCAATTTTCGCCACGTCACAAATAAGTTCTTGAGAGATGGCACTGTACAGATTATACAGATATTTCATTCCACTCAATATGCATGAGCATAAAATTATTTATAAGTTAAATTTCATTAAACAAAGCCGAATAACATTTTATATTTATGTTTATGTATTTTAAAACAGTCTATATCGATTTTATACGTAACTATTCCGTGTTATTTTAAACTTTTGCAAAATAAATATTATGTTTAAAAATAAAATAAAATTACAAAGAGTGGAACGGAACGCGACTTGCGAACTCCAGATTTAGTTCAAACGTACTTTATACGACCAAAAGTTTCATGCACCTGTTTGTTTGTGGTTGCTAGGCAACACAGTGCTTATATAAATTCTGATTCGAATGTGAATATAGTGTACATGTCATCTAAACTTTTCCTAGAAATATGTGCGTTGAATGTCGGACCGATCCGACCCGGCGCGGCGGCGCGGCCCTCCCGGCTGGCGGCGCGGCGTCGGCGGCGCTCGGCACGTGCCTCGTATCGAAGATGTTTCATAAACAAACTTCTAATAGCTTTTATCGGCACTATTGAAATCTTGAACAAAGCGCTTATCCCTGAACAAAGATTATAACTATTTCATCGACAAACTGCGTGGAGCTCATGCGAACAGTAATTAATCAATGGTCTTTCTTGTCTTGTCAGTCATTTCGAGTATATCTAAGCCTTCTTATATCACAGGAGATTTGCCGTCATCCCTAGCAAAATACCCGGCTGCGTTTGTTTTAAGTCCGAAGCTACAAGCTATTGTTGTGCGAAAAATTATGTGATTATTATTATGGCGTGAATGGCGTGATATCGTGACTTTAAGTCTTGTCTTTTGGGGTTTTATGACAATAAGAAAATAAACACTCGAGTCGCTCGTAAATCGCAAGGGATCTTATATTATTTTTACGGATATGTTATGTTGTCGATATTTTTGTATGTATTACTGTATATTTTGTTGGTGCAATATATTTAATAAATAATGTTTGCGGGGTGAAGAGGCAAGACTCAGCAAGAGTGGTTGTGTTACCACTACTATATGATAGACGCAATACATTACTACTATATTATAGACGCAAAAGTCACTCACAGACATTCCAGCATTTTATTAACAGCAAGCAACGATTCAAATACTTATATTTTTAGGACAAATGAAATAATTCAAAGTCACTACAAAGTACAAACATTGATGAGCGATTACGTTCTATAATTTATAATTTATCAAAAGCTACTAGAGCTACTCTACATGATGCATCACGCGTGGGTCAGTGGATGGAGTGATGGAGACATGGTGGTGGTGACGGGCGACGGTACTGACAGGTAGTGCAGGCGCGGCAGGCTGGCGGCGGGCAGGCGGCGCAGCCCGCAGCCGTCCAGCCACAGCCGCGCCAGCGCCGCGCCGCTCAGCGCGCCGCTCAACGCGCCGCCCTCCGCCCCGCTCGCCGCTCCGCTCGCGCCCTCCTCCAGGCGGTTCGCCGACAGGTTCCTGCGCAACACCCCGCATCGAACACCCGACCACTATCCCACATCAACATGATAAATCTAAAGGACCGTGCGTGTTGCATGCCCTTTGTCCGGTTTTAAATGCCAGGTTTGCAAGATTACCGAGGTACCTGATGCATGGAATAGCCGTTTAACTGCAGGGTTGGGAGGCTCGTAGAAGATGTTGACTTGATAAGGACCATTGCCCAATTCTGGCACGTGTCTCAACGTGGCGGGTACGGAAAAGACCAGCAGTGGGCAGCTCCGATTACGATTTGATTTAAGTACAAAGATTAGATACTCAGTCGCTGTATAACACTGTTTAAAATAGCTGGTGTTGGAATGTCGAACGAGTCTATTCTAACTGTACTCTAGATTCACGTTTGTAAAACGAAACTAGTTATGTATGCGTAGCGTACATTACCCTGACGGTAAGCGCCGTCGTTCAGTACACGTACATACGGTACGATACAATAACTTGCCTATATACATATATTAACCTATTACCACAGAATAGATAATGTACTATTACATAACGTAAAGGCAAGGATAAGAACAAAACATTGATTCACTTTTCAATATTTAAATTCTAATATGAGGTATTCTTGCTATTCAGGTCTAAGCTGTGTCCAAACATGATAAGCTCCCTTCAGTTCATTTTGTTTCTTTGAAAAACAAGGTTAAATAAATTCGCTAACTAGCTAGCGGGTCATTGAACTGCACCGAGCCTCGATAAAAAGATTTTAATCTGTTAGTCTGCAGACTGCGGCATCCGCGCGGCTCCCTCGCCAAGGGGGACGAGCGACGACTGATACAGTCAGCTCGTTCCGGAAAAGTTCCAAGACGGCGATTAGATCGAAAGTATCCTCGAGTCGGTTCCTTTACGGGCCGTTTCCGGCCGCCGGAGAGCCTTCAGTGGCCTCATTCAGCGCTCACGGATAACACTCGCCAAGGACGTGGCGGAACAAAGGTTAACGTCGCTCGCTCGCGCGGTAATGATATGCCGGTTGTTTTCCTGAAGCTGGCGTGTAACCGCCAGTACCCCCACGCTCGGCGCTCGCGGCACGCTCGTTCGCATCCCAATTAATGCATTTGCATCGCCCCCCCCTGCTCACACCCACCTCATCCCCCGGTGACACACGCTGCCTCCCGCGATTCATTCGCTTTTAACCGTATTTGGGTCGCGAAAGTTATACTACGCCCTGTTTTGTTGTTTTGTATTAAGTAAATATTGGTAGGACGAAGACTGATATCTGCGAGCCTAACCTACTATGGAACTTTTGGTATTTGTAAATACAATATCACGATTCACGACAACTTAACAAACTTATAAGATCAGGCCATTTATCGATGATCCATTTAAATATGACAATAAGATAGGTCAGAGCGAGCAAACCGGTGCGCGGTGGTATTTGTCGCCACTGCAGCACCGCTGAGGACAGAGAGGAAACACCTCGTCTGCGAGTGTCCCTGACTGGCTGACCAGATTCGATACCGAAAGCGACACCACGACACGATATGTAAGGTGACTGGTGAGCGTGATAAATCTATATCTTTCGAGTGTCACTAGTAAGCACTGCACTTATTCCAGCTTCGATTCCGACAGTAATGCCAAGACAAAGTAACAGTTGTCAACGCGAAAGAGATAGCTTGCTTGGTAATGGTGGAATTGTCTAATAGTGGAACTGCTAGGACTGGTGGATGGTGTGTGTATGCGTGTGTGTGTGTGTGTGTGTGTGTGTGTGTGTGTGTGTGTGTGTGTGTGTGTGTGTGTGTGTGTGTGTGTGTGTGTGTGTGTGTGTGTGTGTGCGTGTGTGTGTGTGTGTGTGTGTGTGTGTGTGTGTGTGTGTGTGTGTGTGTGTGTGTGTGTGTGGGTGGTGTACTCAGTACTCACAGGTCGCGCAAGCCGATGGCGGGCAGCAGCGCGCCGGGCGGCAGCGTCGTGATGTTGTTGTTCGACACGTCCCTGCAACAAACACTCAGTGTTAAAAAAACTCAGACAAGCATTTTTATTTCAGACGAGCCGGTTGATATCGATTTGATACCGTCGGACCCATGTCCATAACGTATAGATTGTACTGAGATATTGTAGGTGAGACGAGGCAGCGAACACACCCGCCGACTGCCTCGCAGTCATTTGAAACAGGTCAAAATGTACACGGTTCGTTGTTTCTCATTTCTCCGATCACCGGCTTGACTTGCACAGTACTATTATTTCTTCTGTGCTGGCACTCAAAGATGGATGTGAACTGGATTTTAAAAGTGTGAATGTGTGTTGGTGGTACCCGCCGTACCCGGTCGACCTGGTTGCACGCTGTGTTACTAGTTAAGTAGTTACCTATATGCTTGCACGTATACGACGACGATTATCATTGACGTCACATCACATGTACGAGTGCTCATACGTGTGCTTTTAAAAGAATAAATATTTCTATGAAATTTTGCTAACTTTGCGGTTTTCATACTTATGCCTGGTTTACTATATGGCTTGTGATCGATCGTGTCGGGACCCATTGTTATTAAGTAATATCTACGTTACGTAGTACGGAGTTACGGACCCGCACTCGAAGAAATGTGAGGAGTGTGAAGATATGATAAAGGAAATCTTTAAATTAATGTATCTACATACGTAGTACGTACTTATATTTTTTATTTCAGAACCGATTAAAATAAAAGCTTCCTCCATCATGTGCGAGTATTTCTTGCCTATGACCATTGATTTTGGCATAATTATATTATAGCTATTGCGAAAGGACTTCGTTCCAACGTGGTGTCGCACATTACATCCCTATCTTTTTTCATTTTATGAATGTTTGAATGTACCTATGTCACTGTTACAGGAATTGAGGAATCGGATAGAAAAAGATATTGCCATGTTTGAGCCACTAGTTGCACTTGAAAAGTAGAGCCTCAAGAACCTATGGGACTACCAGGAACCTCCTGTCTAGGCAGTCGTCTTCATACTTTTATTAGGACAGACAGACAGACAGACAGATAGACAGTCCAGTCGCACATTATGGGTAGCCTAGCTGTCAGTGTCGTGCCGTGCTCAGCGGGCTACCAAACTGCGGACTACGCGACTACGACTACCGCTAGTCCGCTAAGCACAGTGCGAGGTGGTTATATTGAAATTACGGTAAAGTCTGGAAAATAGAACATTAGAACGATTGTCGATAATCAATTATACTTAAGTCACATAAGTAGTTACATGTAGTTGCGTCGAGCTGCCGTCGTCGGTCATTTATCATTGGATTGGATATCAGCTAGGGCATGTGATATCGGAACTATTCTCAATATCGAAACTGGTTTTCGATATTGAGCCCTGATTCCGGAATTCCGGAATTGGTTTCGATATTGGTTGTTTAAAATTAAAAATTAAAAAAAAGCGCCTGCGACCAAAAAAGCTATCATGATACACTTTTTTGAAAACCTTATGATGAGCTCTTTAATTTGATACCCGTATTGCATTATTTGATTTATTTTTATTTTTTGATAATTCAAACAATGGAATCTCACAGTCATCATATTTGTTTTTTTAACGTCACCTATCTAAAAACACTTGGGTTATCAAGACGAATCTAACGATAGCTTAATTATATAAATTGGTCCAGCGGTTTGGAAAATATGATGTAATAAAAAAAATTATAATACCTACATGCATACGAGATACGCGCGAAAAACATAACCCTTCCTTGTTGGGTAAATACATTGTTGAGGATGAAATAAAAGATTTGAAATTATGTTTTACGAACTTTTAATTATTTAATGAAAATTAAGGTAAAGTGAGTAAAATGTTACTTTTTATATAGACAACAGTATTCAGTTTTCATTTAGCTTTGTTTATAAAGAGTTTCTTATGCGTATATCAAAATTACTTTAAGTATTAATTTCTTCATAATAATCATAGTAAAACAAATACAATAAAACAAAAGCTATATTGCAAGAGTAGCTCGCTATCAATCAGGATAACATATAATTATGATAATTAGCAACAGATATAATAAAATACCGACCATAAAAGACCGAGTTTGGCACCATGGTTTCGTTGAAACCCGAAGTTCTGAGAGAAACTGAGAGATACTACGGACGGTAGTATGCCAAGCTACAGTTCCCTGCGGGAGGGTCAAGCGAGCTAAACTGACCCGGCACTACACAGAAGATATCCTGGGCGTCAGCCAGTATGACGTAAGTGAGGCTCTAAAACAGCTTAAAAAAACTAGGCATCGGGAGATGACGATATCACTACCGAGCTGCTAAGAGCTGAGGGAAACCCCTCCTAGTGGCGCTCCAAAAACTGTTTGAAGCCGTCATCCATACTGGAACTACCTCGGAAGACTGCAGGTGCAGAGAGCTGTCAGGCAAGGGGACGGTTATATCCCTAGAACTGTTCACCACTGCGATGCAAGACATTGTTCAAGCTGATGGAGTGGAAACGACGTGAAATTAACATCAATTTCGAATACATCACACATCTGCGATATGCCGATGATATAGTTATCCTGGTGGGATGAAAATAATGTCGAATGACCATGTCACACGCATACCGATTGTTGTTGGCGGCGCTGCTCTCGAAGTTATAGACGATTATTCGTTTATTTATATTTACCTGGGATAAATGATATAAATCGTAGAATCCAAATTGAGCTGCGTTCGGGAAACCACGTCATATCTTGTCGTCAAAACACTACCTCAGTGCCTGATTTCGAAGGTATTCGAGCAGTGTGTGTAGCTAATGATGACATACTGCTTCCGAGACGTGGTGCTTTACTGTCGTCCTAATCCACAAGCTCAAAGTTACACAGCGTGCTATGGAGAGGGTTATGCTCGGTATTTCTCTACGTGATTGCGACAGAAATAATGAAATCCGTAGACGAACTAGGATAACCGACAGAGTAAAGCGAATAAGCCAGCTGAAGTGGCAATGGTCTGGCCACATAGCTCGAAGGACCGATAACCGTTGGGGAAGAAAGGTCCTCGAATGGCGCTCATGTCTCGGAAAACGAAGTATAGGACGCCACCGGGTGGACTGACGGCCTGAAGAAAAGTGGGCATCAGCTGAACTCCGAAGGCTCAGGACCGGTCATAGTGGCGCAAGTTAGGGGAGGCCTATGTCCAGCAGTTGACTTCAAAAGACAGATGGATGGATGGATGCATAATAAAATAAATTAGAGATATTTGATTAAAGTTTCTTCAGATGTGTTTATCATAGCATAAGTTTTAATATTTATGGATTACAACTAAATCTTTCTGAATCAAATGCTGCTTTTGAATACGAAAAAAAAAAGATTGATTTCACACAATTATTACAATTTCTTAGTTAGCTAATCTATAAAAGTAATAATGGTGGTACAAGGGGTGCACAAGGGATAGAGGGACTTGGGTAATTGGGTCCGTGGGTGCGTTCAGAAATAAATGAACACTCGAAATATCTTCTTCATTTAGTAACAATAAATATCGAAGTTTCGATATTAAAACACTCAGTTCCGGAACTGAAAAATTGTCCGAGATTCCGGAATTGCGAAATCTCGAAACTTCGATATCCATACCCTGATATCAGCGTACTTAGATTAGTCGCGGCGAACAACGTCCTCAGCGTGTGTGTTCCGCCCGCGCGCGCCGCGGCTGTGTTCTGTGAGGATTTACTTCAGGGCCGACACTCGTATGACTCGGATCTTTAATGCTCGCTAGATACATGCTCCGGCCGGTTCCGATAACTAGGGCACGCCGCCGCCGCGCCGCGCTCTCTAGCCGCGTGTAGCCGGTGTAGCAGTCGGAGCGAGCGGCCGATCTGCTCAGTATTCTCTGTTGCATAAAAAGCTTGCGAAGTGAGCTTAGGCCAATTACGACGTTCAGTACGCGGCGTGCGGCTGCGGCTCGCGGCGGCGGGTCACGGCCGGTGCGCGGCACGACTGTCAATGAGCGCCGCCACCGCCGGCTGCAGCATGTTACCAGCATACGTAAACAGATAATTGCTCGTGTTGTCATGGTTGTATAAACCACAACAACATGTTATCCGTTTTTTATTAGTTTCGCTTACCGCTTCCTTCGTTTTGAAATTGGATAAGTATTTAGGTTAGTATTTGCAGATTTGATAGTTTCAATATTTGCCGAACAAAAAGAAAATTTCAGTTCCTCAATTTTCATTGCCTTTAGTTTGCCATAATAAAATTTAACAAATAATCCAATTCCAGATGCTCACGAAGTAGGTCACAAACTCGCAACAAAATAAATAACATTATACTGATAACAATATCAGAACGTAATGGAATTAAATCGTTATCATCAGCAGATACAATATAATATTATAGCAAATGTGTGTCCGTCCATCACTCCGTGTTACATTTATTTTCATTGAACCGGAATACGCGCAACAGCTTCTCAGATAAAGACCGGTTTTAACGCGAATAAATAAAATTATTTTTATCGAATCGCGGTGTCGTAACCCGCGGCGTGATTGATGACGACGAGCGGCCCGGTCGGAGCGGCCCGGTCGGAGCGGCCCGGTCGGAGCGGCCCGGTCGGAGCGGCCCGGTCGGAGCGGCCCGGTCGGAGCGGCCCGGTCGGAGCGGCCCAGTCAGAGCGGCCCGGTCGGAGCGGCCCGGTCGGAGCGGCCCGGTCGGAGCGGCCCGGTCGGAGCGGCCCGGTCGGAGCGGCCCAGTCAGAGCGGCCCGGTCGGAGCGGCCCGGTCGGAGCGGCCCGGTCGGAGCGGCCCGTTCGGAGCGGCCCGTTCGGAGCGGCCCGGTCGGAGCGGCCCAGCCGTACAGCTTGTGTCCAGCCACCCATCGGCAGACCACGAGTCCCGCGGAACGTAGAACGTAAATGAAGATGAAAGGTTCATCGTTACCAGCTTTGAAACCGGATCATACCTTCTGAGGTGAAAACGAAGCTCCAAGAAATACGAGGGGTTAATGTAAGCACAAAAACTGTGAAAAGGAGACTGACATTTTGCTTGCCAAATGCCCCACGTGCTATCGACACAGTAAAGAAAACCGTGCTATCGAGTAGCACGAGTAAGTCGGCGCATCTCTAGCAGGAAGAATCACAGACTGCATTAACACCAAGCAAAATATTTGGCTGGCCACGACCAACGACCGATGACGTTTGATTCATGGTCGATGATGTTCTTGGTCCTACGACTCCAAACATGGGAGTGGGACCACTTATCCTCATGTGATTCCTCATCTCATTCATTGAGTATGTCTCAGCTAATGAACAGCTGTAAAAAATTAAAGACCTTAAGATGAGGGCAGCTGTCGTCTCGGTAAAGCTTGCGGAGGTGAGGTATGGGGTGCGGGGTGCGGGGCGCGCGGTGCCGATAACGAGCCTCGCGTTATTGCCGCCATCCATCATCGCGTGTCGCGCCACAACCAGCCCTCCCCCCCCCACCCCCTCCCGCTCACACTGCCACTGACTACCCCTCGCTCCTCGCTCGTCGCAACACCTTGCAGCTCATTCATACACTGCCAAGATTTAATTTGGAGCGATCGAGACATTTGTTACTTTATTGAAAACCGATTGAGAGACATCTCTGGGAAAATATATTGTAAGTTGCTTTTATCGAGACTGGAGTTTGCTGACACCAGTCTCCATCTCGAATGATCCTCTGAATGTGTTTGCGGCGTTTGCGCTGCCATTTTATACGAATGCCTTTATTATTGACAAGATATCTTTATTATATACACGTGTCTTGTGATATAGATACAGCATATCGCTCGATACGTGTTTAATCTTGTTTTTTTTTTTTTTTTTTTTTTTTTTTTAATTTTAGAATTCCATACCTCATGATGTCCTAGTAAAAACAATTCAGTTCAGGTCAACGATCAAAGTTTACTGACGCCTATATCACCAGCGAGTTGTCGTCTGCCCGCTGCCGGTGCCGCGGCTGACCTCGAGCTACTTGCGTTGCAATGAATGGTGTCTGTTAGTGGAACGTCCCGGGGTCGTCGGCCGCCGCATGTAATTAAACCGTTCACCCCGGCACCCCCTGCGCACCCCGCACCCCGGCTCCAGCCCCCAGCGGCTGATAAATTGTAGCGTATTTCAGTAATTGAGCGCTTTAACACTACGCTGCGCAACTTTAGTCAAGCCCCCGCCGCGCGCCGCTACACGCTACACCGCGGCACCGGGGCAACGTTCAGCTAAATGACTGCGTATTATTTACGAACGGAGAGGCTGGTGCTAGCTGGTGCTCGCTGATGCTGCAAAACTTGAATATTTATTTCCAGGTGGCATTATACCTAGAAGCTGGATTACAAGCTCTAGTATAATATCCAAAGGCCCCAGACCTTACTTATTTTCTAATGGACAAAATATTATACTTCTGCTATAGAGTAGTATTAGTGTGTACAGTGAACGTCGCTAGCTGAGGCCCACGTCGCGGCGCCGCGACGGCCAGGTCTCAGATATAATACCAGGTGCTACAGGTAAATATTGTACTCACATAACTTAGCCTGACACTTGATTTTTATCTATGATATTTAGGGGGCTATTTTATAATTTTATATTAATAATAAATGTTGTAAGCTGCCAAAGCAATCCTTGGCGTCAAACATTACCCAAGCGTATTTAAAGTGTCACCGTGGGGAGCGCGCATTAGTCAAGTGCCTTTTTAATACAGCTTCATTACAATGATCTTGTAATAAGAAGAAATTATCAAAATTATTGCAGAATAATGCTAAATGTATAAGAATTTTCTATTTTTAGTTGTCGATTTACGGAAGAAAGTTCTGTATTACATACATAATTACATTACATAATTGATGATAATAATTGTAACGTGATAATAGTATTGTAATGTGATGGTTTCTTTCATTTCACTAAAGGAGTTCAGGGAATTGATGATATAAATAATATTCTATGGAGAAATGACCAAATGGTTTGTCATTTTATGACCCTTATGAGCCTGCAAGATTTGATTAAACGCTAAACTCTGGTCCTTCGAACTTAAATTCGGCAGCTAACTGAAATAATTCCACAATGAATATAAATATTAAAATGCAAGTTCACCTGAGTTATCTGTGCGCGACATCCAAACGTTCCTTCCACTTCCTGGTGCAGATGACATTCCGTGCTATATCGGTACTCGGTACTCGGTAGCGGGTCGGTCGCGCCGCGTATAATCGGCGCGGAGTCGGAATGTCGCGATTAAACGACGCGGCCGCTGCATCGCGCGCGTCACGCGTCACGCGTGCAGTGTGCGGGCAGCCGGGCAGCCGGGCGGCGCTTGCTGTCTCATGTCCTCACATTAAAGCTAAAGCGCTCATAGCCTACGCACTTCGTGTCTGCCAATCGTAGCAGATCCATTTGGACGATAAGCTCCAGTCCTCTTTCATTAGGATGAAAATTGCTAGAAAACTATTAAACGGCTCTAATTTATGTTCATCAGATAGGTCAATTTAAAAACAGAATTAGTTACAGAGATGTACGTCACATATGACCGGCGGCGGCGGGCGGCGCGCACGAATGGCATGGAGCTACATACGTCAGCGACCTACCGCGGCCGTTAAACGCAGGATCTCCACATAACTCGGGCCAGGCCGCCAGGGTGCGGCAGGTGCATGGTGTAAGTATGGTTTCAGTGATTAGATACTTGGACACGCAGGACACGCTGGTAGACAGAAAATATCTAAAGTAACATGTACAAATTGAAGCTGTGTTCGGAGGTTGGGCATTCAGCTGACGTCATCATTAAGGGTCAATGTGCAGTCGCAGCCTTCGATACCGCGAGCTTACACAACATATGTCGTCCTCCAGATTACAGTTATTTTCAAAGAGAAAATAAATTATTCTGATGTTATTTTTAACGAGGGAGAATACAGTGGACGATTAATTTTCTTGGTAGGGTATTTTTATTGCATCTCGGCGAGGTTCCTTTAACTGGAGAGCTCAACGATTAGTTCTGAGAATACGTCGGCGAGGACGATACGCGTCCTTCCTGCCTGACATGACGCGCAATGCAGGCGTCGGGGAGGTGCGGGGCGCGGGGTGTTCCCGGAGCAGCGCGACGTCCTCGGCCCTCGCCCCTAGGACGCCGCGGCCCGCGAGTGTCATCAGTCCCGCCCTCCCCTCGACTCGCACGTCTTCACTAAACGTTTAAAATTTACCATTAAATTAAATTATGATCGTCCCTTGACCTTATTTAGAAACCGAGGGTTAATTAATTATTTATTATTTTCAGGCGAAGTGCGTAAATCACGCGGCGCGGCGGCGTCAGCAACGGATACGAGTCGGACGGAGCACGGGGCTGGGCGGGGGCGGGGCGGAGGAGGGCTCAGGAGACAGTCCATTTATTTTCAAGATACTTTTAAATGATGGTAGCAGGCAGTCAGCTATCTCCGATGATACATACTTATGTATTGTTATTTGAATTTAACATCTTCAACCAGTTTGTGCAAGTAATTGGACATCGTTTGCGGCAGTGAGGTGATTCTTACTAACTTAGAGTGTTCCCGGGCCCTCTGATAGGAAGTTCTTTGTGATAGAAAGTTTTAAGTGTGTTAAGAGCACGGAAGCAGTAGCAGGACGAGTTCAGCAGCCACCAGCACCAGCACCAGCACCAGCACCACTTGCCTCAATCAATCATATAGGCTACACTCATAGAAGTTAAGTGTCGACGTTATCATGAACTTAGAATAACAAATGTTTATCCCATAGGTTTATCCTGAACAATTACATTTAGGTGACTTAACTATTTGTTATTGTTTGAAAAATAAACAAAAAATAAAAAGGCATTCCGGCTATCGTGGACGCGATCAATTAGAACAATCCTCGCGCTGATTAAAACTATAGAGCCCCCCCCCCATCTTCCATCCCCCTGCCGCCACCGCTCGCTCACCCGCTGAGGAAGCAACACCAGTTTGTAAAGGTAAACTGCTTTTAAAATTATTATTAACAGATGCACACGCACACACACACACACACAAACAAACAAACTGCTGAAGCGTCCATTAGCGTGCCACCCTCGCCACCCCCGGCCCCGCGCTACATTCAACTGTAAATGAGACCAATTAGGGCTTGTCTTTAGTACTCTCGGTATATTTATGCGATCAAATTGAGATGTCAACTAGCGCGGCCTTCCCACTGAAGGAGACTCGCCGTCTGGGAAGTATCCATTGACATACGACTCGTTACTTGAGGATGAAACACGCAGGCCGCTGTCACACGTCACAAACGTCACAGCGCGAGTCACGCGGCTCGTGTGACTTCTGCATGTACTCGTGCCATCCCCAGGGTTTGTGTAATGTGTACCTATACTCGAAAACCATTCGTTCGTAACAATATCTCATCTGAGGGGTTCCTAGTAACAATATTTGAAACAAGTGATTAAGAACGTGTAGTAAAATTACTTTGACGTAGTTGGCTCGAGGACGACCAGACAAGCAATGACGGCGACCAGCTGTCAGCACCCAGCACCTCCTACGCAATGCCAGCGATCAGCTCTCTTCTACTCGTACAGCCTCGCCGCGTGTCCTCCGCTCCGTAAACATAGTGTTACAATTACATTTCCAATATTGACCACGACAGTGGACTCCTAATATCTTGCGACATGTTACTCCGCGCCCGGGGCCCGGGGCCCGGCGCCGCGCTCGTCGGGACTTCTATCTGCTCTACCGAGTTAGTGGCCAGGCCGGGGCAGGCGACGCGGCGACTGGATCCATAATGCTAGTTTCATGGTACTACAACCAATCGGGTGCGGTGTCCTCTAGGGATCACTGCCTATAGTACCCACATATCAGGGGTTCCACAGGCATCATCGACGCCAAGCAGGAAAGAAGGAAGCAGAGGACTCGTTTTTTGTTGGAGCGCAAGAATTTGACAGAATGATATATTTTTGGAAAAAGTTTTAAATATCTCAATCGATTTTGACATCTTCACTAAAGTACAAGTTTAGTGAACGTTAAACTGTAGAAAATGTTCAGTGTAATCAAAAGTGGTTGTTCCAAAATACAGCTCCCTACAACCTATAAACAAGTATTTAGTTGATGTCGTCAGATATCGTAATCTCATCAAAAACAAAAATGTGAAATGAGAGCCAAGTAAAAAAAAAGAATTTAGATCTAAATGGGTGCCAAGTTCTGTGTAGGAAATCCTGAAACTTTAGTTACAACAGCATGTAACTCAAGCTCTACATGTGACTTAGGCTTACATTTGGCTAGTTTTCATGTACCTACTACTATATTTTTATAATTATTTTCGTTAAGTCTGTTAGGTTGATACCTATGTTACTTTTGTAAAATTTGGTTTGCTTTATTAGCTTTGGTAGCTAACTAATGAAAATTAGCAAAGTCAAATGTAGAGCTTGAATTACATGCTGTTGTGACAAAAATTTTCATTTAATTTTCTACACAAAACTTTAAACGTTAATATGTCAGTAACTAAATTAAAGAGGTACATTTCTGAATAAACTTGTATTACCATCAGCAAAAACTGCCATTTATAGTAAAAATTGTTATTGCATGGCAGTTAAAATTTACAATAAACTACCTAATGAATTAAAAGATAAACCTTATAATATACAATTTAAGAAAGCATTAACCACATGGCTATTTGATAAATGTTTCTATTTTGTAAATGAACTCGTTCCTTAACTTAATGTTAATTGCATCTTGGAGATATTATCGTAACTCATATGATATCAGAGGACAATGATCTAATTCAATTTGTAATACGTATTATTATTATTTTAGCATTCTTTATTATTTGCAGATTGACATCACTATTCATTAATCCATTATGGATTAATATTTGAAATTTATTACACCTCTTGACATTCATTAAAAATTTATTTAAATTATTATTCGAATAAAATCAGTAATGAAGCCTATGTTAGTACGTTACAATAAAATTATAATACTTTAAATATTTGTAAGCTTGGACAAGCTAAGTGTGTGAAAACCATATTATATTAAAATACAACCATTGTACTACCATATTTATAGCAAATAAATGATTATGATTATAACTGTTTATGCTACATTTATGAAATTTTGAATTCTAAATAAGCTAAAGGGCTTTAATAAATGTGCCAAATTTCATGTATGTAGGTTAAATATGTCTTCAGTTGTGATGGGGTCAAAAGTAGCTCGAAATGGTTCGTGCATTAAACACGTCGCTGTGTCGCATCACCAGTTCGTTTGCTTTGAACTTGGCTGGACACGTTGCCGCGTGTCTAGTTCGTAACCCTCACTCTTCGATAAACTGCTGCTCGGAAAGTATCGTACTCGCGAAATGCCGATAATACATCTTATTAATGACAGCCACTCATCATTAAACCTTATTTATGTATGACCAACCAAGGACATTTTATTACCACTGGGGCCACTGAAATCACATTGATCTGACGCCCCGCCAAGACGAGGGCACTACCTACCTTTTCCGAAGCGCTTGGGTTGGGATTATACCAGATAAACAAAATTCGTGGGATATGATGTCAATAGTGGACTTATTAAACAATTGCATAGCTCGATTATACTTTAGATTTTATTGATATCTAAAAATCGCCGATTTTTTCACTCACTGACGATCATAAGCCCCTAACCCCTTAAATTAGGGGTTGGAAGTATGTATGAGACTTTCGAAAATTTTGATGCTAGAGGTCTGAAATCATATTATTATATGAACTTCTCGTTATAAATAGTAAAATAAATAATTTTAAATTAGTGGACGGAAGTTTGTATGGATTTTTTATAATTATATTGTCATACTTACAAAAATGAGTGAAATCCCACTAAACACATTTTCAAGTCAAATGTTGCCCAGACGAGACCGCATGGCTCTACATAAAAAAGTTATCAGATCTCATGTAGAGCCGAGATTCTAACTCTACACGCCCTAACTTTACAAAATCTACACCTTAGTCAAAATATGTATGAATATACAATCTGTCACATATATATATGTAACATAAGAAAGTACATGGCTCAAAATCGGCAGCTGAATCGATTCCACGTATTTTTAATGTAGGTATTTTTTTTTCCCTAAAAGAAATTAAAATTAAGTAAATGATGTCACCCAATTCTTTAAACAGTCGAAACAAACAAAAATGAAACTTAAGTCAATGCAATAGGGTCCTTTCAAGCATTATTATACTGAGCCACAGCCACAAACGCACACTGCCAAACGTACGTAGTTGTACGACGTAAAAGAAATTCACTACAAACGCAATAGATCAAAAAAATATTATAAAGAAAGTTCGCACACTTCCATACGTTTTCTCTCTTCCGCATATTTAAAAACAGTCGGGAGGAAGCGAGACGTAACGACGGTGTCATTCCCAGCCGGCGGCTTTTGTGATCTACGATTTAGTAAATTAAAAAGTCAGTCACACCGCACGCGCCGGCCGTATAAGTGATTGGATAAATTAGGTTTCCTAGGTCAGCTGATTTGACCCAACTAGACTTTTTTCTGTGGGGACGTGTTTATTTCAAACATTCCATTAGATTTGACGTAGTGAAAAGTGACACTAGTATTAAATAAACATAAACGACAATTACCAAAACGTGCATTAATGTGTATCAAACAAGGTGGTGGACATTTTGAAAATGTCATTAAAATACGACGAGGATGAGGATGAGGGAAGAAACCAATTATTATCAGACCTGTAAGTTACCTACACTAACTAAATTTAATTGGTTGTTTAATATTTGTAAATATTTTTATAATTCACAGCTTTTAAACATGCAGTCTTTTTTATTTTGTTGTATTATTACACATACATTACAAACTTATGCATTTTACTAAATTTTAATTAAAAAATGCCTGCGCAAACGTGTTAAGTGATAAGCCCCGCCCATAGAAAAATTTCATAATCACTTGTTTACTTGCGTACAAAATTTTAAGTACTAAATTGTCCGTTTACACCTATTAGTTTACTTAAAATTTAGTTATCTACATATCTACTTCTAAACAATCAATATTTCAATAAATAGGTATCTTATCATTTTAATGCCAAAACGATTAACATTGTATTAATTAAAATGATTCAAAGTCGACAGTCCAAAACCTGTAAAAAGTGATTGAAACAGGGCTCAGCTACTATTTTAGGCATATGTAGGTAATAATGTTTATGTTCAATAAAATCTTTGAATCGTTACCTAATTGGATGAGTTCAGTAAGTGATACGAGTATAACACACCTACCAATTAAATGAAATGAGTAGTCAGGTAACAAACATGTTGTGTTTAACAATATCTAATGTACAATGTCTAATTCGTTTTCGTCTATCAGCTGTTATAGCCGCGCGCGCGCCGGCCCCCGCGGCCCGCGTTGTGGCCTGTGACGTGGGTCTCACTCTCGTGTGTGCGTGAGTCTGTATGCTTGCTTAGAATATTATGAACATTCTTATCCCTCTACGAGAACAACTAATTCCTTGAATAAACAATTATTAAGCTAATAAAAAATATTTCAGTGTATGTATTATGATTAAAACTGAATAGGTATTCTAATTGGGGTGTTTAGGGGTGTACGTCATTTATGCATTTAATGTAGTGAAAGTGAGACTGTAGTAGGTATTAAATAAACTTAAACTTATTACTGACATTGATTAATTTTTTTGTTCTTTAATGTGAGGTTTAATCAATGAGTTCAAAATTATTCACAGTCTACAGTACAAAGCCTGAAAAATGTAATGGAAAGAGAGAATCATAATTTGTTTAGTATTTAATCTTCTTACCATTACTTACTACATACATATTTTATGTAATGATCGCTCGATCGCTAATATCAGCTGTTTTTGTCGGGACGTCGGGGTGTACCGCACACACGCGCGCACCGACCTTGTATACGTAGCGCTCGTTCGCTCTCATGTGTGCGTGCGCCGCTGGGTAGAATGTTCACACTTTTCGTTCGAAATGAGTATAACTAATTTCTTAAATAAAAAATTATTAAGCTATAAAACACAATTAAAAATACGTGGAATCAATTCAGTTGCCGATTTTGAGCAAGATACTTTCTCAAAGTGAGTAAATTATGTTATACGTTGTATATGAAAATGTTTTTGGTGGGGTTTGTTTCAATTAGGTAATCCTACCAAAAACATATCGTGTCAAATAAATAAATAACTGTTGTTGAACGACATAAACATCCTTAGTTACGTAGGTATAGTAGGTAGCTGTAGCCAGGTACCGGCAGGTGAGACACCAGCACCAGCACGGCTCGCCTTCATCTCACCAGACAGCACCTGACAGGATCTTCTTTTTTGTTCTCTTTTTTTAAGATTAACGGTCTTACGGCCTTATTCATAAAATCTTAATAAACCTATTTTAGTTACTGCACTTTTGGAAATATGTATAAATATCGTTTTACATATTAAGTCAGAAAAACACATTTTTACTTATATAACTTCGCTTGTTTTTATGAATTAGGGGGTGTGACTCACAGATTTTAGTGTAGTGCTTTTTCTTTCTTTTTTTCTTCTTTCTTTCTAATGAATTCCCACGAAGCACACAGCGCAGATTGTTTGTAAAGTGCGTGCGACCAACTTTCAAATTGCAAGGCTGTTACTGATTAGTAGAATAGCAGGTCTGTATCTGCCTGCTAGTTTAGTTTCTTCGCGTGTGTGTGAGTGTCCGAGATTTGGATTAGAGCGCGTGAAAGATTAAAACTTTTCATACCTAAAACGTGAATATTAATTTTTATGATACCAAAGCAGGTATTCGAAGCATATTTAGATTTACATGGTCATTGTGGACATTATTTATGAAGACTACATACCTTACCAATTATTCAAAATTAAATTCTATTAGTACTAGCACTCTAAATTCCCAAAACAAAACAAATGCAAAGATACTTCCCGCACTACAGTGACCTGCATCGAGCTCGCCGCCGCCCGCGCCGTGTCGCGTCGAGAGGAAAAGACATCAACGCACCGCGCCCGCGGCCCGCGCGCCACGCTCGGCGGTCAGCGAGCGGCGAGCGGCGAGCAAAGTTCGCTTTCTAATACACTTATTTTTTTCTTCCCATTATTTTTCATTATTCGTTATTTGTTTATCATCTCCAGCCTACTTTGAAAAATCAGCTACAAAAATATGAACTCACAGAGCGACGAGACGGTCGGTGAGAGGCGGCAGCGCCTGCAGGCCTGCGCCCCGGCAGCGGAGCCGCGCGCCGCCCTCGCTGCACGCGCAGCCCGGGGGCGCCTCGCAGCCGGCCACCCCCGGCGCCCCCGCCGCCAGCGCTAGCGCCCACAGCAGCGCCAGCGCGCGAACCATGCTTCACCTGTCTCGCCCCCGCCGCGTCGCGATCACCCTCCACATCACCATCCTCGTCCTGCCGGACCGCACTGGGTTCACTGGTTTAATTATGCGATTCACCACCGAACGCAGGACGACAGCCAGCAGTCGGCACGGTTGACAAAAAGCGCGTGATAAAGTTCGCGAGCCGAAGACCGGCGGTGGGAGCTACGCGGCACACAGATTACGACACGAGCGACACACGCGGCCGGCGGACGCGGACTGACTGGCGGCTCGCGGCTGCGGGCTGGCTGCTCCCGGAGCCGCCGCGGAGTCTGGCCGCGCGTCACTCGCGCGTCCCCCGCTCGCCGCCCGCCGCCGCCCCGTACTCCGCGCCCTCGCGCCCCCACCCCTCTCCCCTCGGCGATCCCGACTCATCAGCTGTTGACTAAACTGGACTTCATTAACGCGCTGTCGCTTCCAATACTTCAGCTTCAGCCTTCGCTCGGGTCTCCGGTGGTACGAATATTGTGAATGTTGTGGCCGTCTCGCAAGCGGTTGGGTTTACAAGTATGGTATGGATATCTGGATATTTACGCCAAACGTATCATAATATAATTAATGAAAAAAAAGGTGATTGTTATTCTTCTTTCTGTATGTTTGGAATTTACGCGTTAAGTTGTTGATTTTTTTTAATAGACAGCTGCTGTGGCAGAAGACAATTTTTGCCTAGAGACGAGCTAACCTTCTTCGAGTATTAGGAGTTGCGAGCATTCTGAGGTCCTGTGGGACGTCGCTCTGTGGAGGACATCGCAGGATTTATTACGCAACACCAAAAATAACAACCAACACGAAAATTAGGGCATGCAGTATCGGTACCGGCTTCAGAATCGGGACTGAAATTACGAGACCGGTTCGGTAGGGAATTGAAAATCATATTAAATTAGGGAACGTTAGCGTCTAGTTGAAAACTAATATTGTGTGCGTTATTGATTTTGATTTAAAGAATACATTTCAAAAATAAAAATGTAACAAAATAACAGAGTTTAATGATACATAAAATCAGATCTTTGGATTGAGATCAAAATGAATAAGAAAATCATTTAAACACGATAAATTGCACTATTAGGCGCTCCACCCACTGCACCGCGCCCCGTCGCGTAGCGCGGGATGGCAGATTTTACCATTGTATGCAAGTATCTCAATTTATATAGAAATCATGCCTAGCACAACACACTGCCGACGCGGAAACGCACGGGAATTAATTCTGCCAATCTGCGTGGGAGCGCGGGGCGTGCCGCGGGATATGACAGATCGCGCGGTGAACATATGAGTTTATGCCGTCGTAATCTGCATCACCGCGCGGGGGAGCAGATTACACCGCTAAGTAAGGCAGATCTGCGCCTCCGTCGCCGCGCGCGTTTTCCGTCGCTCCGCGCACCGCGGCGGGACGCATCTTCAGTGGGTGGAGCGCCTTATTACAGTGCTGGTCAGCTATCGAACTCCAACTGGTTTTGATATCCAAAAATAACTCTCTTTATATTTTTGTAGAATTGCATCGTTCCTTGTGGGAAATTTACAAAACTTCTTTATTGTGGTATAAATTTTCGTTATGACTCTATCATTTGAATTTACTTCCTGCATTACGAATAGGCATTAATACC
Organism: Thymelicus acteon; assembly: GCA_951805285.1. Lineage (NCBI taxonomy): Eukaryota > Metazoa > Arthropoda > Insecta > Lepidoptera > Hesperiidae > Thymelicus > Thymelicus acteon. Next base: position 15,717,932 of record OX638234.1, read on the forward strand.
ATCTTCAAAGCTGGAGTCAGTAGTGTTATCATTATCATCGTTGACGTCCACATTTCTCGCTGGTGTCAAAATCCAAAAAAGGGTTCACGATCACGCATAATTATGATCACGATCACGAATAAAGTTCAGCAAGGTAATATCATCTTCACTATTCAATTAGTTGTTCTATTTTATCTTGTGTTTATTTCTGTTACCCGCCGCTCTATTCTCTTTTTCAGTTTCTATTACCGTATATTTACTCGGCTATAGCTAGCTTAATAGCATGGGCATAATTGGTGAAGGCATTTAATGTTTCTGCCAAGTTTTTTCACTAAACTACATCCATCTGAATCCGCTTCGGCGTCGGAATCGTCTTCATATCAGTTAGCAGTCATGATACCGAAAGAAAAGACCAACGAGTACTTAGGTTTTGAAATTGGAATACTCCCGTAAACTGTTGGGAAGGTAAATTCAAACTAACGTACCTACTGTTTCTCTTAAAAGCTATCGCAATTATTGACGACCTTTAGTTTTTAGTTCCTCAATTTTTTCCTGGTGGATTTTTCTTTTTAAATTACATTTATTTTATTGCTTAATTTTATTACTTAATTTTAGTAATGCTTGCCTTGCGTGCGTGCTCAAAAAAAGTGATTTATTGAAAAATTTAAATGAAACTTTGTCAAGGCAATGCGGTTTCCTATCATTATCGGCATTCGTCTGGGGCTCCGTTTGAAAACAATCAAAAAGCTTTGTTATTTTATCTGCGTAATCATACACAGTACAAGACACAGCAACGCTGTTAAATAGAAGCAGACATCATTCGAAAATGTGAATATTATAATTATTGAAATGATTACCAAATCTAACAACCTCAGTTCCGAAAAAACCGGGAAATGTAATTCCATATAGTTCCGGGCTGCAATTCCGACGGTTGCGCAAACCATCCGAAAATCGTTTTACAGCCTGCTTTTCATTAAATTTCTTTAAAATTTTGTAAGTTTCAGGATTTCCTTCAGACTGCGCAATTGTTAGATTAACAAACATATCGGCTAATTTCTTACCGTATTCGTTGGTAGGGTCGTCACCTTGTCAAATACTTTGCATCCGGATTCCAGTGAGAGGATTTCATGGCGGATTTTTTAGGCAACAGCTCCTTTTTCATATCCTGTAAAAGTTCCTGAACAGAGGAGTATGATGGAGCAGCTTCAGTTTGGCCATCTGCGACAGTCGACTCTTTAAAACAAAAGAAATTAAATTTGGATTTGATTCTGAATTTATTATAGAATCGTAATAATCTATGATATCGATGAGCTCTTTAGTAGTTGCTTCCTCATCGTTCATACAGGGCAATAGGGTAAGGGCAACTTTTAAGTGGAAACTTTCCATGGTTGCACTCTTTGACTCCATCTAGGTATTTGAACTTGTATTATATGATTTTGAACAAATTTTTTCTATTAATGAACAAATTACCTTAATACCATCACAATATGAGTGAATATCGAGTAAGGCTTTACCACTAATATCTTTCTTATCTATTTGTTCTTTTAATATATTTGTAATAGATAAAAATTCAGCAAAATGCAAGGACGCTTCTTCTATTTTTTTATTTAAAAATTCTAACGTTCTGTTACTCTAAGTTTATATACATTTTCTTTAATACATTTTAGTTAACATTTCTTAATTCACTAGTCATATCATTGGTAGTATAACATAAAAATAATTCAAAATACACAATTTCTATCAATTAATCATAATGTTTTATATTGTCTCTAAGATTTACTAAAGTATAAAAGTCACATCACGTTTATCTAATAATATATCACGTACTTCCACGTTACTAAAAATAATTGTTTTATATTAATCGCGCATCAGGCAGCATCTGCATCAGGTCCAGTAAGGCTATTTTGTTTTGTAACTCGACAGCGGAATCCGCGATGAGTGTCAAACTTCAAACGACTAAAGATATGATTTTGACACTTATCGCGGATTCCGCTGTCGAGTTATAAAACAGAATAGCTTTGTCGATCCACGGTGGGCACAGCAGCTTCTGAACGGTGGTAGACTACGCATGCTCGGTTACTTAATGTTCTTCTTAAGGAGTACTGCATTATAAGCTCATTAGTCCAGGATTTGTGGCATTTTTTGTAGAGCCGGTATATCAGGTATAGTCCACCAACAGCTAGCATGGTGCACATTACAATAAGTACGATGGACATATTCGACAAATGCCCATTTAAAATGTCTGTTGCAGTAATCGCTCCATTTTGGTTCATAATCACGTCTTCTTTTTCGATTTTTGAATTACACATTATTGATTTTTTAATTTAACTACGTCCAACTCAAAGTTTCCCACGACGCGACACAGCACGACGCGGCAAGCGCAAACGCGGTGAGCGCTATTGTATATCGACACCGTCCTGGCGGGGTCGCCGTGACGTGAGGAGGTGTGGGTAGCACAATTAAACAGGTCGGTGTTTGTCGCTACTGTCTTTATTAAAAGTGAATCTCATTATCATAGTCTTAATCTAATACACATACACACCTACAATATTGGTAGCTATTTTGTTTTCTTTATATATTATTATAACTTTGTTAATATCTTCTTATCATGCACTTTGTTTTTTTTTAATATTACTGTTATACATGGTGTACCAGATTTACGAGTATATGCGCAGTAAGAAATTTCAGTGTTCAAAATCGGCAACTGAATCAATTCCACGCATTTTTAATGTGGGTAATTTTTTATTCCTAAAATAAATTAAAATTAAGTAAATGATGTCACCCAATTCTTTAAACTGTCGAAACAAACAAAAATGAAACTTAAGTCAATGCAATAGGGTCCTTTCAAGTATTTTTATACTGAGCCACAGCCACAAACGCACCCTGCCAAACGTACGAGTTGTACGACGTAAAAGAAATACACTACAAACGCAATAGATCAAAAAAATATTATAAAGAAAGCTCGCACACTTCCTTACGTTTTCTCTCTTCCGCATATTTAAAAACAGTCAGGAGGAAGCGAGACGTAACGAGGGTGTCACTCCCGGCCGGCGGTCACTTCCCGGCCACCGGCGGCTTTTATGATCTACGATTTAGTAAATTAAAAATTAAACAGTCATGACTCACGCCGCACGCGCCGGCCGTATCAGTGATTTCCTAGGTCAGCTGATTTGACCCCACTAGATTTTTTTCTGTGGGGACGTGTTTATTTCAAACATTCCATTAGCGGTGAGGATCTAAAAAATAGAATAATAGCTGCATTTGACGTAGTGAAAAATGATACTGTAGTATTAAATAAACGACAATTACAAAAACGTGCATATGTGTGTATCGAACAAGGTGGTGGACATTTTGAAAATGTCATTAAAAGACGACGCCGCAAGAGTTGATAGGAGTATAGGAGGATGAGGAGGGAAGAAACCAATTATTATCAGACTTGTAAGTTACCTACACTAACTAAATTTAATTGGTTGTTTAATATTTGTAAATATTTTTATAATTCACAGCTTTTAAACACATTTTTATTTTGTTGTATTATTACTAAAGTCCGATTTAAACGTAATAACGAATTAAACGCAATGTTCCCGCCATTTCGGAATGAAAAAATCATAAGGAGCGTTTGAACTTGGCAAGCCACTAGCGTGTTAATGGAATATTTATATATTCCATTCTAAGCTAATTATGTTAGCTTAGGTTGCCGTCTTGGTTCGGCAAGTGTCATTGTTTGTATCAATATAGCACTTATACGTACTGGTCTGTTAGTTGCATGAGTTAGTTGAAAATAAAGCATCGCATTGTGAAGACGTATTATTTTTTTCTAAGAAGTCCTACGAAAAGTGAACCTTACATTGCAAAACATATGGTCGACATCGAGCCGGATTGCACTCTTAGAAATAGATAAGCGAGAACAAAGGCCGACAAGCTACGGTGACCGAGCGCCGAACGTTTTTTGTTGTCAACAAGTGCTACGAATGCAGTAATAATCATTGCGCATCTATTCATCTTTGAATCGGAATCAACGTTTTGGATTATTTTCGTGTTTTACATCGAGCTATACAGTGAACGTGTTAAACAATTGACACGATGAGTCCCCCATTAACTAGTGAACAACAACACTTGATTAATACATTGGAAGATACTTATGGTTTGCTTCAAGAGACACAAACTAAAGAAATGTCCAAAGCAAAGATTGACTCGAGGATACATAGAATCGAAGATAAAGTGCGTAGAAGATTACTGGCACACGTTTAAAAGTACACATCAATACTTAGTGAAGGTTACGCCGAAATGTACACGGAATGAAATACCTTATTTTTTGAATGAGGATTACTTTATTGTGGAAGACTTATACTCGTGCATTACGGGCGATCTACGAGATATGATATCGCCGACGACGTCACAAGTTACTTCGACTCCCTGTGAACCGAATAAGATATATGAACCTTCCGTAAAATTACCACGAATCGAATTACCTAACTTCACCGGGTGCTACGACGAGTGGCCGACGTTCCGTGATTTGTTTACATCGCTGGTACATAACAATACGTCTATAAGCAAGGTTGAGAAATTACATTACCTGAAGGCGAGTGTCAGCGGGGAACCCGAGGTACTACTGAAACATGTAAATGTGATAGAATCGAATTATGAACAAGCATGGGACATACTCAAACAACGATACGGTAATAAAAGATTAATTGTAAATTCATTAATACAAAGACTATTTAACCAGAAGAAAATTACTACCCCATCCGTTAATCAACTGAAAAATCTATTAGACACTACCACTCAATGCCTAAATAACCTAAAAAATCAAGACATAGTACGTGTAGCGAACGCTTCATGGTGACGGCGAGCACCCATTCCACTTGAGACGCTGTCAAGAATTGATTCCACGTGATTATGAATCACGGTTGGAGTTCAGCCGGTGGTTACTCGACAATTGGCAGCGAAACATTATTTGGACGGATTTACCTTTTCACGAATGGGAATGTTCAATCAACATAATATGCATTTGTGGAGACACGAAAATCCTCACGCATGTAGAGTGGATTCTTTCCAGCACCGGTTCTCCGTTAACGTCTGAGCGGGCATTATCGGTACACACGTACTTGGGCCCGTATTCCTAGAGAGATTAACAGGACAATCATATTTAGTGTTTTTAAGAGAAACTTTGCCGGCACCGCTAGAAGACGTACCTCTTGTAAATTTACGAGAGGTGTTCTATCAACATGACGGTGCCCCAGCGCATTTCAAGTGGACTGTGAGGCAGCATCTTGATGCTGAATATGGGGAGCGATTGATCGGTCGCGGCGGACCGGTTCAGTGGCCACCAAGGTCACCTGATTTGACGCCCCTAGACTTTTTTTCTGTGGGGACGTGTTAAGTCTTTAGTTTATTTTAAAGATTCCACTAGCGCTGAAGATCTAAAAATAGAATAATAGCTGCATTTGACGTAGTGAAAAGTGACACTGTAGTATTAAATAAACTTAAACGACAATTATACAAACGTGCATTATAGTGTATCGAACAAGGTGGTGGACATTTTGAAACTGTCATTAAAAGACGACGCCGCAGGAGTTGGTAGGAGCATGGGCGTAGCTAGCGCCCCACCCTGCCCCATCCTGGCCCTGACCTGTAAGCCTGTAAGGTACTTAATCAAACTTAAAAAACTTAATTATCTAGGTACTAACTACGATACTTAATATCTGTAGGAAAGTTTACACTCGACAGTCGTCAGTCGACACAAAAAAATGCGATCAAAACAAAAACTTACTTATTTATTTTAGACTGCTGCCCCACCCAGAGCCCAAGGCTAGCTACGCTGATGGGTAGGAGTACAGGAGGATGAGGAGAGAAGAAACTAATTATCACACCTGTAAGTAATACCAACATTAACTAATTCAAATGGTCGATTAATGTTTGTAAATATTTTTATGATTCACAGCTTTTAAACACGCCGTCTTTGTTTACTTTTGTTCTATTATACCTCTAAACGATAAATAATTTAATAAGTATCTTATAATTTTAATGCCAAAACGATTGACATTGTATTTAATCAAAATGATTCAAAGTCGACAGTCCAAAGCCTGTAAAGTGTGATGGAAAGAGGGAATCATAATTTGTTTATGAAACATAATTTATCTCAGTATGATTACCCAATAATTTAGGCATAATTCGTTTTCGTCCATCAGCTGTTTCTGGCTTATGGAATCCACGCTGTGACATTCGTCTCTCTCTCATGTGTGCGTGAGTCTGTATGCGTGCGTAGAATGTTATGAACATTATTTTCCCTCTACGAGAAAGTAACTAATTTCTTAAATAAACAATTACTAAGGTAATAAAAAATATTTCAGTGTATGTATTATGATTAAAACTAAATAGGTAGGTATTCTAATTGGGGTGTTTAAGGGTGTACGTCATTTATGCATTTAATGTAGTGAAAACTGACACTTACTACTGACATTGTTAAATAATTTTGTTCTTTAATTTGAGGTTTATTAATCAATGAGTTCAAAATTGTTCACAGTCTACAGTACAAAGCCTGAAAAATGTGATGGAAAGAGAGAATCATAATTTGTTCACTAATTTCACTTTAATCTTCGTACCATTACCTACTACATATTTTATGTAATGATCGCTCGATTGCTAATAGTCAGTTGTTTTTGTCGGGGTGTACCTCACACACGCGCGCACCGACCTTGTATATGTAGCGCTCGTTCGCTATCATGTGTGCGTGCGCCGCTGGGTAGAATGTTCACACTTTTCGTTTGAAATGAGTATATTATAACTCATTTCTTAAATAAAAAAATATTAAGCTATAAAACACAATTAAAAATACGTGAAATCGATTCAGTTGCCGATTTTGAACAATGTACTTTCTCAAAGTGAGCAAATTATATTACATGTTGTATATTTATTTGCCTTATGACTAAGTGCAATTTGCTTAACTATTTATGAATATGACAAAATTGTGATTGAACAAATAGGAACAATTTTCTTAACTATGTTATTTTATAACTAAGAACAAATTGCTTATTTTAAGTTACTTTAGTAGTTTGCGTTAGGTTGGGTTTGGGTTAGATTGGGTTGGGTTTGGGTTAGGTTGGGTTGGGTTTGGGTTTGGGTTAGGTTGGGTTTGGGTTTGGGTTAGGTTGGGTTTGGGTTTGGGTTAGGTTGGGTTTGGGTTTGGGTTAGGTTGGGTTTGGGTTTGGGTTAGGTTGGGTTTGGGTTTGGGTTAGGTTGGGTTTGGGTTTGGGTTAGGTTGGGTTTGGGTTTGGGTTAGGTTGGGTTTGGGTTTGGGTTAGGTTGGGTTTGGGTTTGGGTTAGGTTGGGTTTGGGTTTGGGTTAGGTTGGGTTTGGGTTTGGGTTAGGTTGGGTTTGGGTTTGGGTTAGGTTGGGTTTGGGTTTGGGTTAGGTTGGGTTTGGGTTTGGGTTAGGTTGGGTTTGGGTTTGGGTTAGGTTGGGTTTGGGTTTGGGTTAGGTTGGGTTTGGGTTTGGGTTATGTTGGGTTTGGGTTTGGGTTAGGTTGGGTTTGGGTTTGGGTTAGGTTGGGTTTGGGTTTGGGTTAGGTTGGGTTTGGGTTTGGGTTAGGTTGGGTTTGGGTTTGGGTTAGGTTGGGTTTGGGTTTGGGTTAGGTTGGGTTTGGGTTTGGGTTAGGTTGGGTTTGGGTTTGGGTTAGGTTGGGTTTGGGTTTGGGTTAGGTTGGGTTTGGGTTTGAGTTAGGTTGGGTTTGGGTTTGGGTTAGGTTGGGTTTGGGTTTGGGTTAGGTTGGGTTTGGGTTTGGGTTAGGTTGGGTTTGGGTTTGGGTTAGGTTGGGTTTGGGTTTGGGTTAGGTTGGGTTTGGGTTTGGGTTTGGGTTAGGTTGGGTTTGGGTTTGGGTTTGGGTTAGGTTGGGTTTGGGTTTGGGTTTGGGTTAGGTTGGGTTTGGGTTTGGGTTAGGTTAGGTTAGGTTAGGTTAGGTTAGGTTAGGTTAGGTTAGGTTAGGTTAGGTTAGGTTAGGTTAGGTTAGGTTTTTTTTTTTTTTTTTTTTTTTTTTAAACCTGTCCGGGCGCTATACTGGCCCGGCCCGCGAGCTAATTAAGTTTACCCCTGACGTGCTCGTCAGAGCCCTTGTTTTTTTTATTATTGAAAAAGCGTTGGATACATGGTTATATAAAAGTTACATCGTAGTAATAGTACATCTTAATATAGTAGCCTTATTCTAATTTGCCTAAATAATTTTATCTTACATTAATACATTAGGACTATTTTACATGTTTACTTAGTTTATAATTTTACTATTTGTTTTATTTGCGTAGAACTTAAATACATTTCCTTAGACCTATAAGTATAATTACTGGCAACTATTATTCTAATATAGTGCAACTTGTAACAATGTTTTTTAATTGCTCTTATAATATGCTACATTATTTAATAATACATCTTATTTTATTTCGTTTGGTTTTAACTATAATAATTTTATGCACTATTTTCTTACTTAATTCTTATGCTATTTATTTCTTATTCTATACATTTATTTAATTGCTTACGGTATAATAATATGCATATTATATATATAACTCAATATATATTAATATCATATTCCTTGTTATGTCTTATTTCTGTTGTTTGCTCTTACTGCTATTTCTTTGCAATAATTCAAGAATGTATTCGAATTATTTTTGTCAGTTATTAGTTTATTCGCGTTGTATGCGGTTATTTTAGTGCCTATTTTTTGTTCAACTTCAAATTTTTGTGCCAAATTAGCGGGACAGTCAAACAGGAGATGTGGGATTGTCTCTTCTGTATCAGGGTCACAAATGCACGATGGGCTTTCCTTACACCCAAACCTATGTAGGTATTGAGCAAACCCTCCGTGCCCTGTCAACACCTGTGTCAGTATGCCCGATGTTTCCATCTTTCTTATCGTCCTGTAAGCCGTCACCGCGTCAGGAAAAAATATTTTTGTGATGGCAGCTGTTTCGCCCTCCCTATACCTCCGGTTCCACTCGCCCAGCGACCGCGTACGGATCTGTCGCTTGACGTATGAGACCGGGCAAGATTCGTAGTTTGGCTTTTTCTTGAGCTTTTGGGCCGCCTCTTTGGCCAGTTCATCGGCCCGCTCGTTGCCTTCTAGACCAGCGTGTGCTTTGATCCAAAACAAGGATATCTCCTTGCCTTGGATTCTAGCAGTTTTAATGTTTGCCCGCGACTGTACAGCCAGATGGTGCTTTGAGGCATAATTGACAACAGACTCCAGGGCGGATCTCGAGTCACTGTATATGCCAAAACTCAACTCCCGGCGCTCCAAGGCTTTGCTTGTCGCTGTGCATATGGCCAGGAGTTCTGCCTGATAAACCGTACAATACGGTGACAGCTTCAATTTGACGGATTCGATTTCGGTTTCGCTGTTCCATAAGGACAGCGCAGCCCCAACCGTGCTGTCAATTTTACTGCCATCCGTATATATTCGTATTGCTTGGTTGTTATAACAATCGACTTCGTCTCGGTTGTTCAGACAGACGAACCCCAGGCTCATATGCTCTGCCGGGTGGGGAGTCCTGTCATATGCAATGACCCGCTCCACTTCCCTGTCACTTAGTTCAGTCATGGGTATTCCTTTCTTGGCCTGGTAGAGTGCAGCTGCTTCTCTTATTCGGAGGTCAAGGGGAAGCAACCCAGACAGCACTAAGGCAGAGTTTAGTGAGACCGTCCTGTATGCCTTTGTCAATTTGATTGCAAAGCCTCTTTGCACGTTGTTTAAGTGTTTTTGCTCCCCTAGTTTTTCAGTCGCCGGCGCCCAGGCACTAGCGGCATACGTGATGATCGGCTCTACGGTAGCCGTGTATATGAGGCGGATTATCTCCGGATGGAGCCCCCAACTGATTCGGGCCGTTCTTGCAAGCTGCTTATATATATGTCGGAGGAAGTGGATGGAAGTTGAGTTGATTGCTAGATGTACGATGAGAGATCAATTGTTTATTTAAATAATGAGTTGTCAAAACTATGTTTATTACCATCTGATTTACCACATCTTTATATTGTAAAAATTGCAATTATTTTGCAGAGGAAGTAGACGTACATGATTTCGTTAGTTCCGGCACACTTGGTTAAATCTTAATTTATTTATCTCGATTTATTGCAATTTAATTTATTATCGTGTTTATTTTATTCGCGTTTAAAATCTTACTAATTTATTTAAAATCATTGTATTATTTAACGTCCAATCAGAGTAGAGGATAGCCTCGAGCGGAGTCGAAGCGCCATCTGTACGTTCGCCACGTGATGAGACGGAGTTGTTTTGTTGAGTGAATTGATCGAGGTGGATCATTCTGAGTTTGGCTTCTGGTGAAGTAAGGTCGGTGCCGCGAACCCGCTGCTCTGTTTTAATAATTTGTTTGAAAGTTTTTAATAAGTGTAAAAGTGATTTGTTTTTGCATTAATTTTCATACTACTGTGAAAAGACTGATTAAATTGTGTGGAAACAGTGAATACTTTATTTTGTGCTCGCGTTTAACCCAAATGACGCCCACTCGGCCCGCAACCACTGATGGTGGTGTAGAAGACGGCGAATATTATGTTTTGTGCTCGCACTTTACCCAGATGTCGCCCACTGAACCCATGACTACTAACGATAATGTGGAGGATAACGGAGTTTCTCCGACATCAGAAGCGGGATCGGTGCAGGCACAGAACGTGGACAGACCTATCGAGGGGAACGAAGGTTGGCGCGCTTTATTCGAGGCGCAGCAAAACAGCATGCGACTACTTGTGGAGGCGTTACGCAACCCGCCGGCTCCTGAAGACAAGAACATTACGCTGCCCAAGTTCTACCCCGAGAATGCAGAGACTGACGCCCGAGCTTGGCTAGCGACCGCGGATATGTGCTTATCGGATCGTGATATACAGGGCAGTAAACTTATTCTTATTCTTAGTAAGGCTATGAAAGGTTCCGCCGCAACGTGGTTTTCTCAAGTAGCTTTCCCTGGTATGAGATGGGCAGAATTTAGAGATATTTTTCTCTCTCGTTTCGACACGTTAGAAACATGTGCCGCTGTTGCCCTAAAAATGTTAACCGGTAAACCCCAAGAGGGGGAATGCCTTGCTGCATATTCAAGCCGTTTATTTACTTCGCTTATGTCACGGTGGGGTAGTTTAGACAAAGAAGGAATGGTGGTGTCTGTGATACTTGCTCATATGGCACAAATAGAACCCCGTCTGCAACGTAACATTTTCTCAGAAGAAATAACCACCCGGATTAAAATGCAACGTGAACTCATGGCGTTTTCATATCGCAAGAGGAGCTATCAAGAGATTACGAAGACCAGTTCCAACACTATGCAGGATAGTAAACGACCTAAGCTAAGTCTATCATCTACAAAATGTTATGCCTGTGGAAAACTTGGTCATAGATCTTTTGAATGTTTCAGCCGTCAGCAGCAAACAACTCAACCTTCCGAGCGCCCCAACACGGCCGTATCTGCAACACGGCCCCTTGTGACATGTTACAAGTGTGGCGTCGAGGGTCATGTGGCATCACGGTGCTCAAAAACAGGACCAGCTGCAAGCAGCAGCACGCAACCTACCACCACATCCAACATAGTGAAACGAGTGGACGTATGCGGTCTAAAACCTGTCACCGGGGTAATCACACAATTTGGTGAGCAGTTTTCATTTTGTTTTGATTCTGGTGCTGATTGTTCCTTAGTTAAAGAAAGCGTCTCACGAAAACTTGTCGGTAAATTACAACATGCAATGGTCACTCTAATAGGCGTAGGCAAATGTAGCGTTTTGTGCGGTTTACAAATTTTATCTCAAGTCACTCTATGTGGCCATGACGTAAAAATTTTATTTCACATTATACCCGATGACTACTTAAGTAATGATATTCTGATTGGACGTGATTTGCTAGCATTGGGCTTTTCTATACACATGTCAAGTGATAAACTGACTATAATTAAAAAGTCTTCTGTTGTTAATATCTGTGACGTGGGTATAACTGCAACTGACTTTAACACCTTGGATACTGACATTTCAGATGATTTTAAACCTCAATTAAGAGAACTTCTTGCTTACTTTAGCTCCTCGTTTGTCGAAGGTACGCCTACCAGTAGAGTAAAAACGGGTGAATTAGAAATTAGGCTTGTAGATCCTTGCAAAGTCGTACAACGTCGACCTTATCATTTGAGCGCTGAGGAACGATTAATAGTACGTAATAAGTGCAGCGAACTATTAACTGCCGGAGTTATTAGACCGAGCAAGTCCCCATTCTCTAGCCCTATCCTCTTAGTCAAAAAACGCGACGGCACTGATCGAATGTGCGTAGACTACAGGGAACTAAATTCGAACACTGTTCCGGATCGATACCCTTTGCCTTTAATTTGTGACCAGGTCCAGAGGTTAGCAGGTGCGCGTCTCTATTCGTGTTTAGATATGGCTAGCGGTTTTTACCAAATTCCTATAAGCGTAGAGTCGGATTCTATAGAGAAGACCGCTTTCATCACACCTGATGCCCATTATGAATTTACCGCTATGCCTTTCGGCCTGCGTAACGCTCCTGCTGTGTATCAGAGAGCTATTAACACAGCTTTAGGAGACTTGGCGCATTCCTACGCAATAGTTTACATGGACGATTTAATTATACCCTCAATTGACGAAGCACAAGGATTAGAAAGGTTACGTACAGTGTTGAAAACCCTTAGTGAGGCCGGTTTTTCATTTAATCTGAAAAAATGCGCGTTCCTTAAGAAACAGGTTCAGTTTTTAGGTTATGAAATATCAGAGGGTGAACTAAGACCCAACCCCCGTAAGATAACTGCGTTAACTAATTCACAACCGCCGCGGACTATAACTCAACTGAGACAGTTTTTAGGCTTAGCATCTTACTTCAGGCAGTTCGTTAATAACTTTTCACTTAAAATGGCGCCACTCTATCGTCTGTTAGCTAATAATAATACTAAAATAGTTTGGACGACCGATTATGAAAAAATTAGACAGGACATAATCTCCATATTAACTTCATCTCCAGTTCTAATGCTATTTGACCCAGAACTACCAATAGAGCTACATACGGATGCTAGTAGTGAAGGTTATGGTGCGATCCTTTTCCAGAGAGCTGAATCAAAATTACATCCGGTAGAGTACTACAGCAAACGAACTACTGATGTAGAGTCTCGATATCACTCCTATGAGTTGGAGACATTAGCAGTTGTTAATTCAGTCAAGCACTTTCGGCACTATTTGTACGGTAGGACTTTCACGGTAGTTACAGACTGCAATTCTTTGAAAGCATCTAGAGCTAAAGTAGACTTAACCCCTAGGGTACACCGATGGTGGGCATTTCTTCAAGCATTCGACTTCGATATTCAGTACAGAGAAGGCAAGAGAATGGCCCATGTTGATTATTTCTCTAGGAACCATCTTCCTAAAGCAAGCAGTACTACTAGTGACACACATATTAGTTTAAGTAAAGTACATAACGTAGAAGAAAAACGCGTTAATATAGCTGAGTTGTCTCCGAACTGGCTACAGGCAGAACAACGGCGAGACCCTGAGTGTAATGAAATTATTTTTAAACTTGAAAACGATGAACTTGATTTAGAGAGTTGTAGGATTTATGAATTGCGATCAAATGTGCTTTACAGAAAAATCCAGAGAAATAAACGTAATATTTGGTTGCCGATTGTACCTAGGGCTTTTCGTTGGTCTATCATAAATCATATTCACGAGTCAATTTTTCATTTGGGATGGGATAAGACTTTAGAAAAGGTATACCAACATTATTGGTTTCCTAACATGTCTAAATATGTTAGAAAATTTGTCGAAAATTGCATTACTTGTAAAGTTGCTAAATCTAACAGTGGGAAACAACAAATAGAGTTACATCCCATCCCAAAAGTCAGTATTCCTTGGCATACAATCCATATGGATGCTACAGGTAAGCTCAGTGGAAAGAGCGATCTAAAAGAATACGTTTTCGTTCTTATAGATGCGTTCACTAAATACGTATTATTAAGGCACTCATTGAGGATTAATACAGAGAGTGCAATCAACGCTCTCAAAGCATGTATTTCACTTTTTGGATCGCCTGTACGTATAATAGCAGATCAAGGCAGATGCTTCGCAAATAAAGAGTTTAAAGATTTCTGTGCCAGCCACAATATTCAACTTCATTTAATAGCAACTGGTTCCTGTCGCGCTAATGGTCAAGTTGAACGGCTAATGAGTACCCTGAATAACATGTTGACTGTTGTAGAAGTAAGTCCAAACAGGACCTGGCAAGATGCATTAGATGATGTTCAGCTGTCTATAAATAGTACTATTCATAGAGTAACTAAGGCAAGTCCACTAGAGTTGTTAATAGGTAGAGTAGCTAGACCCCTAAATTTAGTAACAGTAGATGATCATGAGATTGAAGTAAACATAGAAGAGATTAGAGAACACGCCGACAGATTAATGCAAAATAATGCGCGTGTTGACAAAGCTCGATTCGATAAAACTAAAGCAAACGTGACTGCATTTTCTGTAGGCGATTATGTTTTGATCGAAAATCATCAACGCAATCAAACCAAATTGGACCCCAAATACAAAGGACCTTATGAGGTCATTGAAATATTAGACGGTGACAGGTACAATCTTAAGAGTTTGAACTCTAACCGTACTTACAAGTATTCTAGAGATCGCTTACGTCCACTCCCACAATCCTATGTCCCTACTGAGCTTGACCCATGTTTGTCAGATGATAATGACGGTAAGATCCTTGTACTTGCTTTTATATTGCTCAGACTGAATTATTTATTATGTGTGTACCTGTGCTACTATAGCTTATATTACATGAAAGTGTATGGCAGCATGAGGGGTATGCACACTGTCTCATCGGCGTGGTGGCCAATTAGACGGCTTAGATACGGATTGTCTAAACGGCGAGGAGGCCATTTAGACGGTGGCACAAACTGCATGAAGGGCGAGGTGGCCACTTAAACATCAGTAACTGTTATCTGAAGGGCGAGGTGGCCATTCAGATGACAAACGGCGAGGTGGCCGTTTAGATGATAAACGGCGAGGTGGCCATTCAGACGATAAACGGCGAGGTGGCTGTTTTCTAAGTGTATCTAACTCAAATTAGCAGACTGTGTGTGTGGAGCGGAGAGATAATAATTATCGTACAGCTATTAATGTAGAATGTATTACAGTATCTCACTATTGCACATAAGAGATTACCTTTTGTCAGGAGTGGCCGAACAAATTTATTTAAAATAATGTACAGATAACAATGCTCGTCCTTCAACATCACACGAGGACGTGTGAAATGTCAGGACGGCCGTGTCGGAGGAAGTGGATGGAAGTTGAGTTGATTGCTAGATGTACGATGAGAGATCAATTGTTTATTTAAATAATGAGTTGTCAAAACTATGTTTATTACCATCTGATTTACCACATCTTTATATTGTAAAAATTGCAATTATTTTGCAGAGGAAGTAGACGTACATGATTTCGTTAGTTCCGGCACACTTGGTTAAATCTTAATTTATTTATCTCGATTTATTGCAATTTAATTTATTATCGTGTTTATTTTATTCGCGTTTAAAATCTTACTAATTTATTTAAAATCATTGTATTATTTAACGTCCAATCAGAGTAGAGGATAGCCTCGAGCGGAGTCGAAGCGCCATCTGTACGTTCGCCACGTGATGAGACGGAGTTGTTTTGTTGAGTGAATTGATCGAGGTGGATCATTCTGAGTTTGGCTTCTGGTGAAGTAAGGTCGGTGCCGCGAACCCGCTGCTCTGTTTTAATAATTTGTTTGAAAGTTTTTAATAAGTGTAAAAGTGATTTGTTTTTGCATTAATTTTCATACTACTGTGAAAAGACTGATTAAATTGTGTGGAAACAGTGAATACTTTATTTTGTGCTCGCGTTTAACCCAAATGACGCCCACTCGGCCCGCAACCACTGATGGTGGTGTAGAAGACGGCGAATATTATGTTTTGTGCTCGCACTTTACCCAGATGTCGCCCACTGAACCCATGACTACTAACGATAATGTGGAGGATAACGGAGTTTCTCCGACATATATTTGTAGCTTTTTTGCATACCTCGGCTACATGCTTATTGAATGTAAGTTTTCTGTCTATATATAGTCCCAAGATTTTTATTTCCTCGGACATTCCAATGTCCACCCCACCCATCCTCAGGATTGGCACGTCGTACTTCAATCTCCTTGTTATCGTCATCGCTTTGGTCTTAGATGGACCAAAGTTCAATTTGTTGCTGACGCCCCAATCCCGGACGTAAGCGAGGGTGGCATTGGCCTGTCCTTGGATCTCTAGAGCTGTGTCCCCAGCGAAGACGAGGACCACGTCGTCCGCAAAGGCCTGGCAGTGGTCTCCTCTTTGTTTAAGACCTTGTAATAGAGGGTCCAGGAGCAAATTCCATAATATAGGACCGCCGATCGACCCTTGCACACACCCTTTATTCGTGTTTTTCGTGTATTGCTCTCCTCCGTACCTAACCGTGACCTTTCTGTCACATAGGTAGCTGTCGAGGATTCTTCGTAAGTTGCTAGGACACCTTTCCTCAGCCAATCGGATTCTGATAGCGGGCCACCAAGCATTGTCAAAGGCCCCCTCTATGTCCAGCGAAACCACAACGACTATCTTCTTGTCTTCCACTTTCTGTCGGATGTGGCTCACTAGGTCATAGAGAGAGTCCTCAGTGCTTTTCTGGGGCATGAACCCGTATTGGCGAGTACTTATCCTAGGAAGAATATGCCACTTCAGTCTACCTATGATCATTTTTTCAAGAATTTTTCCCATCACTGGCAACAATCCTATTGGCCTTAGGGTTTCGGTAATTGTCCTTACCGGGTTTCCGCAAGACAACCACCGTTGCCTCCTTCCAGATAGTAGGGAAGTGTGCCAGTTGCAGGCATTTGTTGGCCAGTGATAGGAAGAACTCAGGGTCACTTTGGATTGCTCTGCTGCAGATGTCAGCTGTAAAGCCGTCCGCACCAGGAGCTTTCTTCGGGTTAAATGTTTCTAGTACGGATTTGAGCTCTACAATCGTGAAGGGTGGATCATGGGGCACCTCATTCGCCCATTCGTCAATTTGGTTTGCCTTCTTCCTGACTTCCTGGTGGCGTGGTGTATCGTTTTCCGGGGTATCGTCTGGGTAGAAGGTATTTGTTAATAGTTTAACTGAGTTCCCCATATCGATCGTCTTCCCATTTTCCTCCAAGGGGAGGTCCTCTTGTCGATGGGTGGTTCTTCCTATAACTCTATAAATGCCCTCCCAGACCCCTTCTTTGTCCTGCTTGCTGCAGAAACTCTTCCAACTTTCTGTTTGGGCTTCCTTGGCGCTGGTTTCGTATTTCTCTTTGGCTTGCAGATACTGGTTAGGTTAGGTTAGGTTAGGTTAGGTTAGGTTAGGTTAGGTTAGGTTAGGTTAGGTTAGGTTAGGTTAGGTTAGGTTAGGTTAGGTTAGGTTAGGTTAGGTTAGGTTAGGTTAGGTTAGGTTAGGTTAGGTTAGGTTAGGTTAGGTTAGGTTAGGTTAGGTTAGGTTAGGTTAGGTTAGGTTAGGTTAGGTTAGGTTAGGTTAGGTTAGGTTAGGTTAGGTTAGGTTAGGTTAGGTTAGGTTAGGTTAGGTTAGGTTAGGTTAGGTTAGGTTAGGTTAGGTTAGGTTAGGTTAGGTTAGGTTAGGTTTTTTTTTTTTTTTTTTTTTTTTTTAAACCTGTCCGGGCGCTATACTGGCCCGGCCCGCGAGCTAATTAAGTTTACCCCTGACGTGCTCGTCAGAGCCCTTGTTTTTTTTATTATTGAAAAAGCGTTGGATACATGGTTATATAAAAGTTACATCGTAGTAATAGTACATCTTAATATAGTAGCCTTATTCTAATTTGCCTAAATAATTTTATCTTACATTAATACATTAGGACTATTTTACATGTTTACTTAGCTTATAATTTTACTATTTGTTTTATTTGCGTAGAACTTAAATACATTTCCTTAGACCTATAAGTATAATTACTGGCAACTATTATTCTAATATAGTGCAACTTGTAACAATGTTTTTTAATTGCTCTTATAATATGCTACATTATTTAATAATACATCTTATTTTATTTCGTTTGGTTTTAACTATAATAATTTTATGCACTATTTTCTTACTTAATTCTTATGCTATTTATTTCTTATTCTATACATTTATTTAATTGCTTACGGTATAATAATATGCATATTATATATATAACTCAATATATATTAATATCATATTCCTTGTTATGTCTTATTTCTGTTGTTTGCTCTTACTGCTATTTCTTTGCAATAATTCAAGAATGTATTCGAATTATTTTTGTCAGTTATTAGTTTATTCGCGTTGTATGCGGTTATTTTAGTGCCTATTTTTTGTTCAACTTCAAATTTTTGTGCCAAATTAGCGGGACAGTCAAACAGGAGATGTGGGATTGTCTCTTCTGTATCAGGGTCACAAATGCACGATGGGCTTTCCTTACACCCAAACCTATGTAGGTATTGAGCAAACCCTCCGTGCCCTGTCAACACCTGTGTCAGTATGCCCGATGTTTCCATCTTTCTTATCGTCCTGTAAGCCGTCACCGCGTCAGGAAAAAATATTTTTGTGATGGCAGCTGTTTCGCCCTCCCTATACCTCCGGTTCCACTCGCCCAGCGACCGCGTACGGATCTGTCGCTTGACGTATGAGACCGGGCAAGATTCGTAGTTTGGCTTTTTCTTGAGCTTTTGGGCCGCCTCTTTGGCCAGTTCATCGGCCCGCTCGTTGCCTTCTAGACCAGCGTGTGCTTTGATCCAAAACAAGGATATCTCCTTGCCTTGGATTCTAGCAGTTTTAATGTTTGCCCGCGACTGTACAGCCAGATGGTGCTTTGAGGCATAATTGACAACAGACTCCAGGGCGGATCTCGAGTCACTGTATATGCCAAAACTCAACTCCCGGCGCTCCAAGGCTTTGCTTGTCGCTGTGCATATGGCCAGGAGTTCTGCCTGATAAACCGTACAATACGGTGACAGCTTCAATTTGACGGATTCGATTTCGGTTTCGCTGTTCCATAAGGACAGCGCAGCCCCAACCGTGCTGTCAATTTTACTGCCATCCGTATATATTCGTATTGCTTGGTTGTTATAACAATCGACTTCGTCTCGGTTGTTCAGACAGACGAACCCCAGGCTCATATGCTCTGCCGGGTGGGGAGTCCTGTCATATGCAATGACCCGCTCCACTTCCCTGTCACTTAGTTCAGTCATGGGTATTCCTTTCTTGGCCTGGTAGAGTGCAGCTGCTTCTCTTATTCGGAGGTCAAGGGGAAGCAACCCAGACAGCACTAAGGCAGAGTTTAGTGAGACCGTCCTGTATGCCTTTGTCAATTTGATTGCAAAGCCTCTTTGCACGTTGTTTAAGTGTTTTTGCTCCCCTAGTTTTTCAGTCGCCGGCGCCCAGGCACTAGCGGCATACGTGATGATCGGCTCTACGGTAGCCGTGTATATGAGGCGGATTATCTCCGGATGGAGCCCCCAACTGATTCGGGCCGTTCTTGCAAGCTGCTTATATATATTTGTAGCTTTTTTGCATACCTCGGCTACATGCTTATTGAATGTAAGTTTTCTGTCTATATATAGTCCCAAGATTTTTATTTCCTCGGACATTCCAATGTCCACCCCACCCATCCTCAGGATTGGCACGTCGTACTTCAATCTCCTTGTTATCGTCATCGCTTTGGTCTTAGATGGACCAAAGTTCAATTTGTTGCTGACGCCCCAATCCCGGACGTAAGCGAGGGTGGCATTGGCCTGTCCTTGGATCTCTAGAGCTGTGTCCCCAGCGAAGACGAGGACCACGTCGTCCGCAAAGGCCTGGCAGTGGTCTCCTCTTTGTTTAAGACCTTGTAATAGAGGGTCCAGGAGCAAATTCCATAATATAGGACCGCCGATCGACCCTTGCACACACCCTTTATTCGTGTTTTTCGTGTATTGCTCTCCTCCGTACCTAAACGTGACCTTTCTGTCACATAGGTAGCTGTCGAGGATTCTTCGTAAGTTGCTAGGACACCTTTCCTCAGCCAATCGGATTCTGATAGCGGGCCACCAAGCATTGTCAAAGGCCCCCTCTATGTCCAGCGAAACCACAACGACTATCTTCTTGTCTTCCACTTTCTGTCGGATGTGGCTCACTAGGTCATAGAGAGAGTCCTCAGTGCTTTTCTGGGGCATGAACCCGTATTGGCGAGTACTTATCCTAGGAAGAATATGCCACTTCAGTCTACCTATGATCATTTTTTCAAGAATTTTTCCCATCACTGGCAACAATCCTATTGGCCTTAGGGTTTCGGTAATTGTCCTTACCGGGTTTCCGCAAGACAACCACCGTTGCCTCCTTCCAGATAGTAGGGAAGTGTGCCAGTTGCAGGCATTTGTTGGCCAGTGATAGGAAGAACTCAGGGTCACTTTGGATTGCTCTGCTGCAGATGTCAGCTGTAAAGCCGTCCGCACCAGGAGCTTTCTTCGGGTTAAATGTTTCTAGTACGGATTTGAGCTCTACAATCGTGAAGGGTGGATCATGGGGCACCTCATTCGCCCATTCGTCAATTTGGTTTGCCTTCTTCCTGACTTCCTGGTGGCGTGGTGTATCGTTTTCCGGGGTATCGTCTGGGTAGAAGGTATTTGTTAATAGTTTAACTGAGTTCCCCATATCGATCGTCTTCCCATTTTCCTCCAAGGGGAGGTCCTCTTGTCGATGGGTGGTTCTTCCTATAACTCTATAAATGCCCTCCCAGACCCCTTC